>CM022393.1:93546359-94146359 GCA_011833715.1 Carcinoscorpius rotundicauda | reverse complement strand
ATTTCAACGTACATACTGCGTGTAATGTTGAACTTGTCGTTCAGTTCAAAAATGAAGAATGTATTATCTGCCTTCTTCTACCACTCGCAGGATTCTAACCCAGAATTTCTTAGTTATAAACTTAATAGCTTATCGTTTAGCCGCCCGGGGAGCAATTAAAATAATATAGTTTATAAATTATTTTTACTAGTCTATCACAATAAGTAATCGTGAAGAAAACCAAAATGTTTATTTAGAGATAATATTTTTTTATTTTTTATCGATGTTGAGCAATTAAATGGTTGTATTTCAATCTGTAATTCTTTAAGTCTATAAAATAAGTCTATTTAATTCATTTATTTCGTTACAATCTCGTTTAACTGGTTTGAGGTTATGACAACCTATTTCACAATATCTAAGTAATGAGTAAATCTGTTTATCAGCAAACCTATTGTGTATTAAAGTGGAGCAGTTATCGTTGGAGTCACAAGGAATGACACGTCATAAGATTGCATTGAGCATCAAGATAACTCCTAAGTAATAATACAAGTTGTTTTCGATCGATCTGCGAAGTGCAGAAGTTGATCCTGTGTGATATATATATACATATATATACACTTCGGCAAGGAAGAACTTTGCGCTGTGTGTGTATGTATATAGAAATGGTTCGTTTGATTAACACACGTTGAATTTTATAAAGTTACATTTCTTAGAAACAACAAAAACAAAGTTTCCTACTACGCTTCGGCAAGGAAGAACTTTGCGTAGCGTATATTTATATTGAAAAGTCTGATCATTTAGATAGGTGATTCTCCAAATATTTGACCCAACGACTTAGGTTCCGTTATACTTGCGTTTTCTCTTCTTTTCAGTCGAATGTGTTAGATGATCGCAAAGAGTTTTGTACAGTTCGTAGAGTGTAACCTAATTCCGTCATTTCGTGAGGTGACGTTTTATGGAATCCAGATCTATGAGTTCTGCAGATGACAAATTGTTAAACATTTTAACTGATATCAGAAAAGTAATCTAATTTGAATCGCTTGCTCGGTCGTTTCGGCAAGGGAGAACTTTGCGTTGCGTCTGTGGCTTTGACCATAATTTGTAAAATACGTCCTATTTGGATAATCCTACCGACTGGAACCCGTTGTCTACAGTTACTAAGAGGAAAACAAACCTGAGGAAGAAATCACGATTTGCATTTTCTGATCGTCAAGTTAAAGGAATAAGTCTAAAGTAGTTATTATTTCTGTCATGTCTGTCCGTGGGCACTCCTTCTGCAAGTCATCATACTGGGTAAGTTATGTGTCAACCCCTCAGAAAACTAACAAAATTCTGAAAGTCAAATCCATAAATTAGCGTGAGTTATACTTTTACATATTTTGTTTTGTTTGTTTGTATTATTGTTAAGCACAAAACTACACAACAAGCAATGATGTGCAGAAGACATTAAAAGGTCAGGGGTCATTAACAACAAAAAAGAGTACTTTTCAAGAATGTAAAACAATACATTGTTTTGGGGTGGGGTGGGGACACAGGAGACTATGAGAACTGAGTTACCGATAGTACACATGGGGTAAAAATTATTATAAATAGAATAGCGATTTTCTGCGCATTAACTCTTAATAGCTAAAAATAATAATAATTATTATATTACTTATTTTATGTTCCACTTATTTCAAAGCTAAAATTCATTTTTTCTCCCTAAAATTCGAGGTGAAGAATCAGGTTTATCTTTCGTATTTGTTGAGAATGTTTAAGTTAGACTGAGAAGGACATTTTTGGGGCCAAATGGCAGGAAGACAAATAAATTCATGCACTCGAATTAGAGTAAGTTCATTGAAGTATCACAAACTAAACAACATTAATGGCAAACACATTATAAGATATAATTTTTTCCTTAATTTTATACCTTTTTATTGTCACGAGAAAAAAAACCGAAAAAGTGTGCGTGTGTTTTCATATAGCAAAGTCACATCGGGCTATCTGTTGGGTCCATCGAGAGTAATCACAACCCTGATTTGAGTGCTGCAAGTCCGTAAATTTACCGTTGTACTAGCAGGAGAGAAAAAAAAATTAACAGGGAAGTACAATACGGTGACGATTTTTGTGATAAAATTCAATTATGATTTTCAACAATATTTAAAATATATATATATACACAGTAAATGGCCAAAAGTATGTGGAAACCTGACCATCACACTCGCATGTGCTTGTTGAACATCTCATTCCAAAACCATGGTCATTAATATGGAGTTGGGTCCCCCTTTGCTACTATAACAGCCTTCACTTTTCTAAGAAGG
Organism: Carcinoscorpius rotundicauda; assembly: GCA_011833715.1. Classification (NCBI taxonomy): domain Eukaryota; kingdom Metazoa; phylum Arthropoda; class Merostomata; order Xiphosura; family Limulidae; genus Carcinoscorpius; species Carcinoscorpius rotundicauda. Next base: position 94,144,080 of record CM022393.1, on the reverse strand, counting down.
CTTTTCACTCGATTTTGGAACATGGCTGCGAAGATTCACTCCTATTTAATCACAAGAGCGTTAGTGAGGTCGGACGGGAAGACCTGGCTCGCAGTCGGCGTTCAAATTCATCCCAAAAGTGTTCGATGGGGTTGAGGTTAAGGCTCTGTGCAGGCCAGTCAAGTTCTTCCACAGCAACCTTGGCAAACCATTTCTTTACGACCTCGCTTTGTGCACGGGGGCATTGTCATGCTAAAACAAAAAGGTCCTTTCCCAGACTTTTGACACAAAGTTGGAAGCACACAATTCTCTAGAATATCATTGAATTCTGTAGCATTAAGATCTTCCTTTATTGGAACTAAAGAACCTAGCCCAAACTATGAAAAACAGCCCCTGACCATTATTCCTCTTCCACAAAACTTTACAGTTGACACTATACATTCAGGTAGGTAGTGTTTTCCTAGCATTCGCCAATCCCAGATTCGTCTGTCAGACTGCCAGATAGTGAGGCATGATTCATTCCTACTTCAGAGGCCAATAGCAGTGTGCTTTACACCACTCCAGCTCACGCTTGGCATTTTGCTTGGTGATATTAGACTTGCGTGCGGTTGCTTGGCCATAGAAACCCATTTTATGAAGCTCCCTACGAGCAGTTCTTGTGCTGACGTTGCTTCCAGAAGCAGTTTGGAACTTAACAGTGAGAGTTGCAACTGTGGACAGACAATCTTTACGCGCTAAGCGCTTCAGCACTTGGCGGTCTCGTTCTGTGAGCTTGTGTGACCTATCGCTTCCTGACTGAGCTGTTGTTGCTCCTAGACATTTACACTTCATAATAACAGAACTTACAGTTGACCGAGGCAGCTCTAGCAGAACAGATTTTGACGAACTAACTTGTTCGAAAGGTGGCATCTGATGACAGTGCCACGTTCAACGTCACAGAGCTCCTCATTTTGACCCATTCTACTGCAAATGTTTGTCTGTGGAGATTGCGTGGCTGCACGCTTGATTTTAAACACCTGTTAGCAATGGATGTGGCTGAAATAGCCGAACCCACTAAAAGGGGTGTCCACATACTTTTGGCCATATTGTATATATCAATCAGCATAGAAACTCAACAAACAAAAACATTTCTAAGTGGTAATTGCCAGAACCTATGATAACAAGCCAAATATGCATATTATATATGACATAATTTCCAATAAATTTATCTGTTTTACGGGAAAGAAAAAAAATAGATGTAACACATTTATCTGTTTTATGTACCTTTGTATTTAGTATTTATAAATGCTACATATCATTATCTCGGACGAATTCTGATTTGTTATGTTATGTATTACGATTTGAAATAGCCTGAAGTTTTGACTCGAACTTATTTATTCGAATGAAATTAGGCACAAAGTTACATAATGGGATATTTGTGTTTTGTCAACCACGTGTCATTCAGTAAGGTATTATTTACTTGCTGTTTGTTTGTTTTGAATTTCACGCAAAGCTACTCGAGGATTATCTGCGCTAGCTGTTCCTACTACTAAAACTAGAGGAAAGGTAGCTAGTCATCACTACCTACCACCAACTCCTGGGCTACTCTTTTACCAATGAGTAGTGGAATTGGCTGTAACATTATAACGCCCCACGACTGAAAGTGCGAGTATGTTCGGATTACGAGTCGAGTGCCTTAACCTCCTGACCATGCCGGGCCTTGTTGATTTTTACACTCGAGTATATTCTATAAATCTATAGAACAGGCGGGATATTCGCAATACATGTTTAAAATATAAGTTACATGCATTTCCAAATATGTATTTAACCGAAACAAACGCATATAGTAAAATAAATATATAATAATAAAATCGTCACACCTCTCTTCTAAAAGAATTAAAAATTTGCGTTGGAAAATTTCTCATTAACATATTATAAGTGTGTGTGTGTGTGTGTGTGTATATATGTACATATTTGATGATAATACATTAATATAATACTTTCTCAAAGAATTATACAACTTCAATGATCATGACAGTGCATAATGCAACCAATACAAATAACCTCATTCTCGTAAATAAATGTCCCCCCCGCTGAGACAGCGGTAAGTCTTTGGAGGTACAGCTCTAAAATCAGGGGTTCGATTCCTCTCGGTGGACACAGCAGATAGCCCGATGTGGCTTTGCTGTAAGAAAACACACAAACACACTTATTCTCATAAAATTACATAACGCATGAAAGTGCTTAAGCACAAACGCTATATTTTTGGTCAACACAATTAACAGTCACGTGCTGAGGTGTTCTCTGAAAACTGAGATAAGTTTCAAAGGAGCAACAGATATTTTCTGATAATGTTTCCCAACCAGTTGGCATGCATGAAAAGTTTTACGAAACTCGGAAGCATTCTGCCTAATTTTTGGCCAAATAATATGTCTCATAATTTTGTCACATGAGTTGTTAACAACTGCATGATCTCTCATGAGGAGTTGATGGGCAATTTTCAATATTTTATGATGGTATTTTTGGAAACAGTGATCAGATAAAATACATCCCAGTCCTCAGAAGCTAGCATATATAATGATATTCCAATTTTCTCTCGAGCACACTGGTTTTGAAAAATAACCATTTAAAACTTTCTCCAGTTCATTTTTTGGAATTATTTATCTAAATAATTAAGAAATTTATGTATTCTTTTTTGTTGGACAATTAGTTGACCTCTAGCAAAGGGAAATCCATCAGTTCAACTAGATTTCTCACGTCCATTATTGTCACTCACCAAGGAAATGCCAGCGAGACAATTACTTAAATGTTCCCCTCTGATCTAAAAAAAATGTTTGAGACAAATCTACGATATCATGTGAATACATGTTTATCACGTGTGTTTAGCTTAATTTCTTAAGTTGAGCACGAATCACAGCAGGAAAACGCGTTTGGATTCTCCTCAATAACAATATCTCTAGTTGATACAGTGATCAGCTTACTAACCATTTTGGGCTCCACAACAATTTTTCTCTAGCCAAATCGTTTTACAGCAATAATTATACACAGTTTATTGGAAGAGTATGTCTTACTTCAATCAAAACTGGTCCCGAAATTAGGTCTGATGCTAAATAAATATTATGAAGATGAAAATTAACAAAGCCACCTCAACACCCTGAGAAATAAGAGACTCACCAGTGGCAAAAGTCGAACCTAAAGGTGTATGTATACTTTCTAACACAACGACTAAGTCGTCGCAGTATCACATTGTATAACAATGAAGTATGGGATTAGCAGTGTCATTTGTTAAAGACACAGAGCCAACAGACACAAACAGTATAAATTCTTCCGTAACTATGACAGCCATTTCATTAGTGGCGAAACTACGTCTATATATGGACAAGAACGCAGCGAGTGTTGCTTTCTTCTTTTTTTCAAACATCAATATTCGAACATAACATGACCAGGTTTCTCACAAAAATGACAGGCCTTGATTATTTTAATGAACTTAATTCATTTGTACGAAAAGTTTGAACTAGAGGAGCTAGATTTTTAGATGAATCCTCAGCTTTCGTAGACTGAATGGGCCCTTTTCAAGAAAAGTGGTTTTATGTGCTAAAGTGAAATCATCGAAAAGAGCAGATACTTCTTGTAGTGTTTCAACTTTCTTTTCATTCAAATAAGTTTTGAAGTCTTCACTTGTTCAGCGTTTAAATTCCTCAATTAGACATAATTATTTTAGTTTTTATAAACTCATTTTGCCTTTGTCGATCGGAGTTGAGTCTCATTTCCGTTTTTTCAGCCTAATTTTTTTTGGCTTCAATACAGGCTTTTGGGGCCTAGAGACGTTTATTTCCATTTTCAGCTTCGATACAAGCTTGCGCCTTCACTTTTTCGGCTTTGATAGGGGCTTGTTTAAGCTTGATTTGTGTGAGTTTTAACTGAATTTCTGGTTTATCTTTCTTACTAAATTCTGATTAGTTAGAGAAGACACTAGAATATTCCCTTAGTGCTTTTTCAGACAACAAGTCGTTATCAAATAGTATTTCAATAGTACGCCTTTTTACTGATTTTGCTCATTGATTTTTAACCTCTAATTCTAAGATTTTGGCACTTTCGAAAAATTTACTTTTTCATATTTTCTAGTTGTTCGAGGAAGAGTGATTTAAGAAAATCTTGATAATCAGAAATGATCAAATCTTGCTGGCACTGAAAAATATAAATTGAATTATGATTTGAATTTGAATTTAGAACTAATTTTGTCTCTAATTCAGATTTCGGACACGAGCCCCCAGTTCATTGTTACATATTATAATTTATCTCGGACGAGTTTCTGATTGATTGTGTTGTGCATTACGATTTCAAATAGCATAAAATTTTAATATGAATTTATACGTCAATTGAATATTAATATGTATTAAATCTATGATATTTGCCAACAAGATTGATACACATAATTTTCTTTTTAACACAAATATATTTTAACATACAAACAATAACACAATTGATAATAATGGTTATTACAAATAATGATTTGTATACAAAAGTTTTATAAACTTACAAACAATACTGAGTCTTCTGTCTGATCTGGAACTCAATAATTTATCGACGGTTCATGGAGAGCGAGTTATTTCTGTGTTGATACATTAGTACATTTCTGTTGACGAGAAGCTGTTTCACTGGACACAGGCAAATTTTTCACCGAAGAGAATATCTAATGTTTTCCCAGAAATACTAACGTTCGAAGTTATTTCTCTGAAATTAAACGTTTTGTAATGTTCGAAATCTGTAAACGTTCCTGGTTAAAAGTCTGTAGTTTTCCAATTAATAAGCGTTTATTGCAATTATGGTCAGAGGTTTACAGTATACAATATTATTGAACTGTCTCTTGGCGCGTAAATTTATAAACTTTAGAAGAAATTTTCTGGAATTTCAGCTGATTCAATGATACCGGTATTTTGCATACATACATCGCATAGTGTTGATTGTCACGCTTGAAAATCTCCGAATTTGGAAAACAGGTGGAACTTTCGCAATCCATATTTAACAATATAAGTTACATGCATTTCCAAATATATATTAACTCGAAACAAACATAGATAATAAAATAAATACTTTCTATTACATAAGTTATATAAATTAAGCTGTTTAAACAATATTAATAAAATTATTTCCAGCTGAGAACGTCTTCTCATTCTCAGAACACAGTCTGTCTTTTAAGATTGAAATTTTAGTCCAAAAGTACTAGAAAGTTAAATATTAAAATATATAACTTGTAAGTAGAGGCCTATTTCAAAATATTTACTGAACCGAACTGCATATATCGCTATAAGTTACTTTAGTATTATGCAACCCAAATTACTATCTAACAAACATGGCTCAAATCTCTTTAAAATGGTAACTTTCACTCATTGTTTTGTATTTTATAAAACACTATTTTTAAGGCACGAAGTCACCTTTGTTGTGCTCATCAGGGGTGTCATAATTCAGTTTTCTGGGTTGTAAGCCTTCAGACTTCCCATGGAGGTCCATGAGGGAACAGCGATAATATTAAGGTCTTAGAACGCTAAAATCAGTAAAAACACTGTATTTTAACCCAAGACGTTCCTCAATTTCTATCAGTTTATCAAAATTTGACACGGTTGACAGATGTAACTGTAATCTTTACACTATTTTCGTCACAATTACTGTTGTTCTTATTTTCTTCTAACGGTGTTTACTACCTTATAATCCTAGTTGTGGCTCGCCAGTTGTCAATTAAAAACTTATACTTATGCCTATCTAATAAGTACAAATGTATATCGTGTTGTTTGTTGGGTAAGGATTCTTCTGCAGTAGGTGTCTGTGACTTTTGTCAATAAATTAAAAAAAGCAACGAACAGCACATACTCCACTTGTTTTCAAAATAATGTATATATTCGGAATAAGATAAATGTACGAGGTCTGTTCAAAAAATACGTGGACTGTTTGAATTGCGCGGCTCCAGTTGGTTCCAGGGAAATCTGCTTGGTGTCGCTAGGTTTGCACAGATCATCTGATTACGACGCCATTTCCCGATTGCAGATATCTTCATTTGTGTATCAGCTACGTGGTTTTAAGTGAAGTGCGATTTTTTAGTTTGGCGGATTTCAGAATGAAAGACCTGAAGAAGCAACGAGTTGATGTGAAATTTTGTGTTAAACTTGAAAAATCTGCGGCTAAAACTTTTGCTATGCTTAACACGGCTTTCAGTGATGTTGCTATGAAGCGTACGGCATGTTTCAAGTGGCATGAATGTTTTAAGGATGGTCGACAGTCCATTGAAGATGATGAAAGTCCTGGACGTCCTTCCATGCCAACTTACGACCCACACGTCGACAAAATCAACACCCTGGTGCGGGAAAATCGGCGTCTGATTGTCAGGGAGTTTTCTGAAGAGTGTGAGATATCAATTGGATCTTGTTACGAGATTTTGACCGAAGAATTGAAGATGCACCGCGTTGCTGCGACATTTGTACCACGCAGAACTCGTGAATTGTTGGCCAAACACTCGATCACTGTTCTTCCCTCCTACTCACCTGACCTTGCTCCTTGCGATTTTTTCTTGTTACCCAAACTCAAAAGACTCTTGAAAGAAAGAAGATTTGAGACAATTCCCGAGATTAAGGCAAATGCGACGAAGGAGCTGGAGGACATTACAAAAGAAGCGTACCAGAACTGTTTCAACAAGTGGAAACACCGTTGGGATAAGTGTGTGCGTTGGGGAGGAGAGTACTTTGAAGGGGTCCCAAACCTGTAACTTCTAAATAAAGTACATTTTGTTTTATGACGTCAGTCCGTGTATTTTTTGAACAGCCCTCGTATGCACAAGTTCTTTACGCTAAAGACATCACAGGAATATTAAAAACACTGTAGAGTTCATTTCTTCTTGTCAAAAGTTGACTTAGACCTTTCCAATTGTTTTAGCATTTCAGTTGACAACCTGAACTATTTTTTATCTATCTCTAAACTATCCGAGTATACCATTTTCGTATCTTATACTTTTAAAATTGTCTGCTCCTTCTTCTGTCCTTGTCTTTCCAAAAATTGTCTGTCAAAGCCTAATATATATCATTCTCAAGCTTACGATGATTAACTTTGTATTTAACTTTTCTTTTGCTGAACTCCTTTCTGTAACTTCATCTGTCGTCAGCTCTATTTTTTTTTGTCTTTCTCGGTTTCTCAATCATCTTACGCTGTTTACATGTTTATTACTTAGAGGAATGCTCGCCACTTTCCGCAAGTAAAGCGGTATGTCTACGGATTCACAACGCTAAATTCAGGGGTGCGATTCCCCTCAGTGGGCTCAACAGATAGTCCGATGTGGCTTTGCTGTAAGAAAAACACATATAGTATGCTCGCTGTATACTCAGTATCGATAAATTTGAGTGATATTTAATAATCCCTCTATCAGTGAGGTAGAAACACAATGTACGACTCTTACCGAGAGTTACATAGCTACACTTGTCAGAATACTTACTTTAAAATAGTCATTTCTAACTCTCTTGTTACTAAACGATCACAAAATATTTTCTCACAAAATAATTCATAATATCTAGATTAAACAGTTTTTCAAAGGCTATCTGTGCTTATCAAACTCTGATTTTTAACCTTATAATCTCTTACGCTAACACACTGGGGTGATGTGGACAATAAGGAAAATTTTAAGTCTCGTTCCACAACTGGAATTTTAATCAAACACTCAAATTATGGTGTCTTTGCTGTCGTCCGGTAATTTGTTTAAAAATATTCTTGTGTTCATAAAAAACGCGAGAAGAGAAAATAGCCTACTTATGTAGCATTTATTCTCTTTTAGGCCCGGCATGGCCAGGTGGTTAAGTCACTCGACTCGTTACCTGAGGGTAACGGAATCAAATCGTTATCACACCAATTATGGTCGTCCTTTCAGCCGGGGGGCGTTATAATGTGACAATAAATCTCACTATTCGTTGATAAAAGAGTAGTCCCAAAGTTCACGGTGGGTGGTGATGACTAACTGCCTTCCCTCTAGTCTTACACTGATAAATTAGTGACGGCTAGAGCAGATAGCCCTCGAGTAGTTTTGCACGAAATTCAAAACAAACAAACATTTCCTTTTGAAATAAACTACAACTAAAGTATCAAATCTATATAACCTTGTTTGTGAAGTAAGAAACTTTGAAAAGTGTCAGAAAACAATTTGAATGTTTCTTTCTTAAGTTTCGTTAATACAACACGAATATACATATTTAATTGTGGGTATTAAATTATGGGTGTATATAGTATAATTACAATTGTTTTGCAATTTAGAAATGTGTAAAAATACATAAGTCAACATCACGAGCAGCACGTGGCTCAATGGTTAGGGTGCCAAATTGTGAATCCATGGGCCCATGTTGTCCAGTGTTAACACTTTAAAGCTATTAGCATGTTAAAAAGAGTTATAGGCAAGTCTTAATATTCGATTATAATAGCATAAGAATTTACGTTGGAGGTTTTTGACTGGCTGCCTCTCTCTATCAGTTCAAAAATAGGGCTAGCCCAGTGTAGCTTTGTAAAAATTATCCTGAACAAACAACCATCCTAGTGGCACAGCAGTATGTCTGCGAACTTATAACGCTAGAAACCAGTTTTGATATCTTTGGTGGGCAGGGTACAGATAGCCCTGTGTGTAGCTTTGTACTCAATAGCAAAAAAACAAATAAACCAACAACAAGTGATTAGATATATTGTTTTGTTGATACTGGTAGCAGTTACGAGGAGAAATAAATCAATTTTAATATTTATTTTACAAAATAATATATTAAATTATCATTTAAATATGAATATAACAACAAAATATCATTCAGATAAAGCAGTGGCTTGAAGAATAATAAATCACTAAATGTATTTAGAAATTTTTATTAGGACCAGAAACGAAATTTTCAACTAAAAGTCCGGCGTTCAAACAGCGGTAAGTCTTCGAATTTACAATGCTAAAATCAGGAGTTCAATTCCCTTCGGTGGACCAAGGAGATACCCCTCAGCATCTTTGCCATAAGAAAAATATACACTCAATTAAAACGTAGAAGCAGTCAGTTGGGTTGAAGTGCACCCATTTTGGAAAAAGAAAAAATATACTTTGAAACATAAAACGACAGAGTAGTTTAAATAAGTCCTGACAATTGAAACATAAAACGACAGAGTAGTTTAAATAAGTCCTGACAATTGTACCTCTTTAAAAATAATTTCCGTTACTCACTAATGGTGCGAGTCTGCAGATAAGCCGCTGTAACATTGAAGGCATAAATCAAAATGCAGCACCTATTCTAATAACAATTAAGGCCCAGCATGTTCAGGTTGTTAAGACAAACGATTCGTAATCTGGGGGTCGCGGGTTTGATTTCCCGTTACACCAAACATGTTTGCCATTTCAGGTGTGGGAGCGTTATAATATGACAGTCAATCCCACTATTCATTGGTAAAAGAGTAGCCCAAGAGTTGACCGTGGGGTGGTGATGACTAGCTGCCTTCCATATAGTTTTACACTGCTAAATTAGGAACGGCTAGCTCAGATAGCCCTTGTGTAGCTTTACGTGAAATTCAAAACCAAACCAATAACAATGAATTCTTGGCCTGTTTAACCTTACATGCAAAGTTTACTTAACGTTAAAACAGATAACTGAGTTTTAAAGAGCTTAAATCTACTTCTAGGTATTCAGATTTATATTTCCTGCATTTGTTTCATTTACAGTTTTAAAAAGTTTACGGATTTACAACGCTAAAATCAGCGGTTTGATTTCCCTCGATGGGCTCAGCAGATAGCACGATATGGATTTTCTATAAAATACATTTATATTTTGTATATACGTATTTATATAAGTGTATATACACATACACTTGTCTTAAAATATAATTGAAAAAAGAAAATAAAAACATTTTGAAAAAAAATGTTTAACCACCTTAACAACTGTTGAACGAAGTCACTTCTGATTTGCATGTTTTACCGTCAGCAGGTTGAAATTCTACTAACACATATATGTACATACGTATATGGTAGCCCATAAGTCCCTACCCATCCATATGTTGTGTCTAAACAACATTATAATACTAATGATGAGTTGAAGGCAGCTGTTACCGCGGCATTTGGAACAATCACCCCTGCAATGTTGAGGAAAATGTCTCACAGAACATGGCATCGCATAATATTATGCAGCGAGAATGAGGGACAGCACACAGATACACTGGATACATAAGATATGTGGATAATTACGGACTTACGGGCCACCCTGTAAATGCCTGGATTATCTAAAAAAAATTGTTTGTGGAATCGATAGTAGGATTTTCATTTTTTCTTTATTTTAATTTTTTAATCAAAATTGGCAGTAATTAATTTAAACTGGCGAAAGCTTTCACAAATTTCCAACTCGATCAGATATATGCCAGAATAATTTCTATCTATTGACAAATAGGTGTCAATCTCCCTTATCTATTTCGACGCTTTAATAATAAGTTTTAGTGAAAATTAAAACTAATTTTTATAACTAACTGATCGTAACGATATTAAAAAAATAACAATGCTTGAAGATGCACAGTTTTAACTTTATGTATATATATATATATATATATATATATAATTAGGTAGCATCTGGTGAACGATTGTCATTATTGAACCTAATAGTGCAAGTTGCGTACATACGTAACCGTGGTTGTGGGAGCGTTATAATATGACAGTCAATCCCACTATTCATTGGTAAAAGAGTAGCCCAAGAGTTGACCGTGGGGTGGTGATGACTAGCTGCCTTCCATCTAGTTTTACACTGCTAAATTAGGGACGGCTAGCTCAGATAGCCCTTGTGTAGCTTTACGTGAAATTCAAAACCAAACCAATAACAATGAATTCTTGGCCTGTTTAACCTTACATGCAAAGTTTACTTAACGTTAAAACAGATAACACCGCGATTATCAGCTTTAGCGTCACGTTATCAAATACACGCGTATTTTTTTACTAAGTTGGACATTGTCCTTTTTATCAGAGAATATTCCTTGCAAAGATAGCAGAATAACAGTTAGTGGTTTGTTTTGTTTGTTTGGAATTAAGCACAAAGTTACACAATGGGCTATCTGTGCCCTACCCATCACGAGAGTCGAAACACGTTTTCTAATGGTGTGAGTCCACAGACAAGCCGCTTACCACTGGAGCTCAAAGATTTCAAAAGTTAGGCTTACGTAACCGTTTATATAATTATATAATCAGAAAATGGTGGCTTCTGTGAATACTGCGAATTTAACAGTTAATTTCTCCTGGAATTAACTGGAGCCGCGCAATTCAAACAGTCCGCGTATTTTTTTAACAGACCTCGTATTGCCTCTCAGAGCTTGTTAGACAACTTTATGAGGAAGCTATTATTCTTGAAGTTGTAACTTTCCTAAAGTCATTTTACAAACCAAACATTTATTATTCGGCTTGTTTACTATAACAGAAAAAAATAATACTCATGATATAAGTAGTTGTTTTTGAATTAAGCACAAAGCTACACAATGGGCTATCTGTGCTCTGCCCACCACGGGTATCGAAACCCGGTTTTTAGCGTGTAAGTCCGCAGACATACCGCTGAGCCACTGGGGGGCTGATATAAGTAAAACTTAAGTATTCTCTTAGAGTAAATATTTCGTAAGATTTGTAAAAAGGAGGCAACAATTGAAAATTATTTCTCGTGACGTCAGTGAATACATAAGTGAGTTCGTCGAAGAATATGTTTAATTTATTAAACAAGATTCTCCCGGTGAGACAGCTGTAAGTCTACGGACTTACAATGCTAAAACTCGGGACTCGAATCTCCGCCGTGGACGCAGCATATAGTACAATGCGGTTTCGTTCTAAGACAAACTGGAATAAGTGTGAAACTATGAACATATATAACAGATAATATATAATAATAGTAGCAATGACACATAATAATGTATCGAAATGTTTTTACCGAAATGTACAATGTCTCCAAAATACTTTAATTTTAGTCATTAATGAAACAAATCATAAAATACGTTTGTTTACTAAGTTTATTATATCTATGTTATGTATTAGGACTTGGATGTTACCTGGTATGCAGAATGGCCAGATTTCACACCTTGTTTCCACACAACTGTCCTTGTTTGGATTCCTTGTGTTCTGTTGTGGCTTTTGGCTCCGTTTGAAGTTTATCTGTCGAAGATCTCCAGAAGACAAAGTCCTGTTTCTTGGACCTTTCTTAGCATCACCAAAGTGGTATTTTATCTTTCTTGTTGTTCTGTAAACTTTATATTTTAAAAAAAAACTTTATATTATTTTATTTAGTATAGATTGCTGCCTCTTGCCGGGATTTTATTTGCCAGGTTAAACTTATGAAAAACTTTGAAGCAAAACAAACAAACATGAATTATGATGTTGCTAAGCAGTAACACATCATATCAATTATCCTTCAGATATACTTGTTTTGAAGTAATGAATAATTTAGAAATATAAACATTTCTGACCATTTTGTTGTTAGATGTTAACGATTTTAAATGGTCCTTGCATAATTATTTGATAAGGTTTATTTCGTTTCATTTATGGAGTTAATTGGGGTAGGTTTAACTTCGTAAAATTTAATAACAATATTAAAAGCAATCGGTGAAAATGACTAGATACTTAATTTGATCTAAGATTAGTATTATTGGAGTAACTTCTACTTCACGAATAAATTATCGACTTGCACTTCTCAACAAGTCTGCAAATCATTTGTTAATAATAAAAGAACAAAACAAAAAGCTCCTTTTTATGTCAGAAAAGTTGTTGTTGTTGTTGTCGTTTAGAATTAAGCACAAAGCCACATAATGGGCTATCTGTGCTCTGCCCACCACGGGTATTGAAACCGGGATTTTAGCGTGTAAGTCCGCAGCCATACCGCTGAGCCACTATTTCAGAAAAGAATATAGAAGAAAATTCTAAAGAAGTATAACAAAAATCAGGAATTGTGAAGAACATTTCACGTTTAAATTTCGCAGTATCCAATTTGTTTATTTAAAATAACTTTTAATAAACTTTTTTTTTAAATTAAGTAAAAACTTTTATCCAGTATCCTTTGTACATGTGATGTCTTGTAATGAAACGGATATAACGTTATTTGTTTTTATTAACTTATATATATATATATATCACTCATGAGGGAGTTCACATGTCAATAATTTTTTACATGCACACTGTTTCATACTAAGATTTGTAAAGATTTTTGTAATTAATCTGTTTTCACGAATAAAACTTAGTTTCATTCGTTCAGGTCTCTAAACAAAATAATCGCTACAGATTGATTCATTTACATAGCTATAATTAGTATTCATATATTCTGAGTTATTCGTGGTTAAAATTAAGATTGTAATAAAGTATTAGTGAATTCTACAATATATGACATTTTTTTCAGTAACAAATAAAATATGCAAAACACTTTTGAATGCTGAATAATCTTAAATTACATATCAATGTCCTGAAATACACAGTGAATGTATGTCTTTAGTATGTCTATTTTATTATAACAATTAATATAAGTTATTAATAATAAAACGTTTAAAGTTAACATAATGAACAGTGTATAATAAATAACATGTCAACCACATTATATCCAGTGCCGACGAGGTCTTTCACCCAATATCACGGTTCTTAAACTAGTTTTAATTTTGACTTAGAGCGGTTTAGCCCATTCCGTTTATTATCTCTTTTGGTCTAAGCAGGATTTATGAAGTAATATCTTATAAATTCCGTTTCTGTTTGTGTGGGACCCTTCACAACTTAATATGTCACTTCATCATCGGTAGGAACCAACCTACTGCCATAATTATGCGGAGATATTTTTTTCCGAGTTAAAATGATCCACAAGAAAACTAAATAAAAAACATGAATCTTTAATAAGTATAACACAGCTAGAATTAAGTCACGAACCCCTCTATTAAATGAATGAATGTTCTTATGTATTGGATCATGAAGGTCATCTTTCTTGGAGATTGCTCTCAGTCCTGCCTGTTAAAAAATGTATATATTTATTTATACTATAATAATGACGTCTAATGATTACTAGTTGGAATTTGCAAACTATTCCTCATTAAAATGATTCAAATCTGCCTTTAAATCGAAGTACTTTTGTTTATTTCTAGGTAAAAGAATGCTTTTGTCTTTATTTCTTTATAAAGATTTTAATAACCTTTCGTATTCTGAATATTTTCCAGGGACTTTGCCTATTGCTTCTTGGTTTGTCCTTTGCAGAGCTAGTGCTATCTTTGCAGCGTTATTTCCAAGACCAATTAGTATACAATGAGGAGTTCTGCTCGGCTAGCACGAAGATTATTACGTTTGTATGTTTGAAATATTTAATTTCTTTTACGCTAAAAAATCTGCAATCACGTTGAAAATTAAAAGTAAACAATTACAACGATGCAGCGAAAAATATATATTTAAATATCTTGTAGTGTATGAAAAAATACAGAGATGTGTTAATTCTATAATTTTCGCGCAAAGTTACATAAGGCGATCTGGATACTTGGTTTGTTTGTTTGTTTTGAATTTCGTGCAAGGCTGCTCGAGGGTCATCTGCACTAGCCGTTCCTAATTTAGCAGTGCAAGACTAGAGGAAAGGCAGCTAGTCATCACCACCCACCGCCAACTCGTTGGGGTACTCTTTTACCAACAAATAGTGGGATTGACAAACACATTATAATGCCCCTACGGCTGAAAGATCGAACATGTTTGGCATGACCTAGATTCGACCCCCGCGATCCTCAAATTTCGAGTTGAACGCCTTAACACTCTTGGCCATGCCGGGACCCTGGATACTTGGATACGAACATTTAGTTACTGGACATTTCCTTTCCATCACATTGTTACTCGGACAACTTGTGACGGGTGCATTATTGTTACATCATTTTTATGACATGGCGGTTTTCGTTACGAATACTGATTTCGATACAGGTAGTTTTATAAAAACAAAATAAAACTGATTGGTGAAAATAATAAAAACTTACAATAGATCGTAACTTGTTACGTTTTATAATCTATTTTGGACGAGTCTTTCGATTAATACGTAACGTTTTACGATTTCAAATAGCCTGAAATTTTACTTTTAATTTCGTGGTTAACTGAATGTTGATAAGCAATCAATTTACGATATTTGCTAACAATATTAATACACAGAATTTTCTTTTTTAACACATATATTTCAATATGTAAATAACAGTACAATTTATAATAACGGTTATTACAAATAATGATATTTGCAAACTTACAAACAATACTGAGTCTTCTATCTGGTCTGGAACTGAATATTTTATCGACGATTTACGATGAGTGAATTAATCGTGAACCGTTGATAAGGTGATATTGGTACAGTTCATTCGGGGAAACTAGCTAGTTCTGTTCTTGGGTGGTCTCACGCGGTTTTAATCTGACTGTTCATGGAGGAAAATATCTAATGTCCTTGTAAATAAACTAACATCCGAAGTCAATTTACTGAAGTTAAACGTTTTTAATGTTCGAAATCTATAAATTTTCCTGGTCAAATATCGGTAGTTTTCCAATTAATAAGCTTTTATCACAGTTATAGCTTCTGAGGTGTATAGAATACTAACTGTAAAAAACAACAACAATAATCTGAAAATTGTCTCTTGGTGTGTCGATTTATAAAGTTAGGCGAGGTTCTCGAAAGTTCAGTTGGCAACAATGTAAAACATATATTGATGATTCTTGAATTCGAGAATATTCTACAAATTTAGAGAATAAGCGGGACTTTTGCAATATACATTTAACAATATACGTTATATCAATTTCTGAATATATATTTAACTGAAACATCGATATTAAAATAAATATACATCAGTAAATCCGTTACACTGTACAATCATTTTGAACCATTCAAAATTACAAAAAGCTATGGGGGTGAAAGAATATCTTAGCCTATACTAGGGGTACCATGAACAATGTTACTTAACACATAAATCACAGCGAAAACAAAATAGTCCTGCAAAAAACATAAATTGTAATTTAACATATTTTTACTTGAATTTAAAATACATTTAATAGCCTGAACATTTGAAAACATAAAATGTTATCATTTTTGCATAAGCATTTGTTTAGTCAGATCTTCTATGTGCAGTAAGGTGTGTACTACAACAAGTAACAAAATTCACCAATCACAAAAATCATTTGCAATGAAACTTTTTCCTAACGACATGATGATAAACCGGATGCCGTAACTAAATTCTCCAAACTCCTACCAAAAAGGCTACTTGTACGTAGCCATCCCTCGCTTTCAACTGGTAGACTAGAGTGAAGACCGCTGATCAACTGAACTAATCTTTAACTGACTACAGCCCACTCATGTCTGATCAAATAGTGGGATATAGTCGCCACATTACAGTTCACCCTACGGTAAAAAATATAGAAAGGAGTTTTTACTTCCACAAGGTACGAATACACGTTAATGTTATCCAACAGCCGCCCCACAGTTTTACCCATGTATTTATTATCTACCGCTTAGCAGTTCGTACAATTGATCAGAGTTTTTAAAGTACAAATTTTACCATGTTTTTCTATGAATCGTTGTATAAGTATTAATAGAACGAAAGGAAAAAACAAAAACCCTAAAACCGTGTTTGAATAAAATCGTTTTCAACAAAAAATAAAATTAATTAGAAGGTTATCCAGACAAACCAAATAACATGACACAAGCTGCACTTTCGCATATTTACAAGCTCTGAATCAATAGTTAATGGGGTTTTCTATCTATCAAAACGCGTTTTAATTGAGCATAATTATAAAGTTTAAAATATTTAACCTTTATTTTTATATTTTAGAATCTTTCCCGGTTGCTCAGTGAAATATAAACAAACAAGCAAAGTAATTTAAAGCAGATAGCCATAGGTAGTGTTACAAAAAGTTATAGAATTAAAAAAAAATCGTATTTTATAAAAGTATTAATATTATTTAATGTTTCAAGTTTAATATTACCATCTTTTTTTCCTTTCATAATGTAAATGTTTTTTCTTTACAGTTTCTGGTATTATTTCTGCTAATTTTGGGAAGACGAGGCGGGAAACAATCGTCTGCTGTTTTATTAATTTTCTGGTTTTTCCTAAGTATTTGTGGTATATTTTCATACAGATCAGTTCTGCATCATGTATTTTGGGAGGTGAGTATAAGGTATTTATAAAAAATATCTTTAGAAATAAACATGCATACAAACTAAATGCTGAATTAAAACTGAAATATATTTTTCTCTTATCGTTATTTATAAACTGTACAAAATTTAATTTAAATATATTATCCTAGCTCTTCTTGAATGTCATGCGAAGAAGGTTTGTTTGTTTTAAAATTTCGTGCAAAGCTATTCGAGAGCCATCTGCGCTAGCCATCCCTAATTTAGCAGTAAAAACTGAAGGAAACACAGCTAATCATCCCCGCCAACTCTTGGGCTACTCTTTTACAAACAAATAGTTAATTTTAATCGTCTTATTATAACGTCCCCCACAAGTGAAGCAGGACACGCGCACAAATAAATGGTTCAAAAAGTTGTTTCCCGAGTAACAAGTATCTTTTTATAAATGACTGGCTATTTGTATTTGTTTTTAATACAGTATTAATTGCCATTTGGACTGATATATAAAAGATACTCTATTACTAAAAAAAGAATACGTATGATAAGAATACTTTGTTTAAGCTTTTTTTAAGTTTTTAAATTGTACATTATTCATGGTTACATTATAAGATTATTTTTTCCCAGGAAAGCTTTACGACCCATCGACAAGAATTTGTTTTGCAGATGCTTTACTTTCCAATCGTATTATCTGAGCTTATACTTTCTGGGTTTAAAGAATCAATTCCAAGAGACGAGGTTAGTGATCATTGAATATCTTTCGTCAACTGGGACGGAAGCTAAAGATTATTTTTTTTTACAGTTTTCCTTTTTTATTTATTAGGTAAATTAAGTAATTTATATCAGTGTATATTTTGTTAAGCATTTTTATTTTAGTATTTATAAAAAAAAATTATTTAGCAAACAGAGGCAATAAAACTGTATGCGAGACGTGTGTAATGTTTGATGAGGTTACATCAGTCTTTGAAGCTCTAAGTAATATTCCGGCACTAGAGTTTTACCAGATATGATGACACAGTTGGAACATTTTGTCGTTCTTGTGTACGACCAGGCAAATGTATGCGCGGAAGTAAATGCAGCTCGCAAAAATATTTTTAAGCATAAGGAAATATTAGTTGCTGCAAATCCTCCAATTGGATCATCAATACACCAGGTTGAACATTGCTTGGAACACTTAGTGACACTTTCTCGTTAAACTGACTCCTTCAGGCGATTAGGGCTCGAAAAAGAAAACCTCAACAAAATATAAACCGATTTGGATTTCACTATGACAAGTATCAGGCCGCTAGCAGAGCTTGTCAAAAATGGATTTAAAGTCGAAGAGGGCTGCAAATAATAATTTGCAAATGTGTTAAAGTAGAAATTTTATGTACATCCTGTGTAAATATGGAAGAGAATAAAGGTAGTAAAAAATACAATATAATTTTGGAATGTTTAACACAGGACTTTAGTCATTGCCATATCTTGTAGCAATATTTTTGCAACAGTTGAAAATTGGGGACTACATATATTTTATGAGGATTAATGTTGACTAGCCTTCCGTAAGTATTTCTTTTTCATATAATTAGATCCTAACATTAACATGATCTATACGATTTATTATTAATATTTTTTATATTTTAATACTCATCTTGAAAATGACAACCATTGTTTTTTAACTTGTTACCCAAATTTATTCAATAAGTAGGTTACGGGTATTCATTATGCCTCACCTGATATTTGACTAACAGACCTAGTAGTAAGTATTTGATAAATACAGGGTGTTTGGAAAGTCACTGTGCACTAATATAGTTACTAACAGGCAAAACTGCACAGTGACTTTCCGAACACCCTGTATAACAAAGTTATGTATTTTCACAAATCCGTGTCTGTCATTTTAAGATATATGTTGGACAATAGTTCAATGAAACGGTGTTTAGTGATGCCCCTGTTTTCAGTTATGGAAACATAAAATATTACTGTTATCAATGCATAGATATAAATAACACTAGACTGGCCACTCACTACTTTCTATCATTAAGATGAACGTGCACATGCGGCCATTATATTCTATGTCGAATTTTTAACTTGCACACAATGTAAAATGGCTGAGACTGACATAAATTGGTTTAAGTCACGACCTCGAAGAATGAGGGAACAGAGTGCTATGCCATTAAAACTCATGCATACCGTAACTAAAAGTCGAAAGCAGAGGGTGTTACGTTTCACAAGTGAGCAAATAATGTTTTTATTTCTGTGATGTATTAAGTTCCAGTAGGCGACATGGAACTAACGTGAATGTTAGAAACGTGTAGTTTCGAAGTATGTATGTGAATGTTTTGGAAGGTATTTCACCTACACAAGTCGGCATGACAACGTGACAGCTTTTGATTTCAAATTTTGACAATATTAAGATTCACATGAGTTATTTCAACTTATGGCGAAACAAAAACGGTGCCAGAACGTATATTCTATACAAATAGTGTCAACGTAAAATACCATTTCGCTTAATGAATCTTCAACATTGGTTTCTAAATTTTACCTTAATTATCTCTATTTGCAAGATATTAAATTCCAGTTTTTTGTTTGCTGGCTTTTATTTTATGCTCAGCTATAGACAAAGGATTACATTGTTATGATAATAAACATAGCTGGTTCCACCTATCATAGTTCATGATGATTTACTGCAGCTATTGACTACTTGATCACATTAGTTTGAAATGTAAAATGTTAAGCTGCAGCTGGAAATTATTATGGAGACTTGTTTGAGAATATAGTGAGCATTTATAGTTTCTATGTAACTAAATATTATATATAAATATAATGATGATATTATCAAAACACATAAACTCAAGAAGTATTTATAGAAATAAAATAGAAATGCTGAAGAAGAAAGGTACATCTTTCGGAAGCATTCGTGCTTTAAGATTTCTATTTCACTCATATATATGATACATAGTAGTGGGCAATTATATGCATATACTAAGACACAATCTCCACAAAGTGTATATAAAATTGTACCAGTAGAAAAGCAGCCTTTTCAAATAAAAGCTAAAGATTTGGGTGCAGTATATAAAAACATTTTTGTTCTCGACTGGTAACAGAATAATAATAATAACAATTACAAATGGGCTGTTTTGAGTAAAAAAATTATTTTCCTTGTAAGTCCGACAAATGTGCTTTTTTGTGTATTTTATGTGTTTACAGTCTTAGCAGTCAATAGAAAAGGGTTTAAAATGTTGCTTGAACTGAATCTTTACTGATCAAGGTGCTTTATGCGCAAATACTTTATCAGAGTTTTGTCCAATTACTTGCAATCCATATTACAAACCACTATCGTGTTCATGCGTTGGATATACAAGACTGTTAAGTTTAAGAGTTCTTATTTCGGTGTTTAATACTCAATGATTATTTAGTTTCAATGTCAAAAGTTAATTATTTTAAAAGCGACTGTCGTGACATGTTTCGTTGAATAAGTCTGTACGAGTCGTACTTTGTGTATACAATTTGATTACTGTACGAAGCATTTGGTATATTGTTGACGTCATCTTATTCAAAGCTTCTAAGTTTTCTCGTTATAGGAATATTGTTGTTACTAAAGGATTAGATATTTATAGATTTTTAATCGTCATCATCATCTGCACTTGATTCCTTAAGGAACATAAGGCTGTGGTTTCTGTAACAGGCTGGTTTTTAAGTGAGTAGGTTGTTAGCCCACTGCACCTAGCCGTCCCTAATTTAGTAATGTAAGACTATAGGGAAGGCAGCTAGTCATCACCACCCACCGCCAACTCTTGGGCTACTCTTTTACCACGGTTATTCAAAACACTGAATACGATTGTGTTAACACAAGAACTGAACTTATCATTGATTCGATTGTGATAAAACTATAGAGAAGAAATAATTCGTTTTACCAATTGAGTTTCAGTGTAATCAAAGCAGCTTTTGACGAAAAAGAACACCATTTACAGGTATAGATTCAACCTTGGTGACTTTGTTGTTTGTTTGTTTTTGAATTTCGCACAAAACCACTCGAGGGCTATCTCTGCTAGCCCTCCCTAATTTCGCAGTATTAGACTAGAGGGAAGGCAGCTAGTCATCACTACCCACCGCCAACTGTTGGACTACTCTTTAACCAACGAATAGTGGGATTGACCGTCACATTATAACCCCTCACGGCTGGGAGGGCGAGCATGATTAGCGCGACGCGGGCGCGAACCCGCGATCCTCGGCTTACGAGTCGCACGCCTTAAGTGCTTGGCCATGACAGGCCCCACCTTAGTGACTAATACAGACAATAGTGTAATGAATATGTTTTGTACATAATCTTGAATTGTTTTGAATGTATTATTTTCAAAAAAGTGAATTGCGTACTGTCCGTTTATTGCTAACAAGGCCCAGACACATACTGTAAAGAATTCGGCTTCTAGACAAGAATCTGTCATTCTAGTTTCTTAATTTTCGTAAGCTTTATAGATGTTTACGCCTTCGTAATGATGAGCTTCTTATACTAAACATTTAAATTAATATGTTGTAAATATAGCTTCTAACAATGGGAAATACTCTTATACATACATACATATGAACCAAGCAGAAAACAGTTTTTTCGACCCCCACATTTGTTATATACTTGAATTTTAAGTCGCTTGGCTAAGAATAGTAACTTTCATTAGCTTATCACCCTAGTTAATTTAAAATATAAAAGTTTTTCTTCTGTATGTCTCTTCTCTGCATGAGTGAATGAGCATTAGTTTTAAAATAATGAGTCATGACGAGAATTCCACTTGCAGTAAAAATTTTAACAATAATCTGAAAATGATCTAAGAAGGTTGATACGTCGTTGTTCTGTAATTTATTTTAATTAAACTTTAATACCCATACCAGTTGTCTTGAAAATACAATCTCAAAATAAGATACCAGTGAATAAAAAGTATGTAACTGAGTTTTAAAGAGCTTAAATCTACTTCTAGGTATTCAGATTTATATTTCCTGCATTTGTTTCATTTACAGTTTTAAAAAGTTTACGGATTTACAACGCTAAAATCAGCGGTTTGATTTCCCTCGATGGGCTCAGCAGATAGCACGATATGGATTTTCTATAAAATACATTTATATTTTGTATATACGTATTTATATAAGTGTATATACACATACACTTGTCTTAAAATATAATTGAAAAAAGAAAATAAAAACATTTTGAAAAAAAAATGTTTAACCACCTTAACAACTGTTGAACGAAGTCACTTCTGATTTGCATGTTTTACCGTCAGCAGGTTGAAATTCTACTAACACATATATGTACATACGTATATGGTTGCCCATAAGTCCCTACCCATCCATATGTTGTGTCTAAACAACATTATAATACTAATGATGAGTTGAAGGCAGCTGTTACCGCGGCATTTGGAACAATAACCCCTGCAATGTTGAGGAAAATGTCTCACAGAACATGGCATCGCATAATATTATGCAGCGAGAATGAGGGACAGCACACAGATACACTGGATACATAAGATATGTGGATAATTACGGACTTACGGGCCACCCTGTAAATGCCTGGATTATCTAAAAAAAATTGTTTGTGGAATCGATAGTAGGATTTTCATTTTTTCTTTATTTTAATTTTTTAATCAAAATTGGCAGTAATTAATTTAAACTGGCGAAAGCTTTCACAAATTTCCAACTCGATCAGATATATGCCAGAATAATTTCTATCTATTGACATATAGGTGTCAATCTCCCTTATCTATTTCGACGTTTTAATAATAAGTTTTAGTGAAAATTAAAACTAATTTTTAAAACTAACTGATCGTAGCAATATTAAAAAAATAACAATGCTTGAAGATGCACAGTTTTAACTTTACGTATATATATATATATATAATTAGGTAGCATCTGGTGAACGATTGTCATTATTGAACCTAATAGTGCAAGTTGCGTACATACGTAACCGTGGTTGTTAAGTGATTACACTCTTTTTATGTTACTTTTTCAGGAAATATGGAAATTTGAAGAACTCTCATTTTTGTCACGCTTGACATTCTCTTGGTGTGACAGGTGAGACACACTTTTGTTATATTTCAGTAGATATACAATATAATACGATATTTATACGGCAGAATGTGCTGAGCTTTGAATATTATTTTATTTATTTTAAATGTTGATTGTGTAATTACAATCTATTTTAACAGTATTGTTTAATGTGTGTATATTCTTATGTAAGATTAACTTTGTTCTTATATATGATAACAAGCCTAAATATTTAAGAGCAAGTGGGTGTGCTACTTTTTTGATAGAATGTTATTTTATTTTTTATATTAATTTTGCTTGCTGAATATAATTTATAGTTCGAATTCTGTCAATTTAATATTGCTGCATATATATGTGAATATAAGAATAAACGGACTTCTGTTTAATTTTGAAGTTATTTTTTCGTATTGGGACTACGTTTGGCTTTATTACACAAGATACAAGCATGTGAATTTTCTTGTTTCTAACTGTTAAGAGAAGCCAACTATGCTTCGTTTGTAGCAAACTCAAAGAATGAACAGTTTTCAAATTAAGGATCTTTTTTTCTTTAATATTTCAGTTTAATCCTTAAAGGCTTCAGAGATGTTGTGCAACTTTCAGATCTCTTTCCACTTAGTAATAATTTCAAATCCATTCGGCTATGGACGACTTTTAAAAAACCATGGAAAAAAGAACTAATAAAGGCAAAGTTGTAAGTCAAATTTCATGTGTATACTTTTTTGGATATTTACACAGAACTATTTCAGACGAACGTATTTTGATGAATATAACAAACTTTGAAATCTTGTCTTTTAATGCTCATTAAACAGCATGAGCTACTAATCTTACTCAATCTGTCTAAGAAGTTGCAGTAATTTTTAATCACAACTTTAAGTGTTTTTTTTTACAAATATGATGTCACTTGCATGAAAATTGAAAAGTAACAATGTGTACATACTTTTCACTCATTTTGCTGGACACTGAATTTTTTTTTTAGTTATAGAAAAGTTATTATTTCACATTTGACTGAGTTTTGCATTCTTTAAAATTTTTTTTGTGCTTTCAGCTACATATATTTACTGACTTTTTAATGCTTCATTTTCTTACATTTAATTTATCATATTTAAAAAAAAAATCTATTTTTTTACAACAGATATAAATTACTCCATGTTACAAAAGTGACAGAGAATGAAAAACAAGAGGATCATAATAAACAAAAATCTGCCTCCTTGATCATTGCTTTAGGAAAGGGATTCTGGCCATTTCTAATGTTTGGACTGAGTTTGGAGTTAGCATACTCTTTACTTCGCTTCCTGCCACCACTTGTGATGAAGTAAGGAACAAAATTATTTAATGTTAATTATATATTTTCACAATTGTTTAATTTATTTTTATTTTGGAATTTCGCACAAAGCTACTCGAGGGCTATCTGTGCTAGCCGTCCCTAATTTAGCAGTGTAAGACTAGAGGGAAGGCAGCTAGTCATCACCACCCACCGCCAACTCTTGGGCTACTCTTTTACCAACGAATAGTAGGATTGACCGTAACGTTATAACGCCCCCACGACTGGGAGGGCGAGCATGTTTAGCGCGACGCGGGCGCGAACCCGCGACTCTCGGATTACGAGTCTCACGCCTTACGCGCTTAGCCATGCCGGGCCATATTTTCACAAATTTTATTTCAGTACCGTAGTGAGCTTTATACTTGTAACTTAAAAACATCTTGTTAAGTTTTGCGTCTTTTAGTGCCATTTTAGAAAGAGGTAGTTTTAATAACAAGAAGAAATAGTTTTGTTTTACAGTAAATGTATTGCTAATATAAAACTTCTTTATTAATAGTTCTCTTATTATATGGGTAGATGCTAGATTTATTTACTGTATTTTTTGCTAAAATCACATCCTATTACTCTTTTTTATAAGTAATAAATATATCTAAATAACTTCATATTCATCAGAGATTATGACAGGTAGGAAATTAATTGCGGTTGTTGATCGTTAAAAGTGAAATGTATGCTGGGAAGTTTTAGGAGTTATTGGTAATGAATTTTCAATATTTGTTGTATTGGTATGAAAATTTATAGTTTTGGCAGTTTTTGATTGTTGGATAAACTATATTTTGCAATACGATGTTTACTGATGTTGTTTATTTCAAAAGTTCAGATACATAGAACATTAATATACTCTTCAAAAAAAGAAACGCAAAATACAAAATATGAGACAAATTGTTAACAAGTTTATTCCGGGTAGTTCTGTATGACACGTGTGAAACTTTGCACATTCACTGCTGAACATCCAAAGTCTTTAAAGGCGAAGTCCACGCTCACTAGTTGAAGATGAACGTCAATAACGAGTATGCCCCCCCGTGAGCATCAACAACTGCTTGGAGTTTCCTGCCCATGGAAGCGATGAGATGAGATGACGAATCACATCCTATGGAATGGCTGTCTACTCAGCCTGCAAAGCTGCTGAAAAGTTGAGGTTGTCACCGTCGCAGACGTCGGTTTAACTCGTCCAAAAGACGTTTGATGAGGTTTAAATCTGGTGATCTGAAGGGCCAGAGAAGAACGTTGATGTTTTGGTGTTTCAAGAAGACAGTGGTGAGTCGGGCTGTGTGAAGACGGGCGTTGTCATGTTGAAAAACGTCAATGACGTTCATCATGATGGGTTGCACATGGGGCCTAAGAATCTTGTCGACGTATCGTTGAGCCGTAAGATTCCCTCGAAAGTGCAAAAGGTCTGTTCTGGCAATGTAGGCGATGGCAACTCACATCATGACGCTGCCACCACCAAATCTGTCAACTTCCTGCACACAGTTTGCTGCCAAACGTTTACCTCGGCGACGGTAAACACGAGTCCTTCCATCCTGTCTACAAAGCATAAAACGTGATTCATCGCTGAACCAAACATGCCTCCATCGTCGATGAGGCCATACCCGATGTGCCCGAGTCCACTGAAGCCGTGCTTGACGATGCTGGCGGGTGAGGACGACACCTCTGACTGGACGTCGAGGTCGGATTCCTGCATCTCGTAGACGGTTGCGTACGGTCTGATCGGAAATTCTACGCAGCCCTGGTATGGTCGAGGCAGTAGACGTCGCAGTGGTGGTCTAATCCCGAAGGTGACGTAACCGGATGTAGCGATCTTGTGCGGGTGTGGTTACACGAGGTCTGCCAGATCGTGGACGGTCACGAGTTGATCCATGTTGTTGGTGACGATTCCATAGCCTTGTGAAGGTGCTTTGGTGGACATTCACAGCTCTGGCAACATCTGATCGAGATTCGCCTGCTTCCAACGACCAATGGCGTTGTTGCGTTATGCTTTAGTCAATCTCGGCGTAACTGTATTGCGTGTCAGTGGCTTAACACTGAGCTATGAAAACCGAGAACCCGTCACTTTTATAAGGATTTTGCACATGTTGCACGTGCAGAACATTTAGATCTCTCAAACAAATTTATTGGATACGAATGCGTTTTGGCGAAAAATCCAATGTTTTCCCCCGTTTTTAAAGAGCACAACTTTTATTGTCATTTTGGTCATGACAATCAGTGCCATAACATGTGTGACATCACATACTCTGAGTTTGTAACATTATTACATATATTGCTCTTTAAAACAAAACAAATATCCCTTTTGCGTTTCTTTTTTTGAAGAGTATATTTTATCATAGTAGTCTTTGTTAAAAATACGTTTTAAATAGACACTAAATAGCAATTGTTTAATGAAGAAAAATATAATAAAATGTGCAAACTTTTCATGTTTTCAGCTTGATGATTGACTTTGTTTCCAGTGATGAACCTGCTTGGCGAGGTTTTTTTTATGCAGCAATAATGTTTTTGTCAGCTATCATTGCCTCAGTGATTATGAATCATCTAATATTCTTTGTTATTTCTGCTGCTCTGAAGATTAAGTCTGCTCTTATTACTGCTATATATCGAAAGGTGAGCGTTCTAATTTGAGAGCAAATGAACTGGATTATAGTGCACTGATGATGTTGAAAGTAAGTTTATTAATTTACATTAAAAACTAAAGTAAAGCCAAGTGTAATAACTAAAAGTCTATATTTATTGCTGATGATACTGAATTGCAAGTTTACCATTCATAAAGAGAAAGAGATAAAGTATATTTTATTGCATTCAGACACTGAAATGTTGGTTTAGCAGTTTTATATTTCAAATTAAAATATAGTCGTATCTTATTGCTGCTGATATTTAAAGGCAAAGGTAAATCTCAATTTGGATGTTAATATACAAACTGAATCAAAATGTTCTTGTGGTGCTTGTGTATGGAAATTTAATAAGTTTAAATAAATTGGCTAAAATATGTTTGTGAGATTGCTGTATATAAACCATTTTAGCAACTTTTGTCTTTCCAGAAATCATCAAGAAGACATCAAACTGTATTCAAAATTTAAAAAAAAACAAGTGCAAAATTATCCAACATTAATTGGGACAAAATGTGGCTGTATATTTCTGCCTATGTCTGTTGAGTTATTTCACTAATTGACAAGCCATGTACAATGTTTAAAACATCACCAGATTCAGGGGCTTTAAAATACCCCCATTCCCCAAAAAAACAACAAAAACAAACAACAATAAAACATCAGAAGAATCTACTCTGATAAGGTCACTTATGAATGTGGGTGAACTCTTTCTAAAACTGATCTGTTTGGACTATTATATGATTACTACATCTTTACTCTTTAGACTATATGATTACCACAATATTTACTGTGTGGGTTACTATATGATTATCACATTTTTACTATTTGGACTGCTATAAGATTACCACATCTTTACTGTATATGCTACTATATGATTACCACATCTTTACTGTTTAGATTACTATATGATTACCACATCTTTTCTGTTTAAACTACTATATGATTACCACATCTTTACTGTTTAGACTGCTATATGATTACCACATCTTTACTGTATAGGATACTATATGGTCACCACATCTTTACTGAATGGGTTACTATATGGTCACCACATCTTTACTGAATGGGTTACTATATGATTACCAAAGTATTTACTGTATGGGTTACTATATGATTACCACATCTGTATAGGCTACTATATGATTACCACAATATTTACTGTTTCAATAACTATATGATTACCACATCTTTACTGTATAGGCTGCTGCACATTTTTCTCATAACCACAGGCACAAGTAGAAATGAAGTTAGGTACATTAAACATATTGAACTGAAATATATATATCTGAATGGATGTATTCCTTCCTCATTTATATCAGTAACATCAAAATGTTTCATTTTTCACTGTTCATTTATAACTGTGGTACTGTATTTTGTAAAGTTTAAGAATTATTGTTCACATTGGAAGAAAGAGTTAGGACAATAGATTTTACAGGTATTTACTTCTTACTAATAGGAATGTGTGTAAGTGAATATGTTGCTGGTTTAGTTTGGTTCAGGTGCAATACAGACCTATAATAAATTTAAAAGAGTATTTGCTACTAGCTTTACTTCCTGTAAGTTTTTTTTTAATTTGTATTTACAACTCTTTTTATAAATAGAATCATATTAGATTTTGAACATCATATTACAGAAACTGAGGTTAAAGACTTTGCAACTTAAGAGTAAAAAAGGTTATAAAAATGTAATATTGTAGTCTCAGGATAATAGTTTTTCTTCTGGCTGTTCTAGTCGTTGAAAATGTCAAGCTCTGCACGACGTAACTATACAGTTGGAGAGTTGGTTAATCTGATGGCTGTGGATGCTGAGAAAATCTTTAATCTTTCCATGTACTTAACACTGATCATTGGTGCTCCTCTACGAATATTGTTCACAATCGTTTTACTCTGGCAGTATCTGGGTCCTGCTTGTTTAGCTGGAGTTGTTATCATTCTGGTGGTATTCCCCTTAACTGGTATATTTGCAAGTAAAATGCGAAAAGTTCAGGTATGTTCAATATCTCTTAAGCCTAATTCTAATTCATTGAATAAAGCAGTTTTTTTTGTAACATTCCTTTGATAAATTTGTGACTATAAAATTTTAATGATAAACTATTTTCAAATAATTTTTATTAGTATGATTTACTTTTTGTCAATGTGAGTATGCCCATGTGGAAGTCATCATTTTTAATACACATGCATGTATATAGAGACATAATTTTCTTAGAAACGTTTTCAGAATGATCATGATACTTTGTTTCATAAAAACTGTTACTCCTATCATCTATGGAAGACTTGAGTGTCACTTCTCTTTGTATTTTCTTTCATTTCTCTGGTATTGATGTGTTTATTAGTGTTAATGTACAGTTCCTTTTAATATGGTATTTTTCAAAATAGATTTACTTATTCTTCTTTGAAAGTTCACTGTACAAATTAAAATTTAACCTAATTGTTCATTCTGGTCATCTATAAACATTTAAATATTAGCATAAGGGTCCGCATGTATAAATATCAAAACACTAGTGTTTTGGTACATTTGTTCACCTTAAAATGTAACCATATTTCATTTCCAAACACTCGTGAACAAATTGTTCCCAAAAGGTTTTTTTGTTTTGTTTTTTGTACAGGAACAACAGATGACAAAAAAGGATTCCAGGCTGAAGTTTATGAATGAGATATTGAGTGGAATAAAGGTAATCAACTTGAATTATGATAGACCACATATTACACTTGACTCTGTTGGTGTGCTGTTTGAAACTAAATGTTATGATACAGTATCTTATCTCCTCTCACATAATAGCTTTTTTGTTCAGCACTGTCCCTTAAATGCACTACTAGCCTTGAAACTGCCACCTACTACACGTGTCTAATGTATTACAGCTTCTCTATAGTATGCAAATAAGTGTAAATAAGCAGGTGACAGCACTCCACCATTAGTAGTGTGACACACTCTCTTTGTGCAGCTGGCTCCCATCTTTGCTTCTTAATTTGGTACTGTAGTATGAAGATATATTAAAAAGTTGCTTATGTTTGATCTTGTTTTATAAAATATTTTTTCTACATCTCTTGTTTCTCTACAGTTAAACTTGAGTTACAGTTTGTTACTTTTGTCATCCACTCTTAGCTGTATTATGAATTATGAATTTCAAATCATGGCTACTACTTCAATAGTTAATACTGCTGTTGCACTTGAACCTACAGTTTCTCAAACCTTGGGTTTTACACCCTTGGATGAAGAGGTTTTAGTTTTAGTACATCTTAAATTGGAATCCATTAAGCAGCCTTATTCATGGCCCCAGGCCACCTACTTCATTTCTGGATGAACTTGAATATAGTAATTTGGATAGCCTTTTTTCTCATTTCTTTGCCATGCCATCTCATAATCCCCTTGTTAATACCCTCAGACAGTCTCCAACCTTTCTAGATGTGTTGTCACTGGTATGTATGATTCTTCTCCTTCCATTTTACATTCAGTTTTTTCCTCTGATTACCTGGTTTTTTATTCCTTTCCAGATAATGCAGTCTATGCTGAGCAGTTTGTGGCACAGTTGTGCTCTGTGGTCAGCATGCCTTGTACTGCAAATAATTATGGTTTGGCATACAATCATTTAGAAATTCCATTTCCTGACTCTCAAAAACTTTAGTCTTTAATCGAGATATGAAGTTCTGACCTTGATACATCTGTGAGATTTCCCCAAGCCCAATTTTCCTGCCTTTGTTTGTCCCTCTCCTTCAACCATCATCTTCTGTCCGAGGTGATCCACCACTTCCCTGACGGTCTGTTGGAGGATACATGTTTCATTATGTATTCCCTTTGCTTTATCATCCCTTTCCCATATACCTATATCCCATCTCTTCATTTAACTCTATATAGTTTCCTGTCTTGAATATGAGACAAAGTGAGCATGATCTATTCTAATAATTTGACTGTTTTCTTGCATAACTATCAACAAGGGGGCATCTCTTCACATTCACTTTGTTTCTGGATGTTAGAACTCTTTTTCTTGGCCTATATATATCTCACACATCTGAACATTTCATGTTCTAAGTGTTCTAAGACTTCTTGAGGATTATTTGCCTCTTCTTGACACAGTATTCTCCACAGAATGGCTTCTTGATTCTCAAGTGTTTTGGTGTTTGTGTGATCAGTAAAGTACTTCTCTTCTGCACACATTTGTACCATATCTCATTCCTAGTTAAACCTTTGATTGGTTCTCATTCCCACATTCTTTGATTTTGTTGGTGGATGCTTTCAGTCAGGATTGGTCCCACTTTTATCCACATATCTATTTGCTTATATATCTACTTCTGTGACTTTCATCCATTATCCAGTCCTCTCTATGTCACTTACTTCTTGCAGCACTGTCTTTGTTGCTCAACCTTGTTTTTCAGTTTTTACCTACCCTTCAATCATCACCTTCTTTACCACTTCCACTGTCACACTCTTTCCTTCAACAACCTCAGTCACTAGTGTATCATCCCAATATCCTTACACTCTGGCTTCATATGTTATGTTTATCCAGTCCATTGCAAGGTGGTATGGATTCTCCATTTAGGTTATCTTCCATTTTACCTATTGTCTATATCCTTCCTCCTTATTGATGTATTAGAAACAATGGTGTGCTATTGCCAGTTGTTTTCATACCATGGTTAGCTTTCCGTTTTCTTCTACTGTTTCTCATTTGTCTGAAGCTTTGACTTGGCTGTTAGACAATGTTCTTTTTTTTTCATTTCTAACATTACTGGCTATAGAGCATCCTTGTTCAATGCCTTTTGTTTCTCCTATTCCCATAGAGTATTTTTCTTTATAGTCCTTTCTTTTTTCATCTCCTCTGTCATTGTCCTATGTCCCTTTCTTGTAGAGACCCGTGATTCACCATTCCTTTGCTATACTTCCTTTAAAATATTTGGCCAGCTGTTCCCTGTATCATTTGCCAATCGAGACCTATTTTTTTGTTCCTTTTTGTCTGTGGTCATCAACAGTCAGATTTTTATGTCCTTCATGTAACACACATATTTTATCACCATACTTGTGTTCTGCTTTATTTAGACTGTGTTGTTTTTCCCCCAAAGAAATCAACAGCTCATAAAGGTGGTGGCACTTTCACCTTTATTACCAACTTATACTCCTGTTTTGATATGGATCATCTCCTCTGTACTATTCATGTTCTCTGTTATATTGCCCACATAGTTTCTTTTTTGTGGCTCTCATTTATTTGTTTGTCCATTGGAACTCTTCCTCTCTCTATGATATTTCTGCTACCACTTTTATGTGATGTATTTGCTAGCTTATCAGATTGGTTTATTTTTCCTTGTTCTTATATTCACAATGTCTTTTCAAAGTGTCCTCTCATTAGAACTGACACCTTTCCCATTCCATGGCTTCCCATTTCTGTTGTACATTCAAAGAAATCATTCTGGCTGGCATGTTTAACACACCTAACACATTTATTTCCCAGTGCTTTCATTATAAGACTGCTTTTGTTTCATTTGGATACTGAATATTATCTGTTATCATCCTCCATACCCTATTTCCAATGCAAAGAGGTATGTTTATTTTTATTTATTTCTTTTTCAGGGTCACTGTTGTAAATGTTGGATCCTACTTTGTAGTTAGTGATGTCTATCAAGTCATACTAATCTATAAATATGCACTATATGACTATTTCAGTTTATAATGCTCACTGTTGAGATGAGGTGTTCTACATAAATTCTACTCAGTTCATTCTTGTGATTTTTTGCATTATAACTATGCCCATCCCAAACCATACCAACT
Organism: Carcinoscorpius rotundicauda; assembly: GCA_011833715.1. Classification (NCBI taxonomy): domain Eukaryota; kingdom Metazoa; phylum Arthropoda; class Merostomata; order Xiphosura; family Limulidae; genus Carcinoscorpius; species Carcinoscorpius rotundicauda. Next base: position 94,111,333 of record CM022393.1, on the reverse strand, counting down.
CATGGACTATCATGGCTAAAGCAGTTTTAGGTTACTGTTGCATTCCTCAGGAACTTCCTACCACCATGTACCTTCCCCTCTTTGAGTGTAGTAAGGGAGTTCTTACCACGTATCAGTCACTGAGGAGGTGGATCATGGAGGCATCCTCCCAAGTGTTTTCAGTCCCATTTAACTGAGAGTAGGATGGTGATGTTATGGAGTTACATGATGAGGACAAGAGCTTTCTTCCAATCAAATGTTCCATTGGTATTGATGGTGTGAGCTCTCTTCTTACCATGGACCAGATGCACAATACCCAGTGCCATCTGGAGACGATCTACCAAAATGCAGCTCATCTCTTTGGCTAGAACTTCTCATCCTACCTGTGGCTGGATATAGGTTCCTGGGTGGCTTGGTTTTGGCTGTGGACTAGGTTGGCACATATGTTCTTTACTTGGGTGGTTGGAAACGAAGTTGTTTTCCTCTTCTGCTTTCTGAGCTTGAGGTGAAAACAGTTGGGATTCTATCATACCATGGACTACAATGCTGCCTGGTATTGGATTAGAATTGACTCATAACTTATCGCCTGATGTGTCTTAGCCAGTCTACACCATATGGTGTGTCAGAATGCATGTTTCTCTACCACCTGATTTATTGACATATATTTTCATGATGAGCAACAAGCTTATTTGGCTCATATGTGGTGTTGTCTCCCATAGTCGTGTTCCTCTACAAAGAGATGTCACATTATGTTGGTTCTCTTGATATGCCTTCTGAAGGATGCTTATATAAGTAAATTTTACATCAGTTCCTCTACCAGGTCACTGAGAAAAGGTAAGATATCATACCAGAAGCTGTAATTTTTTCTAAGCTGAAAATGTGTTTCTGATAGATACTTACTTCCTCTGACACTTCCCACCTTTTTGTAACTTCTTTTTTTATGTCTAATCTTGAAGTAAATATTGCATTATTCATTGTAGAGGGAGTTAACTGTGCCAGGAGGGTGTGTTGCATGCTTTACACTGTAAAATACTTGATGTAGATGGGAGTATCAAGGCTAGTGGCAACCAACCAAATTTGTGCAAATAAAAGGCAACACTAAATGTGAAAAGCTGTGAGGGAAAATTATAACCAAGATCTGTGGAGTAAAGCTACATAATGCCCTCTTTTTTAAGCATAAATGAAACTTACAGAATTAGGTATAATGTTAGTACACAGAGATAAAACGTGTAATATACCATGGAGTATCCATGAAAAAAAATGTGTATTTATGTAGTTATGATATGCTGACATATTGATAACAGTAGATAACATAATATTAAGTGAAATTTAATATTTTGCACACATGGTGGGAATACACTGCATTTTATGTTGTTTGGTGTTTCACTGTTTTAAGTTCAAAATAAATGGTTGTTATAATCACGTTTTTATCAAATGTGATTTGTTATTTATTACTTTTTTACATCCACATTATTGTTGAAGTTATATTGATTTTATAGTTTGCTGTCTACTTTTGTTGTATAGGAGAACATTTTAAGTCAAGTGAAAAGTCTTGCCTTTTCTGGTACACTATCAAATGTGTGATGGTGCACCTACTGTTTTTACTCTTACATGAAAGACCTTTATATACTAAAGAAAATTGATCTCAGTTTTATTTTTGAATGTCTGACTCAACATAATTTATTACTACTTTCTTTTCGAGCATCGTACAACTGAACACTTGTGCAACTGACTAAGAATGAAATAACACAATTATTGTGAAACATAAAACATCACATGATAATTGAATAATGGTCATGATAATAGCCTGGCTGTTTTCATGTTTAAAGAATACATACAACACAATTATATGGAATGTGAGAAAAATATTAGCTCAATTATATAGTTTTTGTTGCTGCTTTACTTTAAAACCTCCTTGGATGGTTGAAGTCATAATGGCTCAACCAGGATTTTCATAGATACTGTATGCACACTGTCTTATGAGTATGAACTTTTGCATTGTGTCATTTTAAGTTTTCACTTTTACCTCTGCTACTGAATGTGGATGGAAATTATGTTTTCACCCCATGTGTGTGTGTGTGTGTGTATTTGTAAGCAATATTTCTGAAAAATGGCTGCATTTGGATGAATGTTGGTATATATTTGAACTATTACCAAATTTATAAGTGGTTAATTTTTGGAGGGTGAAAGTCAAAGACCAAAGTCATAGCAAGGTCACAAACATTCAAAAAATTCCTGTTTGGTAATATGGTGGGTGAAATTTAACGCTATTTTGGTTCATTATCTCAGTAAAAAATTATCAAACTTTGAAGAAACTTAGTAGATATATGTAAAATATTATTCCTCAGTGTTCATCTGAAAATAGTGTACTTTGTTAACAACTGATGTATGGACACATTTTTGTATTGTTTGAGAGCTGAATATGATAAACACTATGGGACAAAGGTATGTGCTCTACTGAGTGTCCCTTTAGTTTTAACTTAAAATAGTTTACAGGCACTTGTTATACAAAATGTAAATAATTAAAATAACTAAATATGAAAAAGTGAGATTATGGTACCACATCATTTTTTAAATTATGAGCATAAATTATGTAGTATAATTGTAATTTTCTTTTGCTGTAGGTTCTTTCAAAGGATCTCTTGAAAATGATTTAAAGTTCAGTTCACATTAAGTATATCATGTTAGTTTATTTCTCCCTTGACATTTTTACAAGCTTGGACACAGATGTAAATCACATTTACAAGTAATGCTGTCTGCACTAATGTAAAGAAAAAACTTTCTTGTGTCATTTTACAACTGAAATGAAAAAATACATTATTAATTTACTCTACCAGCTAGAAATAACTACAAAATACATATATATGTATATTCTTAGTAATCATTTGATACTTTATTTAACTTTGTGTTTATAATCCTCAAATTTACTAGAAACTTTAATCAAATCTTTTAGAACTTTCTAGATATCGTAGTCTTACATTATTAAACTATGACCTGCAGCTCATGCCAGCAAACAAACAGTTTGTATAACATTGAAAATATAGTTTTCAACAATATCTTTAAAAGTCTAATTATTAATAAGTTTTTTTTTATTATTATTACAAGATACTAATAATTAATTAGTTTTTATCCCAAGTTTTGGCTACTAATCTCTTGCTGTTCTAATGGAACTTCTGTGTAGAACTGTTTCTGTGACCAAGATTTGATTGTGGGGCTTTTAAATTGAAATGTTGCTATTTTTACGTACTTGGTCATTTTTAATAATAGTAAAATTGTCTGCAAAACTCGAACATCAACTTACAAAACCTGTGAGTGTGTGTAAGAGTTTTATGCATTTTCACATGAACACATACTAAATACAGTCTTATATTCTTTGAACAGGTGTTGAAACTGTATGCATGGGAAATTCCTTTCATAAACCAAGTCACAAACGTTAGAAATGATGAAATCAACTTATTACGAACATATGCCTTTAACAATGCTGGAGTAGCATTTATATGGGGCTGTGCACCATTTATGGTGAGTTAATTTCTTTTAGAATATATATTTCTGTTTCATATTTCTTTTCTTTTAGGTTAACTATATCAAAAGATAAGTATTGGAGAAATATAATTTTATTTGTGTTTGTTAACTATATTGTTAAATATCTAAGCTAGATATCAACTTTAACAGTGAGTATCAAGGTTTGTAAGCTGCAGTATACTTCACAGTAGGTGTCTGTGAGTCATTGTCATTAAATTGCAACAACAAAACAAGTCAAATGTATGTACAAAATATTCTTTATACAGTTTGTTATTGCAATTGAAGCAAGATCTTTGAATAATTCTCTTTTTTTGTCAAAAGACCATACAGGCAGGCTCAATTAATTTTCTCTACTTTGTTACTGCAATACATTCAGTGATAAATTCCTTACATAACTTCTTGGGTTAGCACAGGTGTATCCAGAGCTTTAAATAATTCTTGCTTTTTGTCAAAAGTCCACACATATAAAAACCACCGTTCTTACTATCATAGAGAAAACGTAGCTGATAAAAATTATAAGGCTTACATGTAACATAAATTTAACTTTCCTTTCATAAACAAACTTGGTACTTATTACCAACTGTATCTTTGTTTTAAGCACAAATCTGCTCAATGAGCAATTGTTTCTATGCCAAATACAGTGATCAAAACCAAGATTTTAGTGATGTAAGAGGGAAGAGAGTAGTACAAATGACAATAAAGAACAGGTTGTATAAATGTTCCAGCAAATCTTTTATGCAAATAAATTAAGTATGTTTGTTTATGAAGGTTGAAAAAGTAACAACATTCAATGATTCAATGAAGATAAGTAAAGATTTTAAATATAGGAGTTTTGTTATGAAAAGTGACTGATGATTTCTTAATTTATATGGTGAGTCACTCTTCAGCTTATTGCATATATGTAGAATGTTTCTTAAGATTGTTTTAGAAGAATACGTTAATAATTAACCTTTTAATGGAATTATTTTTTCATTTTAATTACCAGAAGGCTATGAATTTTTTAGTGCAACATGAGGAAATTTTATTCAACTAACATACTTTATATGTTGAAATGGGCAGAAATGCTTCTTAGCACTAACAGATGATTTTGGACTGGCCAAATGTATTATAAAAATTAATTATTCAGGTAATCATTAGTTGCTCCAATATATTCATAAATTAATTGTAATTTGTAAGAATAAAATTATTTTTTTTATTGATTGTTTGTTTGTTTTATCTTCATCTCAACTTTGGACTTGTTTAATTTTTTTTTTCATATTTTGTAACACTTAATGCATTTCGTGACAATTCTAATCTGTTTCTCTTTCAAAACTTGGTTTGACATTTATTTCATCAATTTCTTTTATTTGTAGATTGCAATCACGAGCTTTGTCACATTTCTCCTCATTGATGAAAATAACATTCTAGATGCTACAACTGCTTTTGTGTCCTTGACTTTGTTTAACATGTTACGCTTTTCATTAATAGTCCTCCCAGATATGATTTCAAATATTGTACAGGTAAGTTGATGAAGGAATTTATCAATTAGTGTTGTTAAAAAACTTAGGTTTAAAATTTTAAATGAATGTATAATATTTAGATCAAGTAAAATTTTATGCTTATATCAGGCTATCTGATGAGTACACATTTTGTGATCTTTAAAAAAATTTAATCCAGAATGTGTCCCCCCAGAAAGAGATTGATCAAAACTTTTATTTCCATCTGAAGATGCATGTATATGTTAAAAAAAAGAAAGAACAATCTAAACATATTTCAAAATTCTTTTGCAGTATATGTATTGGAATAGTTTTGTTAAATATTTGTAAATATTAACATTCACAGTTACTTAGATACAAAAGTATTAAATGCTGTAAAGGTATACAAAATTCAAACATTTATTTTCTTTTAGAGTAATTTTATTCTTATGTGTAAAATGAAGAGTAAACCAGATTCCAATAGAAATGTATGGTTGTTAAGCATAAAATTTTTCGCTGATTGTTTACAGACTCGTGTGTCCATTCATCGACTGAATGATTTTCTAGTCAGTGAAGAATTAGACCCAAATTGTGTTGGCACTGAAACTGATAAAGGTTTGTTATTTTGTTATTTAACAGATATATTTTATTGTTCCAAAATGTTTAAAAGAAGAATATACATTTGATGATTATGTGTGACTGATAAATGGATATTTTATTTTGAAAGTAAGTATCTGTTTTCAATAGTTTTAACATTAACTTTTTTCTTCTTCTTCACAATATATTGTACCTACAAATAGTTATAGTTAACCTCTGAAGTTTTTCTATATAATGTTTTGTAGTACAGTTTAAGGTGACTAATATCATGTTTTCAAACTTGATGTATGCCAATACCTTTGTACTAGTAATTACTTTCAAAATGTTTATATCATTGCCAATTGTCTATTTTTTGTCAATTTTAAAACATTAATTATGTAACCTGTTTATTATTTTCAGTCAAAAAATTGTATTATATAACTGTTTCTTGGTGTAACATTTTGACCCTACTAACTTTATTTATTGTTATGATTTTAAATAACACTTAGAATATGAGATTTTAATCCATTAAAATATGCTGAGCATGTTCATAAAATTGTACAACAGTGACCATAGGTTTAATAGATTTTAATTGAATACTAATTTAGCAGTACCCTTTATGTATACTGGTAAATTATGACTTTATGAATTCATTGGAGACTGTAGCTGTAAGTATTATTTGTGTACAAGTTACATAAAGGTTAAATGGAGACTCATGTCATATTGGCCATTGAACAAAGTGGTACATCACAAAAACATGTAGCATTCTTTTTAAGCTGTTGTCGTAACACTTTTTCATCTTAAAAGCTTCATTTTATCTTTTACTTATTGTTGAAATACTTGTTTATTTGACCTTCTAAATGTTTATTTCAAGGATGTTAATGGAACATGTATTTTTCACCTTGGTAAAAATAGTAGGTTAACATCTGTTATAATATTCTGTACATATGAATGTGGAAATCTAAAAATTCTTAATCAGTTTTTATTCTTTTTGGTTATTATGTGCACTTTATAGTGATTATTTGCAATACAACAAAAGCTAATGCTAAATAGATTCTCATTCAATGTATTAAAATATTTGTTACTACCTGTTTGATTTACAGCATAAAAAAAACGTGTTATATTCAGACTTCTTTATCATACTTTGCTTCAAGTGTTTTTGTATACAATTTTCCTCACCTAAATTGTTAAAAAATATTACACCAAAGAACAAATGTGAAGTATTAGCATTTTCAGAAATTCATTTCCATGGTTTTTCATCTTGAAGGAGAAGTGATTAGTATTAATAATGGAACATGCAGCTGGGAAACACATGGTGAAGCAGTACTTAAAAATATTAATTTACATATTAAGACTGGTCAGCTAGTAGCCATTGTGGGTCAAGTAGGCTCAGGAAAGTCATCCATTCTGTCCTCTTTATTGGGAGAAATGTATAAACTATCAGGAACAATAAATATCAAGGTATGTGACAGCTTTACATTATTCTGTTGAAAGAGTTTTTTGTGCTAGGAAACTGCATATTTACAGTGGAGAAGAAAGATTAATTTTCTAAGTATCACAAGATAATTAATATAATTAATTAGAATATGTCATAGTTATTCTATGCACAGAGCCATTATTGTGTAGTATATTGTATAAACATCTTTGTACTATTTTAATTTGTCTTTCTTTTAGTTGGCTCATAATTATACAACTAACATATCCATACTGCAGACAGGTATATGCTCTTTACAATAGTTGATCTTTATGATAGATGTTAAACATTTTAGGGCCTTAGATTTTATGTGTGATTTATTTTTATTAATATTTTGGAGTACAGGAACTTATATGATGCTTTTCTGACATCTTTAAAAAGTCAGTGTTATTAGGTTTTAAAAGAAAATACCGTTTTGTTTTTGTTTTTTGTCTAATTGTCAGTATTTTATTACTAAATGATATTAAGTTTGTTTGTTTAGTGTTAAGGAGATGACAAATTGTGTTTGTTTTAGGGAACTACAGCTTACGTATCCCAACAAGCCTGGATACAGAATATGACTCTCAAACAGAACATTTTGTTCTGTCAACCATTGAACGAAAAGAAATACAAGAAAGTGATAGATAAGTGCTGCTTGAGGCCAGACTTGATGATTTTGCCAGGTGGTGATGAGGTTGAGATTGGGGAGAAGGTGCACATTTATGTTTAAGTTTTTGGAAAAAATTCATTCGCTAGATTAATAGTTGTGTTGAGAGGCTGGTGTACCAATCATTAGAAAAAAATCTATTTGATTATTGGAAACAATTGTATATTATGAGTAATAAACAAAAAACATCTCAGAAAGAAGAATCTTTAATCTGTAGGTATTGGTAAAATGATTATGGAAATCCTTCTGAATGGATTCTAAAGAAAAGGGAAAACTACTTATGGCAACATAAAGTTATTTATTTAGTCAAATTCTTTCATACTAAAATCAGTATAAGCGACTTTAGCCCATGTTGTTATTGTCTTAAAATAATAAAATGATATTTAATGCACTCGTAACTTATCACTAGTTCCTTTCTTGGCTGTTCTCCTTAATTTAATAACTTTATATACCCCAAAACTAACTGAAAATTAATTTTATTTGTATGCCAAATTGCAAATCCTTATGGAGGAGTTATTTAGCCAATCAGGATGAAATGTTATGTGCAAGTAAAATATAAGTTCAGAGTTAATTCCATAATATTGAAGTGTTGGAAGTAAAAGTACTTAAACATTTGCTAAGAATTTTGCATTATAACTAATTAACTGAAGAAAAATAAATAACAATCTTCACAGCTTTGTGAATCAACATCTGAAAGTAGGTTGAAATTTTAAAAAATCTTATCATTAAAACCTTGCATGTTATTTAAATAAAATATGACCAAAAATTTAAAATCAGAGATAATAAATCATTTTTTTTTGTCTTTCAGAAATGATTAAAAACTCAGAAATATTTTCATATAGAAATAAAACTTTTAAATTATCATTTAAGGGTTAAGAACCCCTTGGACTTACAAGCTAAGATTTATTTACAGTATAATTTAAAAAGAGCAAATTTGGGTGTGCAGAAGCAAGTTAAATTTAGTATTACAGTTTTTGTTACTGGTTAATTAAAAAAAAGTAACGATATGTTATTACACGTTTTTATTTTATAAGCTGTTATTTTTCTGCACAAATCATTGTATTACACTCGGTATAATAAGTAAAAAGAAAGAACCAGTAAGTGAGTGTATAGTTTTGTATTGTAGATATTAATAGTAAAATTTATGTTTCTTACAAATATTTGTAATTAATGTTGTAATACTTAAAGTTTTTCTCATTACAATCAAAGTTTTAAAATAAATATTTCTGTAATGCATGGAAATTTGTAAAAATGGCATATTTCTGAAACATATGGTGGAACTAAGTATTTATGCTTTATATTTAAATATTCAATGTATAGCATTAACAACTGAGATGAATGTCTGATTTAAAGGGGGTCAACTTAAGTGGAGGACAAAAACAGAGAATTAATTTAGCACGAGCTGTATACCAGGATGCAGATGTATATCTGCTTGATGATCCTTTAAGTGCTGTAGACTCCCATGTTGCTCAGAGTTTGTTTCATCATGTTATTGGATCCAACGGACTTCTGCAAACAAAAGTACGTTACTTTTCTTCATTTATTGTGTTGTCTGTGATTAACAAACTATTGTATTTGCCAGAAACTATTGTATTCCTTTATGTAATTTATAAGAAACATTTTATAATATACTTATTGGTTATTTCAATGAAAGAGCAAAGTTTTATTTAAAACATTAATTAAAGATGATGTATTTTTTTACATTCTTAGTTTGCATTAGGAAGTAGTTTTTATTGTGCACACTTATTTGATTAAACCAAGCAAATCTAGTTCTAATTGTTGTAAAAATTTCATTATGGAAACTTGGTAAACTAAACATTATGTTTTGTGATTAACTGTCAAACATCATGTAAAATATTTGCACTGGTGAAACAAGCAAACTTTTTATTATCTGTTACATGTAAATGAATTACTAAATTCAAATGCATATAATTTTTATCACATTTTCTTAGTCTGTTATGACTTTTAAGCCATATTCATATAGGAGTATAATTTCTCTGTGACAATCTATTGCTCTGCACAAAAGAAATAGTTTAATTTAAGCTTTTGTTCTTGTACTTGGTTATAATTAAAAAAATATATTTTAATTGACAGGATAATATACACATACACACTTACTGCAAATAAAATAGTAATATTGTCTTTATCGAAAATAAAGTTGAATAGTGATTTATATGTATTATTTAAATAAAGTACATAAACAATAATACCATAGTGTATTTATTTGAAAGATGAAACATAATTAGATATCAAAAATGTACATGAAAAATGTAAAAAAATAACTGTTAGCTGATACAGTTGATTTAAATATCTTGAAATTATAAAAAAACCTTCAACTCAGTACTTGAGAATGTAAACTAATTTAGATATATGAATTTTGTAGCATTAACTGATTATTCAATATCATACAGTTGACCAACTGTTTGTTGTTAGATTCTTTTTCATGAAAAGTGAAAGGAAACACATTTGTAGTATCATCATAAAACAATACATTTAGGTATTTTGTGATGTATCATTTTCACTAAATTTTGAGTAAAACTAAAGCATACACTGTATATTTGAATGTTTGAATGTTGACATTCTGAAATATAGTTTATCTTACACCTAGACACGAATTTTGGTAACTCACAACCTCTCAGTTCTACCTGACGTTGATGCTATTATAGTGATGAAAAATGGCCAGATTGAAGAGAGTGGAACATATAAAGAACTTCTTGCAAAGAAAGGATCATTTTTTGATTTAGTTAGAGAACATATGAGAAAAGACAACAGAGAATCTAGTAAAGAAGAAAGCAGTATCACTAATAGCAGGTTTGTGTTTTGTGACATAGATTAAAGGCAACAAGTTTTCTTATTGATACTTGCATCAGGCTGGGGATAACTTTGATCATATAAGCTTTCACGCTTCATTTGAATTTCTAATTAGGTCTGACTTTTTATAGCTAATATTACATACAAACATGGGTAAATAACTAGATATAGTTACTTGGATTAAAGTTCCATTTGCATTAATAATATATTAGGGGACTGTTAAAAAAAGACACTTTGAGTAAATAAAACTGCATATATTTCCAGTGTTTAAATTTTCCTTGCTTTACATCATTACATGTTACTCTGCTAACTAAGCGTAAAAATATTTTGTACACTTCCTTGGATATTTATGATGGAAGGAAATAGAATTAGAAATAATTATGGAAACAATGTAGAAAAAAGAAAAGAGTAAGGAGAAACGTATGTTGATTTGGTCAGTTGTCTGGATCTTTGTTTATTATTCATCTTATTTATAAAATTTCCAAGTTATTTAATTTTTTTTTTTCACAGATATCTAAAATGTTACAGGTTTTGCTGTTTTTGATGTTTATTTTCCATAAGGTAAAATGTTAAACTTTAGTGTATTTTCACCATTTTTCATCTTCATGTTGAAATCTCTACTTGTTAGTTAGTACATCAATTTTGCTGCACATGTATCTTTCCATTTTGTTTTTGCTTCTATACAATGTTTTGACCAGATTGTTGTACAATAGGAGGCTGGTCTGTAGATTTTTTTGTTCCAATTGGTGTATATTTTGTGAGAAGGTTTCTTAATTTATCTTGTCTTATTCCATTTTTTTTTTGTTTGGAACAGTATGTGTATTTATTTTATGTTAATTGTCTTTAATTTTTTAAAAACAATGTGTCAGTTAACTTAGTTCTATAATCATTATTGACAACAATTTATTCTGCTGTTTGTGTATTTATATATTTGTTGTGTTTTTTACTTTTTTATAAAACACTGAAAAATAACTAGAAAAAGCCCTTATTCTGTTTTTGAGGGAGGTAAAGTTCCACTTTAGATATGCAAGGTTAATTATAAATTTGTTTGTCTTATGAATAACATCTTACAGTATGTTGGTTTTGGAAGTGGCAATCAGATTTTTGTGATTAAAGTACTAAATCTTTGAGTCACATTTTAAGCTCTATGCATTCACCTCATATTTGTTATTTGTGTGTTGAAACAACAAAGATAAATATTGATGCAAAATAATTTGTTACTGTGCCACTAATCAAACTTTTCAATACTGTTTTATAACTTGCAGTGAACTAGATACGACGTTACTGCAAGAAGTCACTGGAAAAGAAGTAGAAATGAGAGTACGGCACAGGAAAAGACGCAAGATAGAACGTATTCTCACAAAAACAATCTCTTGTGAAGTGACTAGAGATGATAAGATAGGGGTAGAGAATGAGGGCTTGCTAGTGGAAGAAGAGAAAATGGAGCTTGGAAAGGTTAGAGAAACCAACGTTGTGGATGGTGATTTTATTGAACTCTTCAGAACAAAGCTAGAAAGTATTTTTTTTTTATAAGTAGTATTGCAACAATACATTTTTGCTCACATATCTTCAGCTGAAAAATAAAGAGTGAGAAAATAGCAAAAAACGTTGGAGTGTTTCATTTTAGAAGTCTGATTTGTATTACTAAAATATCATAATCAGAAAAAAAGAATGAATGTTTGAAATATTTTGTATTTAGGATTGTGTGGTTATGTTTTCTTATAGCAAAGCCACATCAGGCTATCCACCAAAGGAATCGAATCCCTGGTTTTAGCATTATAAATTTGTACACTTACTGCTGTACCAGCAAGGGTCTTAGGATTGTGATATAATATTGTTAAACAAAAATGTTTCAAAGAATAAGAACATATTGTAAACTGGAAACCATTCATAGAATTGCCTTATCACACATTTTTACCACAATTTTGTAAGAAGAGAAAGATTGAAGGGTTGGTACACCTAATGTTTATAAAATATTTCTCTTTGTATATTTTCAGTTGTGAAAGAAATATATTTTTGAAAAATGAAAATAAAATAAATATTTTTGATGGACTTTTAAACTTCTTGCCATTTTTGCTGTCTTTAACTTTAATCAGTGAAAGATAAATCAGCAAATTAGTAAAATTCAAGATAGCATTTGTTATCTTAAAACACTTATACAGGAATAACTAATTTTATGTAAACATACTTGTTAGGTGTTTTAATAACTTCAACATAATTACAGTGAACTGTGCACTAACCTACTGTAAGTTATTGTTAATGATTAACTTAAAAGTTAATTATATTATTTTAATATATGTCTTGGCTACTATTGTTTTTTATGTACCACTCATCATATTATGGCATTAGTGGTGTTAATGTAACAATAAGTATGTTATAGTAGATAAAAAGGAATAAAAATCACCCGTGTATTTGTTACTTTAATGTGTTTCTTATTTTTACAGATCTACATGAATGGTGTTTTTAATGTTTCAATCTTTCTCTTCTTAAAAAATTATGGTAAAAATGGTGCTCATAAAGGAAACAAAAAATGAGTAAAGGACAATGTTGGTTAATGTTCCTTTTTTATCCTTTTCTTTTTAAATCTTTAATGATTGTATTATATGCTAATTGCATACTCTGTTTTGTAGATGATAGTAATTGATCCATGTAACTGATTAGGCACTTGTATCCTTATATTCAAGGCCTAAAGTCTATAAAATGTGGAAATAAGCCCTATTTTAGGTGTTTTTTTGTTCATTTTCTGAGGAAAAATCATAAAAAATAGCTTACATACACTGTTGGACAGTTTCCTCTTGTCACATAGAAAAATACAATAATCAATAATTTTTATAACAGGAAGTTCCATTTTGGATGTAAAATTTAATACAGACATTAAGGTGTTATTGCACTGAACATTTCATGTACTCATTTGAGTAACTTTATGTTGATCTTTTTTATTTTTATTTAGAGTGTGATAACACAGAATGTAATACATTATTACATGGAATATGTATTATTATATAATACATTATTATTCAGATCAGAATTTATATCACTTATTTAATTTATTTTGAATAACTTTCTTACTGTTTTATCATCACAGAGACAATTCACTGAATACTTTATCACAGTTACAAGTTATATGTATCTTGACTTGGGTACTGAGATTTTGATACAAAATACATTTTGGGTTAGTATGTGAACACTTGTTAAATTCTTTTCTCCAGTTTTATCTATCCTTCTGATAATGACTCAGTCAATAGTAATAAATTCTATAAATTAGAAATGTCATACTTATCGTATGTATTGATGGTGGTTCACTTGGTGATAATAAATTATATATTTAGTGATATTTGTCACATTTAATATTCTACATAATTTCTGCATGTTTGACTTTGGTCATTTTTTCAATTGATTTCATGTAAATTCTGTTACTTATAAATAATTTTAATTTTATGATTATTATCTTTCATGTTTTATATCTTATGTGCTCTAAGCATGTACAACAAATGTGTGTGTGTGTGTGAGGGGGGCATAGTAGGAAGTTAACCAAGCTTGTCAAAAATATTTCTGCTAAAAGCAAGTTGAACTAGAAGAAGACATATCTCCATAAACATTTTACAGTTACATTGGAAGTTTCAGGTTGTCTTTATGTAATGAAAGCCGAAATGTGAGGAAAATAAGGGTAACAAAAGTTATATGACGTTATTTTTCTCAAGTCTATAATTTGTAACTGACTCTTTACAAGGATGTAGCCAGATTTGTAAAAAAGATATCCACTAGATTAGTCAGTTATATCAACAAAAACAATGATTATTTAAAATATATTTGTTTACATTGTTATATAAGTATAATTATTAAGGGTATAATTATGTAATATTTCTTATTACAAGATACTTTAGAGGAGTCACTGGCATTACAATGAGCTATATGCATGTGCATATAATGCGTATGTTTAATTATGCCACTGCATTATCTTAAACTAACAGATTTATTTTACAATATGTGTATAGGGACTACATGAATTGTTTTTTTTCTTTTTAATATCATAACAGGTAAAAGCTGGTGTGTATTTTCACTATCTGCAGAATGCTACCTATCCTTTAGTGTTTTTCACTATCCTGGGCTATGCAGGATTCCAGGCATGTGAGGTAAGGTTCATTGTTGTTGTGAAATGAAGACTTCATGTAAGTTCTTAAAATAGCACGTGTAATAGGTCCATATCAGTGATCTCAGATTGTTCCATTATTAAAAAATAATTGAATTTTTTGTAACAAATCTGGTTTGTAATTTGTATTGTTAGAGGCTATTTGCACTGTTAATTCTTTTTTGAAGAAATGTTATAATTACACAGTGGTCAGTATTAAACAGGTCTGAACACTGAACTTTGCAAAATTACATTGGTACCATAGAACTTTGTGTTCTTTCAGTAAAACGTTCTTTATAGTAAAAATAAATTATGTTAACTTAGTGGTCCATTCCTAACAGATTTTTGTCAAGGTGCTCTACTCTTCATTATGTTGAAATTTGTTCCATCACTGAAAATCCCTTATTGTAAATCTTAATACTACTGTCTTGTGGTATTGATTGAAAATATTTGTTTAGACTTTAGGTCGTTCCGTTTGTGAAGTTAATAAATAATTGAAGTATTAATATTCTTCCTTTTCTCTAATGAAAGGCTAGAAAACTGAACTTAATGTAACACATGAAATGAAGGTGAAGTTTAAATTTGAGAATTATTCAGTTAAAATACATTAAATACTTGAAATTCAAGATAGTCTCTCAATTTGTATCCTTTTATTTGACCACATTTATTCCAAGCGTAACACTCTGTAGCTTCTGTAATTATAAACAGTTTTATAACATATCTTAGATAAGTAAAAAATTAAACAATTTTTTTCTTTTTTAAGGTTTGTTAGCTTAACTATGGTAACGCAGTATTTCATTACCTTTTCAATCACATTACTTGGAACATTAACCCAACTACACAGTCATCATGTATATGATGTCAGATTTATCAACTATTCATTTTAACTTACACTGATGATTTAATGACAGTTTGTGGTAAAGGAAGTCAAATACTAAAGACAGATAAAAGTATTACCTAAAAAAAAATAAACCTGTAAATATGCACTTTGAAGATTCTAGCAGATATACAATTATAATATGCAAGCTGTAAAATGTACAAAAGAAATTTTATTTTTCATAAGAACATCACAGAGTCTGTCTGATTCATATTCACAAAAACATTACAAATATAAATACTATTGTATACATTTTTTTTATTTACAGAAAATATGTACATTTAATAAAAAGTTTTTCATATTTTGTGTAGATAAATGTAGTAAATTCAAATTTATAGTTATGATTCCTTCACCAGTATAGAGTTGATTCATTGCACATTTGCACATTTAGTTAAAGATAATAACACATTAAACTAACTTTTAAAGAAAATATTTTTTGTACTACTAATAAAAAACCAGATTAGTTTGTAACAGCTGGCTGTAAAGTTTGTTTTTTATTTTGTTGTATACATAACTGCTTAATGGTAATGTCTCATTGATATATTTGAGGCCTTGCTATTCATATGGATGAATAGCTTCACTCTTAAAAAGAATATTTAAGTGAATAATTGTCATTCATGTGAAAGGTTTTTCCTAGCTTCATTCTGTTGTTTAAAGATGGAAGTTTGATCAGCTATCTTAGATGTTTGTCATGTTAATGAATATAACTGTAACATGTTTGAATAAAAGATGTGATACTACAATAGAATATATTAATTAAGAGAGGAAGTCATTGTGTGTGCGTTTCTAATCCTGGAAGAGGCAAAATAGAAATTGTAGTTAAAAAAAGGAATGTTAATTTAATAATCATGACTGAAGGAGAAAATTCAAGCTAAATTAATTACAGTAAATAATTTTAATTAATGTTGAATCTTTTAAGTTAATTATTGTGATATAATAATATTACTGTTTCATGGTTTAATTTATTAGTAAATGATGAAAAATGGACACTCATAATATGCTTACTTTAGGTGCCCTTAACACTGTTGAGCTTTTCCTAGTAAACATGCCTGGCATGGTCAGGTGGTTAAGGCACTCGACTCATAATCTAAGAGTCGTGGGTTTGAATCACCATCACACTAAACATGCTTACCCTTTCAGGTGTGGAGGCATTATATGTGATGGTCACTCGCACTATTCGTAGGTAAAAGAGCAGCCCAAGAGTTAGCAGTGGGTGGTGATGACTAGCTACTTTCCCTCAAATCTTACACTGCTAAGTTAGGGATGGCTAGTGCAGATTGCAGATAGCCCTTGTGTAGCTTTGTGCAAAATTCAAAACAAACCAGTCATAGTAAACCAGTATGTGAAAGAGTTGTATGATTTTCCTGATTCTGCTCTCAGTCATGGGAAACTAATTGAAGTCTTTTTTTTGTTATCCTTAAAATGATGAAACACTGTCCTGTATTTTTTTTTAGTTTGATTAAAGTTGTATTTTCATGGTAGGTATGGGTATTATAAGTCTGGCAACTTGCAAAGCTGCATTTTCTGCCAAAACTACAATATTAGTGTAGTGTTGTGTGGCTTCTGTATGCGCTTAAGTTGTCCTAAATGTTTACCTGTTTTGTAGTTTAAAGTTTCATGAGTGCTAGACATTTAGTTCACAGAACCATCTTTCTTCATAATCTCCTTCGCCTGGGTAAAACTGTTATGTTTATGAAATAGATAGACTTCAGCAGATAAGAATCAATCAATGCACGTGAAAGTTACAACAGACTTATGAAATCCAATGTTTCAGCCATACCAATACACACTCATTCTCTGAAGATCATGATATAAACTTGTATATTGGTAATTGTTAGCAGGAAAGACTAAATAAAAAAAATCAGGAAAAATAAAAAAACATTCCTTCAACTTCGGATCTACTATCTGAATTTCAATTGGAAACAAAGCATAGAAATCAGAAATCTCGGTGAGTTTTCAATTCATTACTCTATGTGCACAGGTGAGGTTTAAAGAGTGCTATTCAATGTGGTATTATGAATTTAATGTCAGGTTTATCACTTTTCATGTTATCCATTACTGATTTTTGCAAGCAACAGTTTGTGTAAGAACCAGATGCAGTAAAAAGGAATACAAAAAGTATTTTATACATGTTTTCAGAAACTTGTGGAAGTTATGCAAATACAATTTGCAAGTTGTGTATTGGTCAGAAGTATTTGTATTATTCTTGTGAACATCATTGTAATTTGTCAATGATGTGATTTTGAGTCAGATTTGACATTTAATAAACTTTTGTTACCATAAAAACTTTAGTAGTAAATCTGAGTTTGTGTACACCACAGACTTGTACAGTTGAATTATGCACACACACACATACACCAGTTATGTCATATAGATGCTTTTTCTACTATTCAAACTTGGTCAATTTTACCTGCATTATAGTGGTGAAAATTGTGTTTGCTATGCCAACTACAAATATCTTCAAAAAACCTGATGCAGGTGAATGGAGGCTGATGACACTTTTAAATGATTTACAGTCTTCGGTCTAGCCATAGTCAAGTAAAGTGAGAAACAGTTATTCAAAATTCAGGCCATGATCATATCCTTGCTCAAATCGAAATATTGTTTTCTGTTTGTAAATTATTATGATTCATTGAACTTCATAGAATACTTGTAGTCTAATTTTACAGCCAATGCACTAGCAGCAAACCCATAAGGCTACAGTTACTGAAAGGTTTTGCAGTAAAATAAGCAAAAGTGTTTAATGGAACATTATATGTAAATAAAATAACAGGCTAAAAATATCATATTAAATTTTTCATAATAATCACATTAATATTTAGTCTTTTTGTTGTACCATCCAATTTTGATAAAAATAAACTTCTTAATGCTATAATTTTATAATTCCAAAGTGAAAACTGTACTAGAATATCAACAATGTGAGTGAAACATTCGTTTGTAGTAATAATATGGAATTTTGATCTCTAGGTCAATGTGTCAGTGTACATTTATGAGCAAGCAGTTTCAGTTGGATGATTTGCAGTCTGTATGTATCTAAATGTTTGTGGCATAATTAATAAAATCATACAGAATAATTCTGCATCTCTGGCTATATGGCTGAAATGAATCCTTGATTCAAGGATTTTAAAATATACTTGTATTCTGTTTTAAAGTTTTATGATCACAAAATAATGAAAGAAATGAACTCCACTTTTTGTTTTATCACAGTAGTAAATAAAATCTTTTAATTGTTTGAGGTAAAAAAAACAAACTACAGGTACAAAATGATCTGTAGATTAACACATGTTATCTGTATTTTTGACACTGACAAATGTATTTTGTGTTAGTCTGTCGGTGACTCAGCAGTAAGCCTGATGGCTTAAAGTCTATAAAGATTGGGTTTTAATACTTATAGTGGCACAACACAGATGGTGTACTGAGTAGATTTATGTTGAAAAACTGACAAACACGTTTAATGTGAGTAGGATATTCACATATTATTTGCATCCACTTACAAAGTATTTGTGGATAGTAGAAAATTGAAGTCATGCTAACACTAAATATTTCATTTTAGCATTTTCTTAGCAGTAAACAGTTAAATATTTGTAAAATGTAAGAAAAAGTAATTTTATTCATGTAGTTTACCAGGTTAGACATATCAAAACTTCATCTTGTCATATAAAAAATAGAAACCACAAAAATTACAAAGTTGGATAAAGTTTTAAATGTTTTCTCTGTTCATTTTTTTGCTTAACTAAGCATTCTTATTATCTTACATCTCTGAAGTATGATGAAACTTACAACTTGCTTTTCAGAGTTTATGTTATAATACTTTTATTTATTAATTTACTGATTAAAATTACCTTATACTGCTTTTTACAACCCTTGTGATATTGGAAAATGTTTGTACACTTAGTTATTACTTTTAGTATCAAGTTAATATGTTTCTATACTAATTTTGAATGTTTTGGATATTTAGTTGTTGCTTCTAACATGTAAATATTTTTTCTACTTGATTGTGTTTTCTGCACATGTTTGTTGTTTTTAGTCAAAATGATTTCTATATCTGGTTGAATTTTCTTATGTAGGTGGGTGCTAACATATGGTTGAGTAAATGGAGTATGGATGAGCCCTTACCAGATGGAAGTCAGGATATTCCTTTGCGCAACACTAGGTTGATTGTGTATGCAGCCTTGGGAATCTCAGAAGGTAATTTTGTATTAAATTTTTTGATACTTGTCTACTTCACTAATATTAACATTTCACATCACGTAAACTTCAACATTTTGTATGTGATTTTTATGTGCACTTCTAAGGTACTACTATTATCCACTCAA
The DNA here is from genome assembly GCA_011833715.1 of Carcinoscorpius rotundicauda. NCBI lineage: Eukaryota > Metazoa > Arthropoda > Merostomata > Xiphosura > Limulidae > Carcinoscorpius > Carcinoscorpius rotundicauda. The sequence continues at coordinate 94,091,549 of CM022393.1, read as the reverse complement.
GTATTTTTACTAGTTGTTATGTTAATTATATGTATATCTGTGTTACAGTTTACTTTTGCTAAGTAATTTTTAGTATTGCCCAGTTATAAGTGAGTTTTCTAGCTGAGTTTAATCTTTGTTTAAATAGGAAACTACCTGCCAGATTTTTGGAGATGATTAAATGAAATATAAATAATATTGTTCTGTTCTTAACATAAAGGATTGATTACCAGTTAGCTCACTGAACTATAAATATAACTATTTATTCAACATTAAATCTTTATTTTTTCACATTTTATTAGAAAATGTTTCATAAAACAGCTAACTAAACTTTTTCTGTGACATTTTCCTTTTACAGCTCTTTGTATTTTATTTGGTACTATCATGTTGGCTATTGGGTCTGTACGAGCATCTCGAGAATTGCATAAACGCATGTTGCAATGTATCATAAGAACACCAATGGCTTTCTTTGACACGACTCCTCTGGGACGGATTTTAAACAGGTTTTATTTTTTCTGCTAGAGATATTGAACATGTGTGCATAAAATTTCAATTTATATATGTAAAAACGGTTGGTTTGGGTTGAGAACATTTTTTATGTAGAGGAGCAAATAACTTTTTGACCTTTTGATGATGACTGAAGAAGGTTGAAATGTTGTTCGCACCTCTACGTAAAAAATTTTCTCAACCCAAACCAGCCGTTTTTACATATACATTTTTCTCTACGAATGAGTTTTCTCGTCATCACTGATCAATGTTTCAGTTTTATTGAATTTATGACAAGAATACTAGCAACTGGTTAATATTGTTTTATTAGGAATGATTAGTAGCATAGTATGTAACATTTTACAGTTTAAATTATACTGTTTTACACGAAATTGAAGACTCAAAATGTATTTTTAGTATAGCTCATTACATAGGTGGTGGTCTCTGTAACAAAATTGATATACCATGATATGTTTCTTACAGTTTTAACTCTAATACTGTATGATGATCTGAAAAACTAATTTTGTTGTTAATAACAGATAGTTTCAACAGTTTAGTGATATGTCTTCTTATGAAAGCATATCATTTAGGAATATAAATTTAAAAAAACTGTTTAGCATAATTTTAATATGCCTAACATGAATGTATTTTTATATTTTATCTCAGCTTTTCAACACACAATCACTCAGACTGTCATTTAATTCTGTGTTTTTACATGATAGTTTTACTCATTATAAGTTAGAAAACGTACTTGTGCTAAGAACGCTCAATTATTGCTCTGTCATGGGAAAATATGCATGGAAGATTGGAAATAAATTATGAAGAAAAAATTTAATTTTTGTTTTAAAATTAATATTTTTTTCTTGAATACAGATGTTGAAATTATACAAACACTATCCATGTACAAAAGAGACATTCCTTGCCATTATAATAGATTATTTATTTGTGCTGAAGATGAATATTGTAACATATAATCTTCTGAAATTAAATCATTTGAATTTTTAAAAATATACTGAAAATCTTTTTCCTCTACTACTAACAACTAAAAAAGCTAACCATATTCAAAAGACTCCCTCATTATAACTTTGAAAAACAGTGAAATGAAGGAAGTTGACAGTTTATCAAAATATGTTGTTCTTTTTGAAGAAGTTTATTTTTCTAAAGATTATGGGAAAATGTTTTTCTAAAAGTAGTTCATACAAGCAAAATCATAATTACTCATTAAGTTAGCAATTCATAATTTTAGACTTCAAAACTGAAAAAAACTGTGAATATCAGCTAGATTTGTACAGACTCATGTTTTATGTAAATTGGTAAATTATTTCCAAATAGCAAAATTATGCTTATTGTTTGTTACAAACCCATGGTTACTGTGTTGCTTAACCTAATATAAATATAATAATTAGTTTTTGCAAGTTGAGAAACATGGTAAACATCTATATTATGTCATTTTTACACTTAAGGAAGAACATATAACTTCTGCTGAAGCAAAATTGGATGTATCATATTTGAGCTTAAAGCTAAAATAATATTTTTAAGGCGTGTAAAAGACAGCCTATATACCTAATCAAATTAATAATGTGCTGATTATAAACTCCAACTTTCTAGGATCTCATTGATAATCACAATTGTTAATAAAATACTTGATTGTAAAAGTGTAATGTTTCACAGCTGATAAATGTGATGTTTTTCTTTTAATGGGGAACAAAACTGCTAGTAATGCAAAATTTAATTGCATGTCTGTGATTTTGATATATGTATATATACTCTTGTGTTTATTTCTAACAAGATTTGGGAAAGACATCGACGTTGTGGATTCTCAGCTTCCTATGAATTTTGATGGAGCATTAGACACGAGCTTGGCTGTCATTGGCACTGCTGTTGTGATTTCTATTAGTAATCCCATCTTTATTGTTGCTGTTATACCAGTGTTGTTTATTTATTACTTACTACAGGTATTTGTCAGTTATATGTATGGTGGTAGATTTCTTGTGGAGTTCCAGTAAAACATTAATATTTCCATTTGTTCATTTGTCTGTTTTGCTTTAATAAGTCTTTGAATAGTATATTTCTTAAATTTTATGATAAAAGAAGAGGCCAAGAGATCTTGTAACATTTTGCTTATTTCTAATATTCAGGAATGTTTAAAACTGGGTGTGTGTGTGTTATAAGATTTTGCATATGCTAATATGATATGAAAAATATTTCAGAAACTTCTGCATTATGCAACAAAAATTTCATTAGAATATTAGGATTAACTTCTATTATGTTTTTAGAAAAAATATTGTAATTTTAACTTTTTTTTTTTTTTTTCCTGTTGCTAATATAGAAAATCTTCATCAATACTTCTCGACAAATGAAGCGTCTGGAATCAGTAACCCGTTCGCCAATCTATAATAACTTCTCAGAGACAATCAGTGGAGCTAGTAGCATCCGAGCATATGGTGTTCAGAAACATTTTATTGGACACTGTGATGAACGTATAGATGTTAATCAGAACTGCTATTTCATTGGAATGTGTATAAATAGGTGATTTAAAAAACAAACTTTAAATTCATATTTTACAAAATTGTATAAAGTTTGATTTTAAAAAGGGGATAAAAATATGCAAATTATTTTTTTAATATTAACATAAAGCTAGATTAGTATGAGAGCTAAAATTGCTTGTTATTAAATATGAGATATCTCAGTACAGCCAATAGATTTGATTTTTTGGGTTCACAAGTACTTTTCTTTCATTCTAGAGATTTTACTATTACAATTTGTTTTATTTTGCTTAGTATTATGTGATATCATTTATTAACTCTTCAAGCAATATGTTTAAAAAATAACTGTACAATAGGTATTTTTAATTTTATTGTATATGATTGTATGTCCAATATATGTAATTTTTAACATTTGGAAGTAAATGTATTAATGTAAATATCAACAGAGAAAATTGTATTTCATTATACATCTTACAGTTTTGGTTTTAAAACCGAAGAACCCCTTTATTTTCATCTTTTGAAATATATGATTTTAGCATACATAAACAGCTTATCATTTTGTTTTCTAAGTAGAAGTGTATCTTACTTTAATCATATGGTTAACTTTTAGGTGGTTAGCAGCACGACTAGACTTTTTAGGGTGTTGCATTGTTCTGATTGCCTCTTTGCTTGCTGCTACAGGAAGAGGAACAATGAGTTCTGGCATTGTAGGATTGTCCTTGTCATATGCATTAAATGTAAATACTTTTGAATTTTTCTCACACAAAATGTTGTTTTGAGTATTGACTCTCAACTGTGCATTTGAAGTACTTTTCAGTTATCCTCTTGTTAATGTTAAAAACAAATTTTTGTCATCTAAAACCTGTAATGTTTGATTTTGAAAAAGACAAAACATATATTCTAATTCTGTTTTTAATATCAACGTGAAGCTATAATAGATTGAGAGAAAATATTGACTGAAATGATAACAGTACAATCAGTGTATCTGGGAATGTTTCAGCGATAATGAGCTGCTTCTTGCTGTTTTTAAATTGGGACAAAGTTTCTATACTGAGCTGTTTTTCAAAATGAATGATTAAGCATGGGGGCTGGAACACAATAAACAGTCAGTTGTAGATAAAATTCTACTGTGTTTACACTGAAATGCCCTTCAAACAACTGTCAGTAGATTTAATTTTTTTGGTTGAAATAGTTTTCTATTATTTCAGATATTTTACTATTAAACATTATTTAATTATGCTCAGTAACTTTATGTTGATTGAGAAAAGGTATCATTATGCTTTGGCACAACCTATTTGTACTTACTCGATTGCAAGATACCAGGATGTAAAGTAAGTGGTCTACTATCTTGAATTACAGAAACTAATTATTATATCCATACAAATAATTTATAACATGCAATAGCTGTAAGTTTTCTGTTTTTTGAATAGTTTACTGATTTTACTTAAAGCACAAGTCTGAGTCATATTTACAGCATTTTCAGCTTTGAGTTTCTAATGTGTATCAATTTCATATAAAATAATAGCTGTTCCCTTTAATAGTGTTATTTAATTTTCTTCTCTAAGAATGAAAACAGTTGTTTCAAAGTAATACTTATTAACAAGCACATTGCTCTAAAGTATAGTGTGCTTGAGGAAAAGAGTAGACAACAACCTTCTTTCCATTTCATTCTATAATTTTTTGCAGGTTACAGAGGTGTTTTCCTGGTTAGTTAGAATGAGTGCTGAGTTGGAAACAAAAATTGTTTCTGTGGAGAGAATTGATGAATATTCTCAACTTTCATCAGAGGTTTATATGATTTATATTTTTATAGCTTAATTTTAATATACGATTTATTTGTTTTAAAGTTTTACTGCAGTCTAAACCAATAGCATGGTATCTAAGAGCAACAAAACAAAGAAATCATTCCTGAAAACTTCATAACTGGATGTTCATTCACATCTTTTGATTTTAAAATACTTTTCAGAGCTCCTGTTTATGGTGTATCAAAACATGCTCATATAAAATAAATCCTATATGTAGATTATAGTAATGTTCCAAAAATGAAGGTTTATCCTGAAAGATAAAAATAACAAGTGACTGTATAACTGTCTGATTTAATAATCATTGAAATAGTTTTCACCTTACTTCTTCTTAATCAATAGCATGAGTTTATGATACAAATGTCCAAATATTTTAAAATGTTTTATTTAAAAATTACTGATGCAAAGCATCATAATTTCAAATTCTTGTTGCAATAGTGCTGCACATACAAAACTTGAAACTAAGACTATTGATATTAAATATATTTACAAACTTTTATAGTTACATTTTGGTGTGAACTAAGAACTACTTTTAATACTAATAGAAGTATTTCTGCTCATACCAAGTTTCAGTCTAAAACTGTTGGTGGTGAATGTACTTATAAACTTTGAAAATTACTATGTGTGAAACACCACTGCTGGTGCTTGTGGCAAATCTGATACTCATACCAAGCGTGAAACTAACTCTGTTGATGGTAAATTGTCTTCTAAAGTTACTATATGTTGCAACAGAATAAGAATGTTCATCATAAGGTACAAAAAGTTAAAGGTTTTCAATATAAAAGATATTTTTAGGGAATGCTACTCACCTAAAGTGGAAGAAGTATTAAGAAACAATTAAAACTATAGGAATGGGTGCATGAAAAAGTGTGAAAACAAGGTAAGAATGGGCATGGTTAATAACAGTTTCTCTTTAGTACCTCACAAGGAGGAGCAACCAACATTTCCTCTATGCCTACTTCATGTTTTTTCCAATCAAATATCATATAGTAGGTGAACTAAAATTATCAAACTTAGTTATGCTTATCATATAATGATTAGAAGTTTCTGTGAACCAAATTTTTGCAGGCATTACATGTACTATAAAGTCTGTTTATACAACACGGAAGAATTGGATAGTTGTTTGGACCCACAACTTGTATACTTTTATTTTTTTTAACTTCACAACTTGTCTCTCCTTTTACAACTGCATGTGAAGGCCACAGAATTTCATACACTAGCTATATAGATAGATTAAAGTACAAAGGGAAAGAATCTTAAGAAATTTCTTTATATTGACATTATGGATTTTTTACTGTCTGTACAAAAGTAGAACAATCTTAGACACTTTTTTTTATGTATTCATAAGTTGTTTAATATTGTGAACAGATAAAAACGAAATAGACATAGACCAGACATTAGACACATCTGATGTGAGGTTGTACTGAGGAGGTTTCATTACATCATGCTCATTCCTACCTTATTTCTTCACATTTTGGTGCACCCATTCCTCCACTTTCAATTTTTTTAAACTATTTTTTCCACTCATTCATGTACTTTCTTTATATGAGGTGACATGATGTTATGTGTCATTCACTTGTGTTGATATACTGTACGTACATCATAAGTGTGGGTGTACACCATAATGTTAAGGTATGTGCAAGTAATGGTGTTTATGTGTGCATTCTTTTTACTTATGATGCATGTGTGTGTGTGTGCTGTATATGTCATGACATCTTTTATCAAGTACAGTGTCGTTTGGGTAAGTTGTGGTTTTGTGCATATACTAAGGGTTGAAAAATTAGTTAATTCATTTAATTAACTACTTTACCCTAACAGTGGCACATGGTTCCTGCGCTAATGTTCTGTTTGGTACACTTATTACCATGGTAAGTTTCTTTGTTACATAAAAGCATTCAACAAAATCATTGTCAGGAACTCTTTTTGAGTATATATTATAAGTTAAATATATTGTTGTGTTGGGCTAAGTATTCTTTGACAGTATGTGTCTGTGACTCGCTGTGATAAATTCAATAATAAACGAACAGCATACATTTCACTTGTTTTTAAAAATAACATGTATTTGAAACAAGTTAAACATATAACAAAAATTATTTGTACGCTGCAAATTGTAGCTGCATCTTAAACATTATACAATTCTTTTCTTTTTGTCAAGAGTCCACTTATTGAATTGCTCTAGAATTAAGCTGATAACCCAAACTATTTTTGTCTTTTTTTTTAAATCTTAAACAGTCTCAGTATATACAGTTCACTTTTGTTGTCTCATGAGTTACTGCAGTTTATCCTGAACTTATGATACTTGCCTGCTTTTTCTATTTATACTTTTCTCCAATAAACATTTGCTTTTCATATACGGCCCCTACTTCCAAATAATCGGCTGCTTTTTTTCAAAATTCACACAGGCAGATTCAGTTGCTTTCGAACATGCTTTGACAAAATAAAATATTTTTCTAAATATGTCAGAAAACTGTTAATCTCACTTTAACATATTAACTGTTAGGCTATTCACTCCTGTTGGTAGTTAAATTTATTTTTTCTAACTTTACTCAGACTGAAACTCTTTCACTCAGCTTTACTTTTAATTCTCTTTTCTCTCATCTGTTCACTGCTATTTATAGCTCTTACTGAGGTGTTCTAGAAATGTTCATAGCCTTGACATAAAAAATTATGAACACAAGTTCCAATAATTATCTGCTTTTAACTAGCTTATTAAGAAAACCTAGAGAGTCAAGAAATACTAACAGAAAATAAATAAATTAATACTACATACACTAAACAGCCTTCTGTATACTCAGTCAGTTGGTGAGATTGAGAAATTTGTAGTTTTGTGAATTTTTTCTACCTGCTTTGCTGACTTTTACATGTGATATTTCAATTTTTAATTTTGTATGTGCTTTGTTTATCAGCTCAAGGTGTCTCTCATATACATTTGAAGATTAATTATTTGGTTGTTAAACATGCACATGAGTGAATAATTTGTATTGTATTGCATGTTTTGTGTATTCACCCTATTCCTACTTTAAGTATTAGTGTACTCATGATAATCAGCATATTTTCATTAATATGAAGCACTGATAATTGAAAGTACATTTTAAAAAGCCATTTTCATTAAATAAGTGAAATTTTTATATGGTAGTGATGCATTACTAAATTGAAGTTAAGTAACATGCTTAGCTTTTGTAATGCTCAACAACTTATATTTTCATTTGAGAGAAAATGGTACTATGTGTTCTTCCACCTGTTTGAACTGTATGCTGTATTTGATGGTTTTGAATTTTGCACTTTTTTTCATCTTTTATGACAGCTGTTTTGATTTTATGCAGGCACCATGGGAAATAGAAAGCACTAAACCACACAAACTGTGGCCTTCAAAAGGCATAGTGAAATTTTTCAACTATAGTACACGCTACAGGGAAGGCTTGAATATGGTTATTAAAAATATTGACCTGGAGGTTACCCAGTCAGAAAAGGTATGATCTCGTGCCTGTTTTCATAAAACTATTAACATGTGAAAGGAAGTATTAATGAAATTTTCATAAATATTTTGCAATATGTGTGTAAAATGCAGCATATTGATGTAGGAAACATAGCTGGTTTTTGTATGCAATGGGCAGTGGTGTAACTATGCTCCTGCAATTGCAAGGGGGCCCAAATAAGTTAGAATCATAACCTTAATTATAGAGAAATGAATGTAGGGGCCCAGTTACTTCTTATGCAGGGGTCATCTGTTTTAGTTATGCCACTGGTAATGGAGTACATAGAAAGTTACAAATTGGATGAAGTTTCAAGTGCATGTTCAAATATAGTTTCTGATGCTAAAATGTTAAATTTTAAAAACATTATCCAATATTTGTAAAAGGAAATATTTTAAATAATTTCATTTATTCTACCCTTTAAAATCTTTAATGCCATTGAATGCAGTATTCAGTAATAAGAATTATTTTTACTCTGTGGCTTGTTGTGGTTCGTAAAACCTTATACATAACTTTGCTAATGAATTTTCTTACAGTAGTGATTTTCAGAGGTGAATTCAGTTAATCTAGATGTTAGTTTTGATACAAGGGAAATGTTTAAGCAACAGCCTTATGTGTGTACCAGAAGGGAGTCTTGTATTCATGTACTTACTTGGTTTACAATTTATGGAAAAAAAAAAATTGTTATTATACTGTGTATTAAGTGTTAAACATTTTAAAGATATGGTTCATAAGCTTTTGTTTAAAAAGTGGCTTTTTTATTATGTCAGGTTATGCATATCGACTTAACTTGTTGTAGGTTGGGATAGTAGGACGTACTGGTGCTGGAAAATCATCTCTTACTCTTGCATTGTTTCGAATTATAGAACCAGCAGAGGGTACCATTGTTATTGATGATATAGATATTACAGTAATTGGGCTACATGATCTTCGATCTAAGCTTACAATAATCCCTCAGGTTAGTGTCTTAGATTCTTCTAATGTTTTTAGAAGAAGAATTAATTTACTAATCACTCAAACATGTATGCTCAATCAAAGTATTTAGAAACTTTTGAAAGAAGTTAAAAACCATTCAGCTCTTTTTCTTGTTGTTGTTTCCTGTTTTATAATTTACTTTCAAGTAAATAAAATTTGTAGTATAATTGGTATATTAAACTTTCGAGCTTAATTTAAATTTCTACAAAAGAAGTGGGAAAATTGATAGATTTTATTAAATGTACAATCAAAATCACAAACAAATAAGGGGTGATTAAACTCGGTGTTTAACAGGATACTCTATTTTCTGTGGAAAATTAAATTTGTAAATTTATTTTTCTATTAGGACCCTGTTCTTTTCACGGGAACTCTACGAATGAATATCGATCCAAACAATGAGTTTTCTGATGAAGATGTTTGGCGAGCCTTAGAGCATTCCCACTTGAAACAGTTTGTATCAACTTTGCAAGAAGGCCTTTCCTACCCTGTGGCAGAAAATGGTGGAAACTTTAGGTTAGATTCAGGAAAAATCAAAGGAACTATTTTTCTCTCTAACACTAGAATACATTTTGTTAAATATGTCACTTCAATATACTTGGAAGCCTACAAATACAACGGTATATTTTATTATTATGCTGGTTTTGGGAGATTTATTTTTTGAGATGATAATTCACCTCCGAATGCAGAAGTGCCATATTCTTTGTGTGTTTCATTGCAGAACAAACAATGTTTTATATTAAAACTTTTTGTAAACAGTTCTAGTTACAATAATCTTTAAAATTTTATTCACAATGAGTGAAGCAATTAATAGTTTGCAATAAAATACTAAACATATTTATTTAGTTAAGTTACTTTGTATTTCTGCAAAGTGCTACTTAGCATTTTCACATAACTGTTGGTATTGACTACTTACTTCTTAAAAGATAAATAAGATGATACGAAATAAATGCCCCCCAATGGCTCAGCGGTATGTCTGCGAACTTACACGCTAAAATCCGGGTTTCGATACCCGTGGTGGGCAGAGCACAGATAGCCCATTGTGTAGCTTTGTGCTTAATTCAAAACAACAACGAAATAAATGCCTATTTTATGAAGAAGGCACTGTAATGAACTTAAACATAAAGAATGATCATTTGACTGCACAGATGTGAACATATGTAAATGAAATTGACATTAAATTTTAGTTATGTTCAGAAAATTATGATTTATAGTTCGTAATAAAAACATGCAGTTTTACACAGTAAAAACACACATTGATTTATATATATCTGTTTCATTAAAAATTAAATAATGTTCACATCTTGGAACATGTGTTAATGAGTTTTTTGTTGTTGTTAACAGAGGTGTTGAATGTTAAACGGAGTAGGAAAAACAATGAAGTTTATTAAAAATGCAATTAAAAGCTATTTCAGAGTAAAAAATACTTTAAAGCAGTTTTATGAATTATCTGCCAGTGTGTGGAAAAATATGTAAAAATTAACTTGCTCTTTTAATTTCACTTTTTCTGAAATTTACCATCTTTTTTTACCATTATCTTAAACTGACACAAATGTACCATATGATGCAACTCTTGTTGTTTATTTCCATACCACAAAATAAGATAATTTTTATCTGATTCAGAATATTGATATTATATTTTGTACACAGGGAGAGATAAAACAAATTTGTTTTTCATGCAACCATGCATCTTTATACAAGATGTATTTTAAATGAATGAGGGTAATATTTATGAACAAAGTCAAGCTGGATCTTTAAATTTTGTTTATTTCTTTTACTACATCTAGTTTATTGTAGCTGACAAGATTTTACTTATAAGAGAGCCTGAACCACTTCAGTTCCGTCCACTGGCTTGTAAATGCTTGTTTTGCACAATGTTTCTCAACCTTTTACCAACTGATTTTAACCCCTAAATTTCACTGACTTTTGTACATTATTAAATTTTTAATTCATATCTAAACATATTATTAAACTATATTAAACATTTAAATTATATCTGTAAAATAATATAATTCAGTAGCTGTATCTTAAAAAACATATTTTGTCAACCATCTTACAGACCAGCTGAAACCTCTTTAGGGACAGATGGTTAGGAACCACTGATTTAGTTAGTACTTTTACATGTCCTTGATGACTTCAGTTTTATTTAACACCTTTACTTGTTCAGTTACACTTACAAATATGATGAGAAGTAAACATGTATATATTGAGAGATTTAAACAGTGGTTAAAACTTATTAATTAAATAAATATTATTTTATACAAACAAAATGAAAACTGCTGGTGTGTATTCATCTTGATTCCTATAGAACTGTAATAGCACTTCATGGCTGAATACAAAAACTAATTTTTATAAAAGAATGTTACTTTTACTGATTTATATTTTACTTTCAAACACTTCATTTTACCATTATATCACATGTTTCTGCTGTGGACATGGTAGATAACCAATAAAACTAATACAAAACCAATACTTTAACACCACTGTTGCTGGTCTATTACAAAATGTTATTTTTAGTATCTTAAAGATATATTTCCATACTGTCACATTAAATCGGTACCTATACAGGTAGTGTCTCACTCATACATATATATATGAAGTACTGTGTTAAAAACAGTAAGTCCAAATCTCTGACTAATCATACTTTATTATACACAAAAATAAAAAGTGCTGAACTAATCAAAAAGGTCCTCATGGTACAGCATTTTTTTATGTTTGGGTGTTTTTATTCAAAACAAATTATAAATACTTTCAAGATATTTAGAATATGTACTTGTAATGGTAGAATTTTCTTACGATTATCACTGTGTTTCTATATGCTACTTTTTTGTTTTCAAGCAATCTGATTTCTAAATCAGAAACCTACATCAAAAATTTCCTTTCCCTCGCAAACTCAAGTGTATATGTCAAGACAACTAAAAACTGTTGGCCAAAACGTATGAAAATTAATGCAGATTGCACTCAACATTGTACATATTTCCATCAGCTAAAAAGAAAGAAAATGAAAATATTTTCTTTTGTAATAATGTTTCACTACGTATTATGGACTACGTGCAAAGTTTTATACAAGTATACAGTTTAATTTAAAAGTAGTTTTGCTGAAGTTACATAAAATTGGTCTATGTCTATTTAGCCAGTTTTCTAAGGGTTAATTTATAATATATTCACAGCTTTGACCAGAAGCTAACAATAATTCACTACAAGCATGAACAAGCTTTAACATAATATGGATTTAAATGTTTTTCTTTAGTATAATGTTGTTTATCTACTGAGAGATTACCAAAATAGTTTATGCTGTTATTTTATAGTGTTGGACAGAAACAGTTAATTTGCCTAGCTAGAGCTCTTCTCAGGAAAACCAAAGTACTAGTGTTGGATGAAGCAACAGCAGCTGTGGATCTCGACACTGATCGCTTAATCCAGAACACAATTAAAAAAGAGTTTAACCAGTGTACTGTCATTACCATTGCTCATCGGATAAATACCATAATGGATTATAACAGGTAAAATTAAGAAACCTCTAAGGATTACTACAAAACACAAATTTGTTGTACCTTTTATTATTATTTTTTTTATGTGAATGAGTTTGATGTTCCACTTGTTTGGATTTTCCATAACCTAAATATTCAGATATTTTGAACATCAGAAATGATACAAGTTAGTACAAGACTGTTTCACTATCCTCTCATGGAATTTTAATTTCTCCATACTAAAGATATGCCAATATACACTTTCTTAAAGATTTGTTAAATCATAAAAACTGTTAAAACCAGTGTTATTGAACCATGCATAAGTAGTCTCTTGTACCACTTCAAACATTGGTCAGTATATACTGAGCAGCATTAAAAATGCAACAACTAATAAAATGAGTTGTTTTGTACAGGCTGAGCAATAGCAGTGCAAACATACCTGGGTGTTAATCATGAGTATTTTCTGAAAACAATTCAGTAGTTCAGGTCATTTTAATCAGCATGATCATGTGTCAGTATTTAAACTGGTCAAAACTTACCCATCCCTTGCTGTTGTACATAATGTGAGAGTGGAAAAACTTTTGTATGCAGTACACACTGTTCCTTCAGCCTATATAATTCTGGGTTTTAAAAAGTTTAATTTCACCACAAAGAATGATGCAAGAAAGCAGAGATCAGGCAGTCAGGATGCTAACGACAGGGATGACACCATCCAGGGTCACTGCACTCTTTGGGGTGCACCTTCATGCACGACAATGCATGTCTGCACGTGGCAAGGGTGTGTACAAATCATTTGAATGAGTACAATGTGAATGTCCTGGACTGGCTTCTATATCCATCTGATATGAATCCCATTGAGCATCTCTGGGACATTCTGGATCAGCACATCCATCATCGAATTCTGGCCCCAGCTCTCTCATTGAACTACGTGCAGCACTTCCGACTGAGTGGGACATCATCCCCCCGAGGCAGATTGACAATCTGGTGACATCTATGCCACGCAGGATTCAGGTTCTTTGGGTGGTGAACATACCTGTTATTAGTGTTCTGGATGTTGAAATCCCAATTAAACTGTTTGTGTGCAGTTTCTAATCAAATATGAATATTGTGTAGTGCAAAGACATGATGATTTTATAATATGTACATTCAAAACTTGTGTTTAACCAAGCTTATTAAAATTGTTTACCTGTATGCACATTGTTGCATTTTTGATACCTATCAGTATATTTTAGATAAAGATTTTAGTCTTTTCCAAATTCAGTTGCAGATAGACATCAAACAATGATTTGAAGTATGAATGGAATCACCATCAATGACTCGTTAAACACAAAAATTATTTTACTTATTTTTTGTAAAATCTCTTAAAGAAAACTTTACCATTATTTGAATGATAATTCTAATTTACCTAATTAATTAAGTTACAATTCTTGAATTATTTTTCATCATTTTGCTGTAATTTCGTTTCAGTAATTGTTCCTATAAGCTTAGTTTTTAAGTCTTTTCTGATCATCATAGTCATACATTTAATGAAAAACCAGAAATAAAAATTCTCAAATATGAAAGACCCCCCCAAAAAACTACCAGAAGGAAAAGTTACAGAAATCAGTATAGTCTTAAATCTTGCATCATGAACATTTCACCCACCCCTTTGACAAACATTGAGGAGATCAAAATCAAAATTATTATGCAAAACTATCTATAATGCATCACTAATTGAAGATTATTATATTAACATTAAATGTTTTTAAGAGAGTAAATAAACATAGTTTTGCTACTCTAGAAATGAAAAAACTGTATTAACACAACTTTTTAAACATTATATATTTTCATGGAAATTCCTTTCACTGTGGTCATCATTCAGAACTTAGGCTGTTAAAAAAAACACAAGGTCTGAATAAAATAAAACACATTAAGTTTAAAAAATTCTTAATCATTCACAAATAGTGCATACAGTTAACTGTGTTAAATACCCAGTACATAGTTAAGTATAATTTCTGCAATGTTACTGTTATTGTGATTAATAAATTGAGTTACAACTTTATAATTTGTTTTTAATTGATAGGTTCTCATAAAATGACTTGCATTAGCACCATCATTAATGGTTGACCACTGATTTTGTAAAATTGAAGTATGTCGTAAGAAGTTAGTTTTTAAATAATTTAATTAAAGTTGATGAAGTGTTTCTTCCTCTAGGGTGATAATAATGGATGAAGGTGTGATCAAGGAAAGTGGCAATCCTACAGAACTACTCTCTAACCCAGAATCGATGTTTTATTCTATGGCCAAATATGCTGATCTAATAGATTAAACCTTCCACCTCAAAAGTCATTCTAGCTAAATTAATTCATTTGAAAAATAACTAGCTTTATGTTAGAAGATTTGTTAATACACAAATAGCCACCTGATTTTTATCATTGAATATATATCTTACCAAACCTAAAATTCAGTAATCACAAGTGTCAAGTTACTGTTGAATTATTTAATTCTTAAAAAAAAGAAAGAAAAAAAGAGTAAGGGTTACATTTGATGGTTGTATTGAGGTTTTGTGCAATTTTAGTAATTTAGAACAAAGAGATAATAAAATGTGATTTTTAAGTCTTCATTAGTTGCTGTTTTGGCATCTTTTGCAGTCTAGCAGGACATGTATTAATTTTATTTTGTAATATAGATTTTTTTTTTGCTGAGTTTACAGTTATAATATCATAAATATAAAGATTATAAATACCCTTGGATATCAACTGTCATAATTCTGTATATTTTATTATAAGGGCAACTGTAAATATTTCAAATCACTTTTCTCATGCCTTGAGTGTGGCCCAGTGGTTAATGTGCCAAACTTAAAAACTAAGGTTCTGAGGTTTGTGTCCCATTACTACTAAACAAAAGTTTTCCTGCCTTGGTGTGTGTGTGTGTGTGTGTGTGTGTGTGTGCATTACAGAAGTGGAGGTCAAATCCACCTATTCAGTTTGATGAAAGTACAGTGGAACGTCTCTAAAGCAGCCACCTTCAGGACTGGCCTGATTAGAGGGGTTTCACTGTACGTAATTAGGGATTATGTAAACAAAAAAGGGACTGTGATTGAATGACTGCATTCAAGGGGTGACCAAATCTGAGGGGTGGCTGCTTAGTGGGGTTGAATTGATTAGTTGATAACCCTCTAGTCTATCACTCCAAAATTAGAGAAGACTGATGAATACATCTCTTGTTCAACTTTGTACAAGATACAATAAAACACAACTTCTCTTATTGTACAGTCTATTTTAAACATTACCAACAACTGATAACACATTTTTGATGAAAGTTCAAGTTCGAAGGCTGTTCAAAAAATACGCGGACTGACGTCATAAAACAAAATGTACTTTATTCAGAAGTTACAGGTCTGGGACCCCTTCAAATTACTCTCCTCCTCAACGCACACACTTATCCCAACGGTGTTTCCACTTGTTGTAACAGTCCTGGTACGCTTCTTTTGTAATGTCCTCCAGCTCCTTCATCGAATTTGCCTTAATCTCGGGAATCATCTCAAATCTTCTTCCTTTCAAGGGTCTTTTTAGTTTGGAGAACGAGAAAAAACTGCAAGGAGAAAGGTCAGATGAGTAGGGGGGGGAAGAACAATGATCGAGTGTTTGGCCAAAAACTCACAAGTTCTGAGGCACAAATTTCGCAGCAATGCGGTGCATCTTCAATTTTTCGGTCAAAATCTCATAACAAGATCCAACTGATATTTCACACTCTTCAGCAAGCTCCCTGACAGTCAGACGTCGATTTGCCCGCACCAGGGTGTTGAAGTTGTTGACGTGTGGGTTATCAGTTGACGTGGAAGGACATCCAGGACTTTCATCATCTTTAATGGACTGTCGACCATCCTTGAAATGTTCATGCCAATTGAAACATGCCGTACACTTCATAGCAACATCACTATAAGCCGTGTTAAGCACAGCAAAAGTTTCAGTCGCAGATTTTCCAAATTTAACACAAAATTTCACAGCAACTCGTTGCTCCTTCAGGTCATTCATTCTGAAATCTGCCAAATGAAAAAATCGCACTTCACTTAAAACTGCGTGGCTAATACACAAATGAAGATATCTGCAATTGGGAAATGGCATCATAATCAGCTGATCTGTGCAAACATAGCAACACCAAGCAGATTCCCCTGGAACCAACTGGAGCTGCGCAATTCAAACAATCCACATACAATGACAATTTAGAGCATCATAGGAGTCAGCTTCATTTATAAATTTGGATGGTCTTCTTTACATTGTTATTACTTGTATTATTATACATAATATTACAAATGTAACTGTTTAAACAAATTGGGAGTTGAATATTGAAGTTGACTTAATTGTTAGTTACTCAAATAATTATTTTAAATTCACTATTCCACTTAAAAATTATGTGAAACAAATAAATAAATCATCTGTTAAAACATGGGATAAAGTTTCAATTTTGTCTGATCACAGAACAAAAAAAAGACCCTAGTGTATATTATGAGAACTAAATACCTAAATAATTTTTTTGTATACTATTTCAAACAACTCTTATGGATATTATGTGCTGACAAAGAACATATAAAGAAAATGACTGCATTAGTTACCCCTCAAAACTGTTGAAAAAAAGCTAATGTTTAGCATATAATAGTAAATTCTGTAATTTACTTATTTTTGGTGTTGGTATTTTATACAATAATACTGGATGTTTTACTAATAATTTAGTGAAAAACGGTATGAAAAAAAAAGAACTTGAAAAAATATTAAACGTTTTGAATAAAGTGTGTGTTACATAACTCTGTCATCTTCAGGTTTGTTACTGTTATGTATAGGCAAAAGGAAAATTTTAATACTATATGGCCAAATTTTCTAAATATCACTCAAAGAAAGAATTGGGTGCTTTTTCATGATAAACTTCAGCTTTCAAAACAAACTCTCTTAGTGGCATTGTTTTCTACGTAAGTATACCAGGTTTTTGCATTTAGATGTAGCAGCTCTCAAGCTGTGGACACCTCCAAGTTCTGTTTATGATGTTAAAGATAGAAAACCCGAGACTGCAGAACATGCTTCATACAAAATGACTTGATCATGGCATTTGATCCATAGAATGATTAGTCTATTGTGGTGGCAAGTGCTTCTGACTGGCCACCCTTCCTTTGATATGTTGTTCAAAGTAAGGACAACTGATCTGGACTTTATAGGCCCTTCAAATGTCCATTCATCCCATTTGCAAATAATATGATGTTTAAGTTAAAAATTACACTTCATTATTTCTTGATATCATTCTTCATTAAAAAATAATTATAGTTGAAAATGTTTTTGAATGTCATAGTGTTTGTTTTCTAATTTCGTGCAAAATCACTGGGGGGCTATCTTTGCTAATCCCCAATTCTGAAGTGACTACATAAGTGGATTGCAGACTTAAACACTACCCAATATCAATTCTTAGGCTACATTCTATCAAGAAATGATGAGATTGACTGTTATTTTATAATGATTCCACAGGTGGAAGGATGATCAATTTCAGCAATAGCTTTTAGTCCTACAATCTGCTGATTTGTGAATTGCATGACCTAACTAGCAAGTCATGCCAGGCATTAAAAAGGCAACTTGCTAACACCATCCACTCATAACTCTCTACTACTAAAAGTGGTTTGACTACATTATGATGTTCCCAGAATTGAAAGGATAAGGAAGTTTGATAACAGGTTTTGATCCCTTGATCAAAAGATCGTGAGTTGAGTATCATGCCTTGATGTTATTGTGTTAAGAAATTTGCTTACAGTGTAAAGTAATTTCTGAATTTGATTACCTACAGCAACCTCCAGTGGATGAAACTATTTTTCGTGGGAACTTAATTTCTGTAGATAAGCTAAATGGCACTGCCATGGGCTTATACCTTGGCCCAACTTTAGTTTATGCCTTCTTCTGTCACAAAAAGTAATGATGGCTTGAAAACTGTCTGCCTGAATTTACATTTATCCACTAAAAGTACAGTGGCTTAACTGTACAATTTTTTATAGTATTTTAAGCACGAAACATGAATTCTGTTAGTTCAGTAGGATACTTGTAATATAAAGCGGTTAGATTCTGTTGTTTTATTTACTTGCATCTTAAACAACATTTTTGGCATTAAAAACAGGACTAACAAATTATTTCATGTTATTTTACTTAATTTACTTTCTAATACATAATTGTAAAATAGGTTGAACAGGGACTTGCCAACAAGTACTCAGCTCAAATAACTCAATAAATGTTCTTTGCAATGCAATGGTAGCTAGTTTATTTTCAAAATAAGATACGTTTATTTACATGCATTTAAACTGTTAGAAAAAGCCCTAAAAGTAACTACAATTAAAAAGTAAGGTAATTCCAGTTCAATGCTGTTCTAAACTTAACACACACAAAGCAAAAGAGATTCAATAACTAGTGGCTACAACAAATTACCAAACAATTTTTCTCAAGCTTTACAACACAGATATGCTAGAAATCCTGAAACAGAAGATTATATCTGGAGTTTGTGCAATATATATGTGTATATATACATATATGATAATGATAACAGAATGAAGATAACTACACTTATTGTTTTGTTTCTTTCATAAATTCTTTAGACATTAAAAAGAAATGCATACAAAAACTGAAGAATATTTCCATTAACTTACTACCTTCCTTAAACCTTGAATTCCAGAGGTTTATGTAATTTTTGTTTTATTCTCTCTTATTGGCATTTACATTTTTGTAAGCACAGTAAATTTTTGTGGTTATCCCTCAACACCAATTTAACCTCAATGAACCACATGCAAAAGTCAATATTATTATTGTACAGATGACCCAGATGCCAAGTTTTTATCAAAGAAAGAAACTTTAGCATGCATGCACACTTACATATATGCACACTGAACAATATTATTTACAAAATCAGTAACCTCTGTTTTCCATTTGCTAAAAAAAATTTGCTATTACATTTACTTAATGGCCATGGCTAACAATGAAAACATTCACAAACAAACAAAATATGTAGAAAACATACAAGAGAAGAAAAAAAAAAGATTCAGGTAAGTTTGGGCCCTAAAAAGGCTCCTGAAAGTAAGTTTACTTCCAATATCTACACCCTCTTAACAAGAACTTTTACAAATGCTAGCATATCAACCTTTTAATTTTTCCATACCATTTGAAAAGCTAGAGAGTATGAACATTGTAAAGAGTACTGCTGAATGAAGCCAGCATTATTTTAGTATGCAAGACCATATTAATCATAACCTAAGCCTTGCTTTCTATAGTTGGTTTATGTATTGTACTTATTACGTATTGCTTAGAGGAAATAGTAAAACATTACTCAATATCAATGGTTTCCTTATCATTAAGGCAAGCAGTGTTTATAAAAAAGGAAAAAAACATTACTTCTGTACATATGTTAAGTGGATTCTCTACACATCACTGTTCAACCTCGCTGACTACATTTCTCTATAAGATGCCCTTCTATCTATTACATTCTGTGACTGCGGGTTCTTCACTAGAAAAACTTTCAACCCAGATATTTTAAATGTTGAAATACAAATGCAAGAACATACAATGTTTTAACTTCTCTCTTCTAACCAGGCACTTTTACATTTTATGTTCCTTCACACCTAATTCAGCTAGAAATCAAAGCATGGTGTTTCATTACTATGCAATGAAAGTTACATCATTAAAGAATTATTTTTAACTATGGTTACAGATACAACAGTATGTAACATCCTAGCTTTGAATGCTAAGAAAATGCCCCACCTTGTATATATATGAAATTAGAAATTAAATATAAACGTAGTTCAATAAAAAGTATATAATTTCTGAAACCAAAATTAAATATTATGGGAAAAAATTAGAGAAAATGAAATATCACAATAAACAGTTCTTTTACAGGTAAGTTTTAAGAACAATCATGACAAACTGCAACTTACCAATGAATGCAGAATTTGTTTTGCATAAAATACAGCAATAAACATGTTTAGCTTAAAAGTAAACACAACACTACACTTCAATATAGAACTAAGATATCAAAATATTAAGCCAAAAATAATAGCTTTACACATAAACATAAATCTGTTGTTTTAGTTCAAAGTTATGATCAAAACTAAGTTCTCCTGCTTATTGCTCGGTCATCAAAGCACTTATATAAAATTATATTTCTCAGTAAGCGTGTTCTTATAGTATGAATATATATAATTCAATAAACAGCATTTTAATTGTAACAATACATGAAACCACTATGGAGACTACACTTTACAGTGTACCTAAAAAGTAGGTACACAATATTAACTGAGTTTGTGGCTTCAGTACTCCTTAACCTTTCACTGGTTATCCAAAACAGAGTATGCATCGAACACTGTCTGACAGGCAGTTTACTTTCAGGAATTATACACAGGACTGTAGTTTTATGATAATCTACACGACTATTTATAAATAATAAGCAGCATTAGTTCATAAATTCTTTTTTCCCAGAATGTTATGTTTATTTCATTTTAGTTGTCTCTTTATCATTGGAAAAAAAAATTACAGTAATTCATGGTTCAACATTTTATTCTTATTTTCTAAATAATTCATCACACATACAATAAAAGATTGATAAACTTACCCATTGACTGTTCTAATTCAGATAAAGACAAATAGGGTACACAAGACAAACATCCTTAACAAATGGCAGAACCTTTCTCAGTGAATTAGAAGCACCAAAACAACTGAATATTTAGACACATATACAAGACTGGTTTGTGTTTTCCACAATTAAAGAAACCTGTAATGGATTATTCATAAAAGGCACATTCTTGTAAACAGAATAATAATGAAAGTACAAGGTTAAGAAAATAAAACAACAACAGCAATACAGAATGTTTTGTGAAAATAATTAGAATGCATGATTAATAATAATTCATGTCACTACTCCTTAAGTAATATGATTATTTCTAATACTTAATATGAGACATCAAGATAATATTTAGGTCCATCAAAAAAAAAAAATCAAAGAAGAAATTTACAAATGAAATGTGCGGTTATACTTACTGCTGTAACTATGATAATGCAGTTTTTCTTAAAACACTACATACTGTGAAACAAAATTTCAATCACTACAAGGAATGAAACCGTGAAATATATAGTAGTAAATCTAAAATATTAATGCTGATATACCAAAGAAAATTATCTTTTTTCTACAAGTAATTAATACGGAATCTCTCTCATAGGGAAAAAGAAGTCTTCTTTAGAAATTACTATACCTTAAGTATAAAGCACCCATCTCTTTCTTTCTTTCATATATTTTTACACATGCACACACATAGAAAAATAGATAGGGAGAGACAGAAAAACTAAATTCAAATAATTTTTTCCTGATCACTAATACTGCAACTTCATTTTCTTTTACAAAGACATAAAAAAGCAACTTTAAATTGCATAAAATAAAAGACAATTGACCACACGACCACACATTTTTGTACATTTTACAAGATCAAAACAGTATTGAGAAAAATTAATTTTTATTAAGCACAAAGCTATGCATAGGGTTATCTGCACTATGCTACTTGCATGTAT
This sequence comes from Carcinoscorpius rotundicauda, assembly GCA_011833715.1. Lineage (NCBI taxonomy): Eukaryota > Metazoa > Arthropoda > Merostomata > Xiphosura > Limulidae > Carcinoscorpius > Carcinoscorpius rotundicauda. The sequence goes on along the minus strand of CM022393.1, from coordinate 94,069,327 downwards.
ATAAACCAAATTTCAGCATTATTGCCTAACCAACATGGGGTACTGAACAAATAACCAGAAAACTGGTTATAAAAGAATATATTATGACCATTAATCTTTTTTTCTTCTCCAATTTTAAAGCAAGTGCTACATACTGCAATTATTAATATTATGAAAACAATGGTGGTGTGTTAATACAATACAATGTTATAGTTCAAGAGAAGAATATTACTGAGAAAGGGAAACGAAAGTATTCACTGAATGTGGTTTCTTAGCAATGTATACATACAGTATGCCCCCCTTTTAAGATATCTAACTTCAGCTGGAACAGTGAGTTTGTTAAAACATTGCAATACACAAAATATTTTTAGTTTTTCTTCATATACAGTGCATCACTGAAGAAAAAACATCAATTAATACTTTTCTTCATTTAAAATGTAAACCTGTTGATCATTTATAATCAATTTAATAAGTTACTACTTTCTTATACGAAGTCAAACAAATTATGAAATGTTTGTGAAGTTATTTCTTAAAAAAAAAGAAACTTTACATTAAACAGTCTGAAAAATAACTTTCACTCATTGTACATAAAAATATATAATAATCATAAAAGGTATCATTGATATAATGTTCTGTCCACTCATGCACAAAAATTATTAATTTGAAATCTGAGTATTAATGTGACCTTTCTGGTAGACAAAAGCTGATTTTAATGAATTAATTTTATACAAAGACTTCAGTTCATAGCCTGAAAATACTAAGAAGTTCACGACAACTAAGTTCATAAACCACATACCAGCAATGTTTAAAACTGAACTGGAATTAAATGAATCTGCATGTCATAAGTGGTCATAGTACTTATCTAATGTCACTCAACATATCTTAAAACCTAGTTAGGCTATGTTCCACTGCATCAAAAAATCTCAATTTGAGATCTTTATTTACTTTCTTTTCAAAAGAAATAAAAGAAAAGCAGCTAAGCTTTTTAAACAGTTGAACATATGTATCAGTTCTACTATAACCAGGAAAAAACAAACAAACAATAATACATAAAATTCTAAAAGATACAATTAATGTGTCACTGAGGATGTCAGCGATTTTTACACCAAACTGCACAATAACATACAGAGAAATGAAAACATTATTACTAAAGCTAAGTTTGTTACAAGGTATATGTGGTCTCCAAAGAGAAGTATAGCTGTACATAAACACATGCATGTTTAACGTTGAATCAATGGAGCAAACAAAGAATGGAGGCAAGAACTGAAAGTCTACAAATAAAAAAGTGTAAGCTTGCTTGATACTGAGACATAATACCCAGTTTTGTTTGCATCACTGAAGAAAGTCACAGCCTTTCTAGCTTATTTGCATCACTGAAGAAAGTCACAGTCTTTCTTGCTGTGCTAAAAACATTTATTACAGAAACAATTAGGACTCGTCATCTTCTGAATTTTCAGAGTCGATGAACTCTACATGAGTAAAGGGGAAATGTCCAGTTTTGCCCCTCAACTCTCCTTCCCATTGTCCATTGATGTTCATTTTTGTGACCTTTATAACTTCCCCCACCTAAATAGCAAAAAAGAAAGAAGCAAAAGTAAACATTCTTCTAAACTGAAAATTTATTTCCAATAACACTCACCTCACTGACAATTACAGTTATCAGTCAATCTCCAGGGTTTCTTCCTTTGCCCACCTCAGCATTAATCTGCCTTTTTAGCACTTGCTAGTTTTTTGTATACCATTAATTTGTCCTTGGCAATATTTGTCTCATAATATTCTCATTGTAGTCACTGCACACTCTATCCTGGTTCTATACATTACCACCTCATTCAGATAATGTTACCACTTTTTCAAGACATACACCACCACTCCAGTCCCTAAAACAAGCTCTTAACTCACAAAATATACTTACCTCTGCTCATAATTTCAGCTAGAATCTCACACAACTGAGAAGATAGATGGGCCAGCGAGAAGATTGGTACCTCTTTGGGATAATGCACTGCATCCAGAAGAGGTATAGTTCTCACCCTGAACTCAGTATTAAGGGTTTCAATAGTTATGATGAGCAGAGCACAGAAAGCCCATTGTGTTTAACCTTTATCAATACACGTTAAACTATCTACCTTTTTGTACATCTGAAGCTCACACAGACCCCGCATACATTTAATGATCATAATGTTGAAGCTATGATTTAGATGTTGAAAAGTTAGCATACTGGTTTCTTGTAGCATTGTGTAGGTAAACTGTAAGAAACATTGAGTACCATAAGTATATAACGTGATTTATTATTACAATAAGAAATATATCCATTTTCTCATACTGAGACAAAAAATTGTCATCATTGACATATATTTCAATAAAATAGGGCAACTTCTTCTCTAACTGACATCTCACAATTAAAACTAATAAGATATTGAATGAAGAAACAGATTTCTCAAATATGTAACAAAAAACATCAAATGTACAAATATGTGCTTGTGGTACAGAATGAACCTAATGGGGTCAAACTACAACCAACTTTGTTTCAGAGCTAAACTAATGGTAAATTTTGAATATGTAAGCAAAACTTATTCTGATTGAGCATAAAGAGTTTCTTATATCTTTTACCAGTCATTTTACAAACACTCATCACACTATACACTGGATGTGGAGTGATCAGCACAAACATAAATTCCAAATGCTGTACAGGTTTGATGGACTTTCCTGTCTGCAATTTTTGGGTAAAGATAACAGTTTTTTTGTTGCTGAAACACCTTGACCAGGATGCTGTTTTGTGTCAAACAATCCTAGATCTACATAGGCAGATTTGATGCCTTTCTGCATTGCACAGGGATGCTGGCTAAGGCTATTGGGCAGCAACATTACACATACACACTTATAATGGGATCCCAACTTGTAGCCACAGAGATATACATTTTGAACCAGTGGAATCGTGAAGAGAAAGCAAGCAACACCAAAGCAAACAAACATTCTTCTACACCTGAAGAAGCCAAAAAGGCAACAAATCCAGGCTCAGAATGATGGGATTGTGCATGCCTTTCTCATACAAAGAAAACAGAATATTCATTCTCACTTCCTTACTAAGTGGGAAAGAAGTATTCCACTTGCCTCCAGGTAGGTAGGTTGGTATTTCATGTTTATTGGTACAAAGCTACTAGGCTACCTGTGCCAAACAAGATGTAGTATACTATAATGGTATATGGAAATGAAGGTAAAAAATACATAAAATATGTAAAATTAAGACCTGCCAGGAAGACTGAAGCATTAAATTCAAACTTGCTGCCAGTCACTTGAAGTTGGCCTTTCCAGTCCTGGGTTCAGATTCAAATTCAAATGTTTTAAAGAAAATATGCTAAAACAGTGTATAGTCCATTAAAAACCTTAAATTAAGTTAAAAAGACCAATGGCTCTTAAAAATGTAAAAACACGAGTGAGGCAACCAGTATCACCTGTGACAATGTAAAGGACAAACCTACCTAAAAATGTTTAAAATGGCATCTTCGTTCTTGAATGTAATGAAAACGTGATAATAAAATATGTACGATTGTGACTCGAGTGTTACATAGACCACATGCTGATGCACCAGTACCAGATAAAATAAAGTGGCTAGTTAAAAAACTGTGACCAATGTGTAGCCTAGCCAAAACAATTTCCTCCTTTCGATCTTTACAGAAACAAGATGGCCAAAGAGCTAAAGAAGGCTTGATTTGAAAAAAACTTATTTCTTTGCTCGCTCCAGGTCGACTGCCAACTGGTGTATAGTCGGGTTTTGATAACTGGACCATAGTCCATGTGTGGAACAGGAATGGTGGTGATAGAGACAGAGCAGATGGACTTTGCCACTCTGTCAGCTAGCTCATTCCCACAAATACCAACATGACCCAGTGTCCAAAAAAACTGGATGGAGAGAGATGGGCCAGTTTATTTTGGATATTGATAAGAATAAGATGGTAACTCACATGGAATGATGTCAGGGCCAAAAGACAGCTAAGTGAATCAGTATAGATCGTAGAATTTGTATATTGCATAGTTTCAATACGATTCAGGGCAAGAGAAATAGCATACAGATTGGCAGTGAACACAAAAACTGTAGAGGGGATTTTGTATGCTACAACCAAACTGTAACAAACCATGGCAAAACCTACAGAGTCACATGATTTTGAACCATCTGTATATATGGGAATGGATTGTTTGAAAGATGTTCAGCAAATTATGATATTTCCAATTCGGAGTTCTAGCCTTCCTCAGATGACTCAAAGAAATGTCACAGTTGAAGATAGTAATTAGCCATAGTGGAAGAGGCTGAACTATTGTTACGAGTATGCTATTCAAAAATATATCCAATTTTTCCTATTGTGCCTGAATACGAAGGCTGAAAGGAACAATGGCAGATTTTCTATCATAGAAAATTGTGGCCCACTGAGGATGGAAAACACAACCCCAAGAAAAATGCTGTAGTAAAGAGCAAAGTTTGGAAGAATACACAAGAGACAGTTGGAAAATGGTAAATATACAGAGGGGGTTCATGGGACTTCACACACAAACTTTTGACTGAAGAAGTATGAAAGACCCCAGTGCAAAGCCAAAGCCCCTTTTGGCAGATAGGATCCATCATTTTCAATGCTGAGGTTCTGGCAGAACCATTAACCAGAGACCCATAGTCAAGTTTGAATCAAATAAGGAAACGATAAATTTTATGCACGGAGTATCAATCCCCTCCTCAGGAGAGGACATGGAGGATGTTCAGTGCTCTTTTACATTTGACACAAAGTTGCTTAATATGGGAAATAAGGTTTAATTTTCAGTCAAATATAAGACTGCCTCAGGGACAACAAGAAGTACATCATCATTAATACAAAGTTCTGAATCTGGATGATTACAGAAATATACACAAACAGTTTTAGAGAGAGAAAGTTGAAAAGCATTTGCTGTGGTCCACTGAAGTATATGATTGATTGCAGTTTGTAGCTGCTGCTCAGTAAACCTCATGTTTGATGACTGACATGAGATGTGAAAGTCATCAACTAAAAGACCATTTGCAACTGTAGGGGTAGCTGTTTACTGATAGCATTAATATTTATAATGAAAAGTGTGTCACCCCAAACACAGCCCTAAGGGACTCCAAGTTCCTGTGGAAAAAAATGTTGAGCCCATACAGACTTGGAATCGGCAGTTCATCAAAAAATGTTAAATATCAAGTGGCAAGTTGCCACGAAGTCCATATGAGTAAAGATCTCACAAGATGCCACACCTACATGTTGTATCATAAGCTTTCTCTAAATCAAAAAAAAGAGAAAAGAATTGATGTTGCCTTAAAAAGGCTTCTCTGACTGATGTTTCAAGGCAAATTAAGTGGTTTATTGTTGAGCATTGCCTTTGGAATCCACACTGAGAAAGTAAGAGAAGGTTGTTGATTCAAGGAACCAAGCTAGATGAGCATTAATCATTCTCTCTATGGTCTTACTGAGATAACTAATCAAAGCAATGGGACAGTAATTCGAAGGAATCTTTCAATCCTTCCCAGTTTTAAGAATAGTATAATAGCTTGGTGCCAAGCATCAAGAAGGGCATTCTCCTGCTACATCCAGTTAAAGACAGCCAAAAAAAAGGTGGCACAGCATCTCATAATGTATATCGGTTCCAAATGATGTATTGCCAGACCAATGAAACCCAAGTTTAAGTTCCATCAGCATAAGAAAGTGATTGTAGTTATAGGGATGATTAGTTGAAAAGGAAAGAAGCAGAATTTCAATTCATGTTTTAATAGCTAAAAAGGAAGGGGATGAGTTTGAAGAGCTAGATATATGAAAGAAACATTCACAAAAAGTATTGGCAATGTTCTGAGAATCAGCAACTTCATGGCCATTGAATATTGAGATAGAGAGGGGGGGAAGTATACCATCCACACACCTTCCAGTTCTTGTTCCATGCAACTTTTGAACTGGTAGTGGAAGAAATGCTGGAGGTATATTTGATCCAAGATTCTTTCTCGCTTTGATGTCTAACTTGCTGCACCTGTGCACAGGCTTGCTGAAATCCAATGCAGTTTTTTAAAGTGGGATATTTACAAAATTTATCTCAAGCACGTTTCTGAGCTTTTACACTGTTATACAGGGTGTTTGGAAAGTCACTGTGCAGTTTTTAAAGCAGCAATAACAGCATTCATTCAGTCTATTTCAAGCCAGCAACTGATAGCAGTGTTTAAAAACAAAAGAAGGATCCAAGCCTATATTGATGCCAATGGTGGTCACTTTCAACATTGTTTATAACTGTCATTCATATTTACTTCCTGTATTCTATATTGAAACATGTCTGTTAATAAAGATACAAGTGCACAGTGACCTTCCAAACACCCTATAGAACAAGTAGAATTCCACCAAGAGCGGGGTGCTGTGGGAAAGACGTTGAGCTACTTGGACAATACAGTTAGTTACTGCTGCTACACAATCATCTATCAATGATTTACACAAGATGGGAGGATCAAGTTCTAAGAGTGCAGTGAAAGAGGGCCAGATGGCCTGGTTCAACTTCTACTGAGGCACACAAGTCAGGTGGCACTGACCATGGCCAATCTCTCTTAATATCATAGGAAAATGATCACTACCCTGTGGATCGATGTCAACCTCCCAAGAAAAGCAAAGGGGAACAGACAGAAAGTTCTATAGCAGTAAATGACTGTCTGGGTGCATGAAAATATTGAAGCATTGAAGATGACTGTCTGGGTGTATAAAAATACTGAAGCATTGAAGAGAGACAGGTTGTGATTCAGGAGCATATGCTCTATAGCACAACCCCTCACATCCATACTAGAACCACCCCAGAGGGGATCATGCCCATTAAGATCCCCCAAAATTAAAAATGGGATGGGCAGTTGCTCAATGAGGTCATCAAGTTCTGAGGGATGGGAATTTTTTCCAGGGGTAAGGTACACAGAGCAAACACTGATGGTACAACCCAAGGAGATATAGATGGCTACAGCCTCTAAGGCCATATTCAATGACAAGGACCAGGTGAACACGTTGATCAACGAGCAGTACCACTCCCCCATGCCCTTGTCCAATACATGACCTGTCATTTCAGTATAAGGAGTAGTGTCAAATTTTGACTGTATTAGTTAGTTTTAAACACGTTTCCTGTAAAGAAAGACATTTGGGATAATAAAAGTCAATCAAATCCTTGATGTCATTCACATTTGATTGAAAACCTCAGTAGCTCCATTGAATAAGCACGGCTTTTTTTCTTTATTTTGAAGGAGAATATGACACGGAGACCTTCTGCTTGCAACCAACCTTTTTTTTTCTTTAGTGGATATGGGTTGGTTACTCTCTTGTGATCCTTCTCTGAATCGAATAGACAGGTCAGAGCTTGTAAACATACGTTCCAGTGACTGAGGATGTGAACAAATGGGTTAATTTTTGGGGTGTCAAGAGAGGAAGACCCCATGGAAACACCTAAGCTTGAACAAGGTGAAGTTGGGCAATGACTGGAAGATGTGGTAGGGACAGAGATAGAAGTAGATACTGATTAATTAACTTTGTTGATTTTGGAGGGTTCTAGATTAAGATGCGCTGTTAAAGATTCTGTAAGAAGTGTGAAAAGGTCTGTCAAAACTCTTACCGTAGTAGTGGAATGGATTACAGCAGCGTAAGTTCGATATGGAATTGAGAACAGTAATTTCCAAGCCTCTGCATAAGTAATATTATGAACTGTCTTGAGACGTTGCACTTCATTCTCTTCCACCCATTTAGGGTAAGAAATAAAATAGGAATAATGTGGACCATTGCAGTTAACACAATGCAGTTCTTGCTGGTATTCAAAAACATCATGGTCTTCACCAGCACAATGGGCACATGTTAAGGAGCCAAGGCAAGATATTTGAGTGACCAAATTATTGACAATGAAAACATCCAACAGGGTTAGGAATATAAAGCCATACCTAACAATTAAGATTTCCTACCTTCATTGTGGTAGGAGGATGCAATGTTGTAAATGGTAATATCAGAACATTTGTTAGCTCCATAATCCTATTTCTATGAGTAAAAATTCAACGTATGGCTCTAACACTTCGACTGGTGAAACCTGGGAGCAACTCTGACTCTAGAATGGTCTTTAAATTCATCTTACGTAGAACTTTTCTGGAAGAATTCAAAGTAGAATGAGGAGTAGCCTCAATAGTTATATCTCCAATGGCCTTCAACTTCTAGAGGAGTTTGGAAAGTTGTGATGAAGCTGTTTCCACTAAATGTCCCCAAACTGTAATTTGTTTTACCAATTTAGGTGAACTGGCAAGCCCTTCTAAAGCCTTCTGAATAAAAAAGGAGACATCTGCCCTAGAGGTTTTTCAGTTAGAAAATATCAAATTAAAAATCTTGAGACAGATTTAAGTTGTGAGTTTGACCTACAGTCATCAACATGTGGTCGTTTGCCAGTAGTTGGATTTTCTCTATGCTCTCATGCTTATTTTTTTTTATTTGAGGGGTATCCATAATAATAATAAAAAAAGATAATATTTTGGAGCTCACTGACCCCACCAACCATGGAGCCCAACGAGGAAACACATTACAGTGCCATATAAGGTCACTGCAGTGGTGCCAGGGTTTCATGAGCACTATACCCAAACACCAGTATCAGATATAATGTCCACTACACCAGTTGAGAACGACCTACACTGGCACTCAGTTGACTCTGACCGAAATGGACTAGCCAAGTGATCTTGGAGGGGAGCACCCACAGACCACCCGTCTACAGGAATTCAAGGCCAAAGTGGTGTGTTGGAGTTGGACCCCTAAACCACAAGGATCTTCTCCTCCCCTCCATGGCTCACTATGAATGTCAAACAAGCAGGGGGATATTTAGATCCCAGAGGAGATAAACTGAAAATACAGAACCTTCTCTGGGAGGTCTCCTCACCACATTGGTTGGTTGATTTAGTGTTTTATGAAACAAAGCAGCTAGGCTACATGTGCCAAACATCCAGTAAATAGGTAAAATTAAATTTAGTAAAATTCATAAAATTGAAATTAAGATAAAAAAACAAATATCATAAAACCAATGTTTATATCTAGTCAACAATGTTAAGAGAAAAACTACAGTAATACAAGTCATAAAGGACTTTCTGTAGCATTACTGTAATTATCGTAACTCGCCAAGAAGACTAATATGTAAGTACAAAAACCACCATCAGTCATCTAGGTTGGCCTTTCCCGTCCTGGTTTTGAGTTATTTGACGTTATGGCTATTTTCAAAAAGGAAAGTAATAAAGAGGTTTTAAAAGATGTGTAGCAAAATTATAATAACAACTCACCAGGATGACTAACGAGTACTTCAAACAGCAACATTAAGTCACCTAAAGTTGGTCACCTCAGATCTTTACTACATCAAAAAAGGGGTGGGCTCAATTCATGAAAGCAGCAAAACCTCACAATCTACTAACTTAAGAAAGGTAGCAGGAGGCAGCTGGTCCAAATTGGCCTTGTAAGAAGCTGACTGACTAAATGGAAGCACTGAAAAAAGTATGTCCAAGTTTTCTCCAGGATATCCTGGATTATTAAGAAAAGCAGGCTCAGAAAATCCTAGGAAGAAACACCCAGACCAAATACATATGTCTCCATCTTACAAAGAATCAGATCATAGACAATCTCCACTGAGAGCGACTCCCCTCCTCCCTTCAAACTGTTGAGAAATATAAGATAACAGAGTTGATATAGGGGAGGATTGAATAGTCTATGTGCTGGAAATTCTTCCCTGACAACAGCATGTCATAACAAAAGGATTTTATATGCAAATATCACACCAAAGAACATTAACTATTGCAGCACTACTTTAGAAAAAACTGTGTCCAAATACTTTGAGAAAAAAGTGCTTACATTATCCAAATGAGTTGCTTGTATACAGTACTTGGATAGAATGCCTTGATTTAAGTGGAGAGCATCATGAGACAAATATCACCAAGGGCAACTGAATGGAGTATAAAACACTGGGGAAAAAAAACTCAAAGCAGATTAATGCTAAGGTGGGCAAATGAAGAAATCCTAGAGATCAAGTAATATCAAAGTGTCAGTAGAGGCAAGTATGTTTTGTAATTTATGTTACAATACTGAAAGAAACATGGAAGAAAGAGTGGTGTCATAATGAGGTGCTACAACTAACCAAGCAAGAAATAATTTTAAGTACTGAAAGTTTACTTAAGAGACATTTTTATTTTAAACAGTACTAGAACTACATAACAATAACTTCCTTTGTGAAATGCTTTATTCAACCTGAATATTTATTGTTTTGACTTTTACACTTCTTTAGATCAGGTGCTTTACATAAGGTTTTGCAAAAAGCCTTATGATTAAATCATAAAATAGTACCCAAGTAAGATATTACTCACAGAAAGTTCTTCATAAACTAACACTGTAATGAACTTAAATGTTTTAATTATCATACTCAACACACTGAAACACAAAAATAGTTTATATAATATATACATCTATATATAAAATGGAACAAGACTCGATATAAATGTATTAAAAATGTAGTTCTCACCAAAAGTTTCAAAACAATTTGATCTAGGTAATACACGTCAGTAATGAACTTACCAAATCTTACAATAAACAATGTTTTTTTTGACAGAAACATCAATTTAAACTCTTCTAATATTAGATAAAAATAATTTATGCACAATATTTTCTAGTGTCATTTATGTAATTCATTACAAAATACTCTCTCTGTGTTGAAATAAAATTTTAATTGAATAAAATTGAATTTCAATGCTATGAACAGTGTGGAAACAGTTTGACCTCAAAGTACATATGAGATATCATATGTGTAACATTCAAATTAGACAGAAAACTTCATCAGCAAATATAGCAATAAAAATACTTACTTCAAGCTTTAAGGCAGTTTTATCATAGGCATTTGGAACTCGGGCTTGTTTAACTCTGGCTAATGCTGGTAATTTTCTCTGCAATTAATTTATGTCAGTTATTAGTAATTCCTTGTCTTTCTTCTGATTATTTTTTAGTAATAATAAATCTGAGTACTTCAAAACCATAAAACAAATTATTACCAGCAGGCCTGTGATAATATTGTTAACTATAAATACAATTAGTTCTGTCAGGCAACAGATAAAGTGACCAAAAACTCGTAAAATAAATCATTTTTCATGCACAACTACACATATAATTTTTAAAACTGCAACTGCAAATATACTAATCAGTTACTTTATAAAGAATATATTTTAAGCAACAAAATTGCTTTATAACTATGATGAAACACCAAAGTCATGAACAAGGACTTCTAGATATACCACAATAGGATATTTTTGAGTTACAATTAGTAGTAATATTCCATATATCTGAACAAAAACGTTTAAGTTTCAATTAGAGGACAAAAGATGCAAACAACAAACAAACACTTAACATTGATCTTCATTGTGTGATTGGTAGTTTATTTGGTAAAGTAACAAGGATACTGGCATCAGAAACTTGTGGAAGTACAAAAGTAAAATATAATACAAGATACAAATAAATCAAGTTAAAAAGTAAATAAAATTCAAAAAGCAGGTAAAACTTAAACAGAGTTAAAAGAGCTAATGACTCGTAAATATTTAAAAACACAAGTTGAACAGTGTCACCATTACCAATGACACTTCCCAATCTCAGGGGTGAATAAACCCATGGAAGAGACATGCCTAAAATGGTGTTGTTGAGAGTTCCGATGGCACAACAAGAAAATGATAGATTAAAAAACTGTGATTAGCCCTTCAGGAAACAAGACATCCAAAGAACAACAGAAGTATGACCTGGAAAAGTTTGTTATCACAATACTCACTCCAAATTGACTGGCAAATGGTGCGAAACTGAGCCCTGAATACAGGACTGTAGTCCATACAAAGGACAAGCATGGCTTGACAGCACCAGAGCAGACAGACTTGCACTTAGATAGTGTCAGCAAGTTCATTCGTGTGAATACTGATGTGGCTTGATATTCAGAAAAAGTGGATGGAAACAGAAGACAAAAAACAAAAAAACACCAGTAATTTTGAATACAAACAAGAACAAGGTGAGAACCAATGTGAAGTGATTCCAAGGTTAGTAAGGAGCTAAGAGAGTTGGTATAAATAGTATAATCAATGTTCTACATAGCTTAAGTGTGATTCAGGACAATAGAAATGGCATATAACTTGGCAGTGAACAAAGACTGTAAAAGGGATCCTGCGAGCAACCACCTAGCCACAACAAACCATGACAAAACCCAGACTCATTTAATTTTTAACCATTTGTATATACAAAAATATATATATACTGAAAGAAAGGTTATAGGTAGAGATGGTAATAAGATAGTGGTGGTCAGTGGAAACAGCAATATCATCCATGGACAGACCCAATCTGGCTAGCTGCACCTGGATACAAAAGCCAAAATGAAAAATAGTAGAGCATAAGTTCTGAAACAGCATAGCCCACTGAGAAACAAACACACAACCCCAAGTAGGATGTTGTAGTAAAAACCGAAGTGTAAAAGCATACTGCAGAGAAAGTTGCAAATGACAGAGGTTAAGAGGATGTTTGTGGGACTCTGTGCAAAAACTCTGAACTGCAGAAGTGTGGAAAACAGAAGAGGGTCCAATATCTTCAAGGGCAAGACTCTGGCAGAAACATAAATTTGGAACTCACAGAAATACGAGTTGATGTTCAGATCCCAGATCCAGTATAGAACCTTCACTGGGAAGTCTCATCACTGTTTACAGGAATCAAGCTGGAGGGGAACACTGATCACTGTAAACCAACAAGTTTGTAGATATAGAGGTATCGAAGTAATCAAACTAAGAAATGTCAACTTCACTGCCACCTAATGTGTTTCTAAATGTTCGCAGAAGAATCTTTAGTTTGTTTAGTTTCACATGGAAAGAAAATTTTAGTAACAATATTTTGCAATATATGCTTAACTAGCATACAACCCATCAAAAATAATGTAGCAAGTAACTACTACCAGCACCCCACACAGTATACTTTAACCTAATATTTCATAACAAACTGAAATAAATTAATTTTTGTGAAATCAAGATTGAAAATTAAAGAAAAAGAAAGGTGCAGTTCAGGCAGTCAAATGTTGGTAAATTTCTTTGTGAGACAATCAAAACAAAAATCATTCATGAAATAAATCTGTGGTGTATTCATAGAATAATTACGGGTAAAAATCTATAAGATTAATAGCTTTTGATACGTGTAAAAAATCCAGTGCATTTTGATGCATTGTTCTAGCAATGGCTTTCATGTCATGTAGCTCAGCAAAAATGTACTGAAAGTAAAAAAAAAACAAAACATTAAATGTCCAGATAACAAAAACAAAATATTTGTTGTCTGGACATTTAGAGCATTCCATTTATTAATTCTCCCACTCCAAATATCTTTCTCTGCACATGACAATGTTTTAATATCTTACATTAAACATTTTAGTAAATTTCTTTTTATTTATGTTGTATCAATTAGTGTAGCATAAAACATTAGCTAATAATCCATATTTTAATAATATTCAAGTCTTAAGTTTTTAATTCTATAGTCAATAATAAAGAGAACAAAATCTTGAATTTCTATTAGTGTGAGACATGACATCTAATATTCATTTTATCCCTCAACAAAAAAGTATGAAATTAAGCACAAATTACTCACTATAAACACAAACCACAATTTTTACAGTCTTCAATTCTGTTTCATTTCAGTGTTATCAACTAGAAAAATCATGTTACACCCACCTTTCAGGATTTGTTTATAGTTCTCTCTTACACTTAAATTATATATTATCTGTAATTAATAGAAATAAAAGGTTTTCATTTATCAAAAAATGTAGTATATAATATTGTGTTATGAACTCAAAATAGTCAATTTTACTTCTAATTCAACTTTCGTTCCTTCAAGAATCACAACAGTCAGCTTTGATGCATTTGTAACAGCCCTTGTTACATAGTTTGAAAGCCAAAAACACTGATTGTCAGAGAAAACTGTCTGTTTTTTGTATGCTATTAGTCCACATTGTCTGATACATTATTTAATTTTAAAAAAATAATGCATTACTATCATTACTTTAAAAAAGTGGAGTTAAGTTTCATTGATACTCAAGAGGAGAAAACAACAAATAGTCAAGTATTTTATTTATTGTTTTGTTCATATATATTCTTTATTCATTGTTATAAAACTAAAATGTAAAAACAGATCTTTTTCCGTTAGTCAAGGTTAAATTAAACAAATTAAACAATAATAATTAATAAAAATATTTCAATGGGCACACAACAAGCAGCTTGTGGGTAATGTAATTCAATGGTGTAACGAGCTGCACGTTCCCTAAATGACTTACAACTTACAATGGTGTGAATAGAAATCAGATATAGTTCAAAAGACAATTACACAAAATGTAATTATAAATAGATGGATACTACTACACGTTTAAAGCTACTTGGGATAAATGAATGTAGTTAGATGCTACATTTTAAGTCACTTTAGAAAAAAAAGGAGGGTAATTTAGACTTGTTTCATTTTTTGTCATTATGAGGTCATTCAAATTGGCCCACTTTATACAGAGTGATGGTAGAGAAAAGAACTAGAAATATAAAATTTAACTGAAAACAAGTATCTGAAACATATTTAAGAGGTTTTAGAGATTACAAAAGTGAAATTTGAGATGAGAAAAAGTATTTTTAATCTTAATATTAAAATCATTTTGCACATAACTTTAATACAAATACCTGATACACATAAGGACAATCCCTTTCTTTAGGTGATTAAAAACATTTTACTGAAAGATATGATTTTTTGTGTGGAAAAGGCTTACAATATTAACTGAAAGACTGCAAAATTTTGTAAAGATATACACACTATATCAAGTTAGTAGTATCAAATCTATAAAGACTTTATAAAAGTAATACAAAGTCATGTGAATGGCTGAACTGACTGTGTTATAGAGGTTTATTTTTTTGTTAAAAATGTTTACTTTTATGACTCCTCCTATTTCAAAAAATTAAGCATAACATGACATGACACACATTGGCTTTTATATAGGTTAGACTGGAAATATATTTATGATCGTGTTTTTCCTCTAAACAGTTCCATATACAGTTTTATATATATATATATACTTAACACTACTTCAAGGCAACAGTTCTGACTGAAAAGAAATTACTAACAAATCATATTCGAATCATTTCAGATAAAACACTTAAATTCATTTTTTGTAAAGATCTAATATAGTGGAGCTGTAGCAACAATTTGAATAATTAAATTTTAAACATATTTTTCCCTAAATAACTTTAGTACCACATGAAGACATTGTTTATTTAAAAAAAAACATTGTTACAAATGTCATACAATGCAATTTATTTATCAACAGATTCCAAAAGACAGAACAAAAGTAATATTTTCACATTATTTACTAGATTAATGACTGGGAAAAGGCAAAGAGAACCTATTTTCTTTTTTTGTTGTTGTTTACAGATCAAGCCAAACACGCTGTGGAAATTGTCATGATGCATAAATAAATGAACCTAAGAAAACACATGAGTCATGACAAAACACACTGATGGGACTG
Source organism: Carcinoscorpius rotundicauda (assembly GCA_011833715.1). NCBI lineage: Eukaryota > Metazoa > Arthropoda > Merostomata > Xiphosura > Limulidae > Carcinoscorpius > Carcinoscorpius rotundicauda. The sequence goes on along the minus strand of CM022393.1, from coordinate 94,053,784 downwards.
ACTGCAATAATTCATATATCAAAATAAAAAAATGTTTACTAGTTATTAGTGTTGGTACATAGATCAAAATGAAACATATTGCTAGAATTCATCATAATAATTTAAAGTTAAAAAAAAAATAAAAACTGAATTTTGTTGTTTTTTTTGGAATTTCGCACAAAGCTACACGAGGGCTATCTGTGCTAGCCGTCCCTAATTTTGCAGTGTAAGACTAGAGGGAAAGCAGCTAGTCATCACCACCCACTGCCAACTCTTGGGCTACTCTTTTACCAACGAATAGTGAGATTGACTGTCACATTATACATCCCCACGGCTGGGAGGGCGAGCATGTTTAGCGTGATGCGGGCGCAAACCCGCGACCCTCGGATTACGAGTCGCACGCCTTACGTGCTCGGCCATGCCAGGCCATAAAAACTGGAACTGAAACAGAATGATTCATGGATCAAAATAAAACAGTGCTAGGTGTGATTAAAATAATGTGCAACCACAGGAAATGTTAGAATTGACAGCAACAGATCAGAGACAAAAGCAAACAATTTTACAACACATTATGATAATTAATAACCAAGATAAAGTTAGGTAATGATTCATGGTTCAAGGAAAAACATATTATAATTACTTGCAATCTTTAAATCTACCAAACAATGAAGCACAAAAATATTTAGCTCTCCCTTACCCCAAAGTTACAGAAGAGATAATTCTAAGTCAGTTTTACCTGTATGTTTGGTGTATTATATCTGTTACGAGTATTTGAAGACAGCTGAATAGATCCCGACTGAGTTGTTGTTGCTGAGCCTTGCCAGTTTTGTCCATCAATTTGGTTTTCATCATACTACAAAATGTAAAATTACTTAACACCTTTGGTATCCAAATTAGTAACTAATCTAATTTTAAGTTGTTTCAAACATTTTGTTACCAAAAAGAACTGAATTACTTCACTTTTAAATGAAATATAAAAGAAAAAAACTCTAAGCATCAATTCTTAGTTCTCTTTCAAGCTAATATACAAGTTTCATTAAAAAAAAAAAAGATATCTTTGACATCAAACTTCCAAGAAGGTCTGTTTAAACACTTTCTGATTATTATTAAAATAAGCCAGTATTTATTAAAATGTCTTGAATGCCATCCAAGTTATGAAACATTATGGTGAATAATACATGTATATACAATTGAGGATAAGATATCCCATGATATCTGAACTATTAAAATATTGGGCACAATGCAGAACCAGTCAACTACAATTCTTTTGTAACCAAACCTTAACCTAACAAGTATTTCATTTAGTCACATTTCTCTATTCATAGTTATAATATCCCTAATTATTTACAGAAAAAGTCAAATGGTGGGAAGTAAAGAAGCCTTTCCAACCCCTTTGTTAATTTAGGAAAGCATGCAGATAAAGAGTCTGTGGAAAAATATTCCCATCAAAAGATGATTTTCAGCAATTCTAAGAGGTAAAGAAATCAATTCCAGCTATTTCTATTTTACTTTGAAATATCTTATTTTAGTAAAATAAAACTAATAGTAGTACTCTAGTTTATAATACTTATGAAGTTAAAAAATGAGAAATTATATATTTGTCTGACCACAAAAATTTATAAAAAATGGCACTGCTGTACTGTCACTCAAAATGAACAGACTACTTCCCTTAATAATATTCACTAACATTAATTCTTCACTGTTAAAAAGTTTAGAAACACTTATCTGCCTAAACTCAAGCTATGAATTGAACTCTCAAATTACAACTTCTCCAAATAATTAACAGTAGATGGAAAAATGCTTTTAAATGAAAAGTCTAACATATCTGTCATCTGTCTACTGCATAATTTGTATTTTTTCTATTCTTTCATATATTGGTAAAACAGATTGAAAATTTAGAAAGTTAGTAAGAGATTCTGTAAACAGAAGACAATAATTAATGGTAATATCAACAAGCCAATCTACAGACATTCTTGTGATGACAACCATAATCTTTCACAGTGTAAAACTTATCTTAATACATTTGAACATAAGGAACAGCCCCTTGCATGTATCTAAGAACCCTTCTTTCTTCAGGATTAAATAAAAACATTTCTTCCATTTAATGTTTTCTTTTCTTCTTATAATTGTTATTGTTTTTGTTGTTTTTTTTCTTACAGTTATTTACAATGTTCTAAATTTTTTACCAACACTATGATGTTTTTTTTGTTACCCAATAGTTTGGTACCCATAGATAGGAAACTTGTATTTGCTTCCCCTTATTTCATACTATCTTGTGTTTTTTATTCTCTTACATTTATTTTATTAATACGTTGTTTTGACCATACAACCTTTCACTGTACACGTGAAGTGTAATGTGGTCCATTTCTTCATGCCCTCTGATGGTTCAGTGGATTCCTGTTAATTTCAATTGCTTTACCACTTTCTGAATAGAATTTGAGCAAAAATGTGTAAAAATAGTATATGTAAGAAGGTCCATAGCAAAAATACAGGAAATATTTTAGCAATTTCGACAAAATTGCAAGTAAAGATTTTTATACAGCAGGCTTAAAGTATCTTTGACATTGAGGTAAGTTGACCTATAACATTGGGTTTTAGTCACTGTGTGACCAACACAGTGACTGGCTAAATGGATATTTTAAAATGCTTATACAAGACTGGGCACCCCACAAGCTATCACTCGACTGAATGGTAAGAATCACGTTACTGATAGTACAATGAAGTGAATTATTCAACTTTTGTCAAAAATATTTACTGCTGATTGTTAAATAGGCATGATCAAAACAGAGGTTCTTTTACCATAGTAGCCTACCATCAGTGTTTGGCAAAGTGGTAAACTGGATGGTTGAGTTCTGCAATAATGAACATTTAAGACTAAAATATCAAATATAACGAGTTATGCAATGATGAGCATTAAAGATTAAAATATCAAATATAATGTTGAACATTACAAGACCTCCAAATGATAACAGAACTATTAATACATAAGAAATGCTGGTGGCCATAATAAACTTTTTAATTCACACCTTAAATAAGAAAAAGAAAGCAACAAATACATCAATATATCCGTATCATCATCACACCAGTAATATCTAAACTATCAGAACTTGAAACGGGAAATAATAATATTCCCGTACTTACTCAAACAAATAAATAATTCATAAATGTCTTTGGTAATGAGTTTAACCCGTTTGCAACAGGTGAGGGTCAAAGGCCATGTTATCATACTTGATTTGCATTCAAAATGTGATAAACTACTATTTTATGAACTTATGTCAATGAGTTTGAAATCAAATTGAAGAAAATTCAATTCTTAATATTTTATTCGAGTTAATTTTTTAAATTTGAAGGTAAATATTAAAAGAACATTTATATATAGAATTTAGTGCATCACATGGTATGTTAAAGGCAGCAACATTTAAAATTAGACATTTGTAATGTCAAAATACAAAGTCTATAATTTCATACAAATTAGGAACTCAAATTACTAATACTGACAAGCTAGAATATAAAATAAGAACCTTGTATCTTTTATTTCCTGAGATATGGTTTATGTATTGAATCAAATATGGTAGCCCCGTCCAATTGTTTCCTTTTTTAAACTGTCCCTTACACACTCTTACTACAGTATATGAATGTATGATGTAAATAACCAATAAACAGCTTAGAATGTCCCAGAGTGATTTTTTTCAGCCACTCTAATTTTTAAAAAAACCAACTGCATTCTTTCAATTTTCAAGGAGGTAGGCTGTATCTATAGTCTGCTAGGAATTTTGTATTTTTTGAAAATCTAAATAAATCTTAGTGACTATGCTTAATAAATTATAGGGCAATTCTATAGTACCAGTGTAGTTATTTATAATTTTTTGGTAATTAAACTATATATACACAAAATTTTAAAAGAATTAGCAACTTATGTCCTGTAGCAACCAGGTACAAAGATTATAGCACAAAGAGAATTGTTTGCTTTACTTTTTTGTTTACTGTTTTATATTTTAAGGAAAATATGTTTAGTAATTTATTCCTGAATGGTAATAATCTACACACACACACTGATAAATATCAGTTTTATGATACTGGATAAGTGACCTGAGTGCATGTGTACCTTGTCAATGCAAATTGACTGGAAGGTCAATACAATAAAAAATAATAAATATGTCTGCTCATATATAGCATTATGAGACTTAAGCTACTTAGACTAATCATCTGTATTTTTGTGTTATAATAAGTAGTCCTTCTAGCATGAAAAAAAAATCACAATTTATATTTATTTCCTAATTTTTTTATGATGGTCACAAGGCTGATTAAGCAACAACCTCACAAAGTTAGAACATATAAAATATCAAAATATAAAGTATAAGTGTAAACAAACATTTGAAATGTATTTCAGAGGTTTTAGAGATTACACAAATAATACTTGAGATTTTTGGGACAAATAATTTTTAATCATAACATGAAATCATTTTTCACTCAGACTAATAAATGAAACAGACTATTGTAGAAACAAGTCTTTGATAAAAAATATTTCATTTAAAAATCTGATTTTTTGAATACAAAATAGTTGTAATTTTTACTAAAAGTCTAACAATTCTGTGAAGATACACATGCTGTAATAAAAACCATAGTGCAAATACTTAACACATGCAAACGTGTAAATAAGCTAGTGTATATTATACCAAATACACTGTGAAAGGATAAAGCAGTCAAAACAACAACTTTAGTACATTTAGGCTATAGACTCTCTATCAAAGTATCATTAAACAAACTGAAAGAGAAAAATCATTTTCTATATGATATAATCCTATACAGGATGAGTGATACAAATTACAACAAATTTTTGTGGTTTAAACCTCACATTTCAAGAACATGTTGATTTAAAATATTTATGTTTCATCCTATGATTATATCTACAATAGCCAGTCTAGTGTTTTCTTATGTGATTCCAAAACATACAAAAAACAAGGGAAATGATACCAATATACTTTCACTGTTTTGAGAATATAAGTGCAGACTTATAATTTCCAAATTACTTTCATGCATGATTTTGATATAAGTGTAAAAAGAAACAACCCAAATAACACAAAATAACAAACACTGCATGCATATGTTAAGTGACAGGTAGCAAACTCGTCTTGTTGCTGGCAAGTCATTCACAACTTGATAGCAATCACTGATTACACTATGTAACAAAATTTTTACTTTTTCTTCTTCCTATGCAGAAAATGCTATTTCCCAATTACTTATGCCTAAAGTAAACAGAAATGACCTATTTTTCTCTTTGTTTATTTTTTTTTAACTTGCCTTTGTCACCTGGGAGTGTATAACAAACATGATGGGAGACTATATATGGGGGCTGATACATGAAAGTAATTTACATTAGAGTCGCAAATCTAAAAAAAAAAACTATTCACTTCTGAACATTTTTGTATAACATTAGTATAAATACATGTAAATCTTAATTCATGTGCTGTTTTATTCAGACCTTTTGTAAATAAAAATGTGCAAATTTGCCCATTTTTACATGGAAAACAGGTTAATTTCTAAATTTCATTATCCAGGTAACAAAAGAAGAGTGTGAAAGGAATAACGGTCATTTTCTGTACTTTTACGATATAAGCAATTAAGAAATTATACATAGTATCCAGGAACAAAATGTGTGTTATGTAGTGTTATAATTATGTAAAGAAATATTTGTAGTTGTGTTATCAGAAGGTTCGCTAAAAATGATGCCATTACTTTAAAAAAAAAAAGTTGATTCTGCAATATTTTTGAAAACACAGAGAAAACAGTACTGAAAGTCATGTTAAAATTTCCAAATGTTCTAGTGTAGAGAAATACAAATTTTTAATTGTTCCAAATTATTATTAATATATATTGAAAGTATTTATCACAAACATCCTGACTATTTGGTATAACTGCATATATATGAATATAAGAGTACTGTTTGTTATCTGTCCATGCAACTAAATTGCAGGGTGTGGACAAATCTGTGGAGAGATACAAATTTTCTGTTTTGCATTTTGTGTTTAGTGGCTCTAACAGTAGTCTTTACATTTTTTACCACTGCTTTGCCTCTTGTCGATGGATTCTCATCAAATACGTCTCGTTGGGTCCATGCAGACTTACGTGCAAACTTGCAGTTTTACATTTTCTGTTCTCCTGTTTTTATGGGCATTTTTGTGTTTTTCACAATTATGTAAAAGGAAGCAACTTCATGTCACAAGATAATAAACTTTCATTGATTATGAATTTACACAACTTCCATCCAAGGAATGGGTACTCTAACTATGATAATAATATTTCTTTGTTTGTTTGATAACAAGTATTTCCTTGAAGATCAGCATTCACTACAAGAAGTGTTTGAAATAGTAAAGAGCTTTGCATACAGAATAAACGCATTGCTTGGAATTCTGAATATTGTAATTTGGAAACTGTGTCACAAAATATTTTTGTTTTATTGAATAATATGCAAATAGAAAAGAAATTTAAATGTATAAGAGATTAAATCAGATTCAAATCTAATGAAGTCTGAAGTTAATAAGGAAACCTCTTTTTAAATGTTGAATGACAAGCAAGTTTAAAGAAACAAAGTCCATGTTCTAAATAAGAATAAGCAATAACAACCACAGGAATTATTTTTGCATGTGACTTATTACATACATTATATACAACAGATCAGTATTAACATGGATGCTGTACAACATGTATATATGTTTTGCAGTAAGAAATGAAAATCCTCAAATGTGTAATATAATTCATAAAATCCTTCTCAATATACCAGCTACCAAACAAACTTTAAAGTTCCTTATCATAACTTTTTCAATATCACTATTCTTCACTATTATTTCAGTGAAGAATTTTAGTTTCTTTATGAAATTATTTGTCCTTTGGTTAAACTTTTCTATTATTAACACATAGGCCATTATAATTCTGAAAAGAAAGTTTTGTTTCACATACAAAATAAAACCAGAATGTTTAGAAAAAAATTAATTAATATTAGTACAAATTAACAGATTTTGTATGAGTTATAGTTTTATATTGGAAAAAAAATTGTGCAATTTTTTTTTATTATTTTGATTTAGTTATCCACTTTGGTTGAAGTACTTCAGATTGTTTTTTTAGCCACAATGAAAAACATACACTTCAAAGAACATTAGGGACAACCATAAAATGTTTCCACTATACCCAGTAAAAAGTTCATGATTATTGTGTAACATACTAAAAATTTAAACCACAAGACAGTAATAGTTACAAACTTATAGTTGTAATGGACAAAGAAGAGCAAGTGAAAATCAATATGAAAATTTCATTTGTACAAAAATATGTGTGGTAACTATAATGTTTCTTAATGAATCATCACAAAACTTGTAATATTAGGTTAAAAATCACAAGTATCTTGTATACAAAGAATGGTGTTATTATAATTAAGCGTTTACTAAAAATAACTTATTCTTCTAACATTGTTACTTACATTCAAATTATTAACAAATCAAATGCAAGATAATTTTCAGTTTAATAATAAAAATACTTTTATTTATCTTACTGTTTTTATATTTTACTTGCATAATCTCCAGAACTTCTTAAAATGAGTGTATTTTTAAGGTGCCTACATTCTATTTTTCATTATTTAACATTTCACTAACTCTAGCTCTTATCATCAATGCACAGTGCAATGAAATAAGTAAAACTAGGAAATAAAAAAAATTGTAATTTTCCTTTTGTTAAATTCATAATTTCACATAATAGTTAACTTTTAATATTCTGTTTTTCTTTCTTGTCCTTTACTGTTTATTCTTAATTTTAAAACAAGTTAACAGTGTCCTCGAGATATATTACAGTGTCTTCAGGAGACAAGCAATTCTTTCAGCGTATAATATTGTAATCCTTGAGAATGGATATAAAGTATAATGCACATTTACAAAATATTTTAAAACATAACTAATAAAAACTAACTAAAATAGAATAAGACGAAAATACAATTTAAACTGTATCTCTCACTAATATATTTAGGCAAGAAACAAGCATTATAGTCAATCAGCCAACAATTCTACAGTCAGTTCCACATACTCTGCAACAACAACTGTGCACCAATTTCAAAATATCCATTGTTAGATTATAGTGTAAAATGACTAATGACTACACATGTGTATAAAACAGTTATACTAAGATTATAAAGCTCAAACAAATCTGTTGAAGGTTGGCATGGCAACTGTCAGGGAATAGAAAACTTTACTTGTTTCAACTGTATTAATTTAGAGAATTTTGAAATGTGCAGGTCAAAAGGTTACGTAAGCATATTATCGTCTAGACATACATCAACTCAACTACAACTGTGTTATTGAAGACAGAGATGGCCAATATGGAAAATTTTCAAAGCTCATTAGTAATGTGACAATACATTTGAAGTAGTTTTTAAATATTATTTTGAAATAAAGGACTTTTGAAATAAAATTTCAAATCATAACATACATTATCATGCTAATTTCATTCACATACATTGAGAGTAGATATATTTAATCAAATTTTGAATATAACACTGACTTGTGCAAAAAAGTGTTCAAAGAAGCATTCATTGCAAAAGGATTATGCCTGTGGCAAAAAAACTACTTGAATATGGTCAGGTACCAAGGGAGTGTCATTATGAGCAATGAGTAAACTATCTATTAACCTTGTTCACGTTCATTCTAACAATGGCTACTATGATAAAATGGTTAGATGATTTTATCTTGTTGGCTTTTCCAGAAGTTACAAACAGATTCCAAAGGTGTAACTTTTACATATATTTCATACTACTTCATTGTATTTAATGTTTTTTTTTAAAGAATATTGTGTTCACTAATAGAGGGTAATATAATAGTCAATGTTTTTGGACTGTGACAACAAACTGGGATTTAATCAACAAGATTCAATCACTCATTTCTTGATATCACTGTCAATTATAATTTCTTAAAAAAAACAAAAAAACATTTCATTCAATGCTGTCAACAGAGTTGTGTGTGAAAAAGACATAAGCAATGTATTTATTAGATTAAAAAACTTTATTCTAAACCTTTCTGATGAAATAGTCCCTTGAAACTTAGTAGTGATATGACTTAGGAGTATGGGTAAGCAACAAAATATTTTTCTAGATGCTAACACTGATGTCAAGTTTGAGAGAGTAACACCCACATAATAAATTGGTTTGAGCAACAAAATGTGGATATGTTTATTTGAGTTTATCAAAAATTAAAATGTTACAAGTGGCTTTCAATACAAGCCTTTTAAAATTTCATGAGCCCGTTGACGTACAGGATCCTGAACACCCATAATTTAAAAAACATTAGTACCTAAATGAAAACAAAAGTTTTAACACTATACAGGAATGCAAAATAAGAGGAAAAACATCTCTTATTCAACCATCAATAAATGTTATTTTTGTGTCTCATGTCTATATTTTGGGTATCCATATTAATCACATTTGCATGTGTCGTGGTATAAAAGACTGTTTAGTGTAGATATTAATTTCTTTATTTTGTGAATTAATATTTTATGATTGTTTACTGTAGTTTTTATAATAAGAGAGTTAAAACGAAATGATTGTTGGAAGTTGTGTTTAGAATTCATTGATGTTGAGTCTATTGAATGTAGCATGCTACTGATTGACCATGAGAATATAAAGATTTCTGGAATGTGGGCAGATGATTAAGTGATAAACATATAGTATGAGATAAGCAGAAACAGCAGACAGACAATAGCAGGGGAGAGTAAAGTCACAGCCAAGAAAACTTCAGTGTCAAGTTAACTGTTGTATAAATGATAGCTCTAAAGATTAACAGAGGCCTAATGTTTAATATCACAGAGTAAGGCTAACAGTATAGATGAGGATAAAAAAAAATTATTCCATCATAGCATAGTTATAAAGTAACTGTTTTGACAAAAGAAACAGGATGATTTGAAGAAAGAAGACCAAATGATTACTGGAAGAGCAGCATATAACTGCAGCAAGTCATGGCACAATTGAAAGTGGATTACACATTAAATACTAGTATGAGACAAACAGGATTGTCAACTGAAATTCTAAAGCAACTGAAAGGCCTAAGTGGACTTTTGACATGAATAGAATGACATAGTGTTTGTGATATGTCTACAATTTCCATGCTGTGAATAACTGTGTGTGTATATATAATAAATTTTTACATGAACAAAAGATAAAAGCCTTTAACAGTTAGTGAACACAACTTACTTTTCAACAGACTATCTTAAAAAACATAAAAAAGTAATGTCTTACTTTTTCTACGTAGGGCACTGGAATTGAGCCTGTCTGCCCAAATGAGTTTCTAGCTGTCCACCACTGCTCTTCGTCTTTGGAAATTATAGTTAAAATTTCTCCCTTCTTAAAAGGTAAATCATCTGCATCACCCTACAATAATTTAAGAACAAGTAACAATATATAAATCACTTCTTAAAAATTATACCGATAAAAAAGAAATAATTTAATTTGCATCAATCTAATAGTCTTTTATAGTCACTATAAAGTACGAGAAAGGGATATTGATAAGCAAATTACCAGTTTCAAAACATAAGCAAGCTACACAATAAAGAATAAATGAATGGTCACAACAAAAATCATCACATATTATGAACACTGTGAGAACTGAGGAAAAAAATTTCTGGTCATAAAAAAAATAACACTACTGTAAGCATAATTTTCAGATTTTAGCATAAGGATGTAGAATGTTACAAGATGCAAAATTTTTGTTGTGAGAAGGTGATTATAACAATGAGTTAAGTGAAGCAATGAATCAAAGAGTTAAGTTAATTCTAAAGAATTTAATAAGTAATCAGTGAATGTTTGAGATTATTATTAGTTATTCATTTATTCAATCAACTGATCATCAGCAAGGAAATTCTGCAAGTTATCAGTATGTTGGGCACAGACATTATTAGTCTCAAACAATCTGGTGCAGTGCTGTTTGTGAACTTAAACTTCTGTCAAAGTGACTGCAGGCTGGAGAAAGTTATGGAAGAGATAATGTAACTAATTACTGGCATGAGGAATGAGCTTGGCTTTAAATTTTTTTTAAACCAAATAACTCAAACTTGTACAGTGATATAAAATGTTACAACAATATTTAATAAGTATCCCATTGACATGAAATATTGTACTGGTCATAACAGTCTGATCTGTAACAAAAAATATTATTTGAAGAAATATGTTATTACCCTGATTTTAAACAGTGAAATATAAGGAAGTACACTGATGGAAACACCACTGATTTCCAAAATTATATTACTAAACAGAAATGAATGAACACAGGAGAAATATGTCACCAGTCTCATGAATTTATCCCAAAAGGAATAGGAACACACCACTAGTCTCAGTAATTTAACTGGTGAAAATAAAACAGAGAAAGGTGATTTAAAAAACAAATAATCAACTTCCACTACAAAAAACGAGATTGCATTACACAGGCCTTGATCTTTTAAAAGTACAAAACATGCTGTTGACAATTTCTTTTTGCCACTAGAAAATTTGGAACTACAACTTACAACAAAATTCTTCTTTCCTAAAATTGAGTGTAATTATAATTATTTCATGTATCAAATATTGAAGAAAAAAATGAATATTTTCTGTAATTTTTTTTTTTCAGATATTTTTTAATTTAATTTTTTACTTAATTTTATTTACAAGTAATAAGAATTTTGTATCAACTAATCTGTGATGGCGAGAAAACCCACTGGTAGAGAAATATATATATGTGTGTAAAAATGGCTGATATGGTAGAGAAAACTATGTAGAGAAGCAAACGTTTTGCTCCTCTAAATAGAGGTTTCTCTACCCATACCAGCCATTTTTACATATACATTTTTATGTCAACTATTCCACAAAAGTGAATAGAGGCTACATTTGTATGGAAAACTGGTGTATCCAAGCCACAAGTGCCTAGATTGACAAAGTCTTAAAACAAATGTAACTTTACTATTGAAAGGTTCAAACAATGAAAACTTCCAAAGCAGTAGAAGCCAACAGGCCCAACATTTGTGTTAAATATGGATAAAGTAGGAAGAATGTGAAAAAAAAAGTCATTTAAATATTTAATTTTGAGTACTATCTCCAAAGAGCAACCATTTGGGCAAAGTACTTCAAATGATACAGCCAGCAAAGCCACACATAGATTGAATTGTATCAGTGAGCCCAGCAGGAATACATGCTAACAATTTTAGCACTCAAACAAATGAGCAGAAGCTGCAGTCTTGCCATCTTCATTTCATGATACTTAGTCTGGGTGTGATGTGCAATCTAAATGGAAAATCTGCAAATTTTTGTTTCTGTTTAGTCATTTTTTTCTCGTATCTTTCAAACTATACCAGTAAAACTGCAATATTTAACAGCAAGTTGCTGGTGTTAATTTTCAGCTCTGTGCTTTTAATGGCATATCATGTATAGGTGTGCAATGGTCATTATTAAACCATATAAAATGCAGCTTTATATGACTAAAATTCAAAAAATTCTTGGACACACAAAAATGCCATGAAAATTACAAAATTCCTTTGAAAAGCATTCCCCCAAAATTAGCAACTTCTTTTTATAAATTACTAATTACTGGATATGCAATCAAAAAACAAAGACTCTTATATTTTACAGATAACATCTAAGTTGAATATGAAAAATCATTCATATCTTTATTCCCTAATCAATCTTCTATTAATTACATAACACAACTTAAAATGAAATTCACGATCTTCTGCAAACACTCTTGATACAGCTTTGAGAAGTTACAGGTCTGGACACTATTACAGATTCCTACGTTCACGAACAATTGAATGTAGATGTCCCTTTAAGTTTTTCAGAAAAAAAGCAACCAACAAACACAAAATAAATTTATGGCACTACAGTTTAAATTTCTCTTAAGAGATGTTGCTTAAATCACGTCCTACACCAATGAAAACTTTTGTCATTTTGATATCATAAAATACATATATATGAATACTATTCTTAATTGAATAAACAGCTGTTAAATTTTCCTAACTTATAAAATTCATTTATTTCAAAAACAATGCAAAAACTCACAAAACAAACTCAATCATCAAATAGGCCTTTGGTTTTGATGTCAAATCAACAGTTTTAAAAGTCAACATTTTCTTACACTGAAAATGTATTTTCACTAAACCTTACCTGCTCTCACACGTATCTATTACTTTATGTCTAGGGTTGCTTCCTTTGTCCATCTAAGCATTGGTATGATATTTTTCTTGCTTGTTCCAGCCTTTTATATCCCACTTAAATGCCTTTGGTAATATTTGGCTAGTGACCCTCTCCACCTATGTCAAAATGCTCTCAATTCTAGTACTTCACTGAGATAATGTTATCATGTTTTTGAGGTTTACTCAATCCCAGTCTCTAATACTGGCTCTTTAGTTGGGAGGGAGGGTGGTAGAATGTGAGAGGAAGTAAGTATTATGAAAAATACATTCTTGACTTAAGAAAACACACTTACAGCTAGAATCACAGATTAAGAAGCTGGAGGGGCTAGTAAGGGCACTACCCATAAGAAAAGTGTCTGCATAGATCATGAGTGTGTAAACAGAAGATTGGCAACATAGTGGCAGAAGTGTGCTACATTTAGAGCAAGTATCTTTTCACTCAGAATGTAATTCACGTACTGTAGGTAAATTTTACATGCTTTATCATTACTACTGACCAGGCCCCAACCAGATCGCTACAGTTCCACTACTCGGGGGTTGGAGTTAAAGTGCTATAGTTCCTTTATCACAAGTTGGCATCTAAGATAAATGAACTGCAATCCATATAAATATAATATATATATCTGTCTACATATTATAAGTAGATCCCAACTTGCTACCATAGAGCAATATGATCAAGGCAACTAGAATCATGGCAAAAAGGAAAGCAATACTGAAGTAGACAAACCTTTTCCTCAACTCAAAGTCCAAAAGGCAACACTGCAGGCTCAGAATGATGGAATCACATGCCTTACTCAACCTGAGGAAACTAAACACATCTGGTCTGGAATTACAAACTTCCATCCTTACTCCCCAAACATGTGAGAAAGGATAATTCTGCTTGCCCCTGGAATTATAGAAAGAACATGGAACAAATGTATTCAATCAAGGGCCCAGTATGGGACCAATCTAAATTTGGAATTATGAAGAGATAATGGACCTTCTACCATTAACAATGTACCGAACCAATATTGATCAAAAATAAGAGTCGCACTCAATTCAACCAGATAGTTGAACATCATATGTGAACCAATATTATGGTAGTCCAGTATAAGACAAAAGTAACTATCCTGTTAGCCTTTAGCTGGCTTCATAGAACACCTCATTTCCACATAGCCTGTCGCAACCAAGGTAAAGTATGTTGAGTCAATATTTGATGGTGTGACATTAGACAACACTTGTCATGAGGTGGAATCTAGAAAAGAGGTAAAGGGTCCTGTAAAGTAGAAGCAAGAGGAGCAAAAATACCTCTCCTTATGATTAAACTAATGTCATAAAGAAAACCACAAGGGGTAGGCAAAAATCCTCAGAGAATTTGCTAAATTATGCAAAAAATGTTAAGACGTATGTAATGAAAAAGGTCCAATATGCCAGTTTCCTCAATGTCTTTCAGTGGGCAACTCAATAGGGCAGTTATAGATAAAAAAATGTGACAAATCTATTAAGATAAGCCTTGTAGAAAATAGAGCCAAGAAGGAACAATATGGTAAAATTTGTGAACTCAATGCAGTGAAGGAAACTGTGTGAAACTGAAAGATCCTAATGAATAAAGGGCCATTGTCTATTATCTCTAAAAGAGTTAGTATGAGCCGCATAAACCTCCAAGACCCTAACTAGGTCTAACAAGCAACTGGAATCTAAGCAGTCATAAAAGTGAGAAACAGTGGTTAAATAAATTGGTAAGAAGGATTTATCCCCTTCTTCAACTGCCAGAGTCTTAGGTGGGAAGGATATGTTTTGGGATAGAAAGATGGAAGTAGAATAATAAAGAGTCTTGTATTGTGCAAACAATTCTAACTGCCAACATCCACAGGCCAGCAACAACAAAAATAAACTTTAAAAAGAAATGTGATACATGGTACAAAAAGTTAAAGGTTGAAATGGATGTCATGATAAAGCATTTAAAACTACCTTAATATCCCAATTATGTAATTTAAAAGGATTTTTGAAACAAAGAATTTGAGAAGGCTGGATAGCACTATGGCCTCAATTTCTAATTATGCTAAATCCTTGTCAAAGGCCAGATCAAAAAATGAGTTATGATTGTACAACTGAACAAAGCAGATTCAATTTCTTGGCAAGACACAATTCACAATATGTGTGCCATTTCCTTTCATAAAGTCAATTGTGAGACTATTCAAAAATAGACACACATATGTAGAATTCCAATGCTGTGCAAAGGACCAAGTAATTTCCATGCATGAAGCTTGAGTCTTGGCATATCTGGGTATATAAGGTTGAATCATGGTTGCCTCAACAGAGACATCCAAAAAAAAATTGTAGAGATAGACACTCACAAAGATAAAGATGATGAAACCATGGTTGAAACAGCTAATTCAGTGCTACTAATAGTGCATGACAAGAGGTTGATTAAACCATATCCAGAGAGTTGGATAACAGCCAAACTGGTATGAAGGCATAGGTACAATCCTGTTCAGTCCTAACTGAATGCAATTATTGCAAGTCCAGAGGATGAGGTACTGGGGTTCAAAATGCCTAGCAATTACATCAATCATTGATATCCCAAACCAAGAGAAAATCCATCAGAAAACCTTGTGATATAGCATCTATTTGGTTGGGAGAAACTGGTTGGGTCAAAACAACTGATCTGCTATTAAATTAATCACCCCTACAACTTTGCAAGCTAGTACACTGATATGGTGGAGTGAGTCTAATAAAGAAGATACAATGTTCAAACACAAATATCCTATGACTGAGTGCCCCCTTAGTGGAAAATGTAAAACATTACCAAGAAATTGTTGGAGTAAAGCCTGATGTCTTTTGTCCTCAATAAATCCAGACCTTGAGACATTGTCATTTGGACAACAAAATGCTCTAAAATATTGATGTTGAAAGAAGTTCTCTCATCTATACAAAACGCCCTAGATTTCCAAACCACTGATATAAGGGCCTCATCCCTAAAGTGAGGCATCTGTAAAAGATGAATCTCAGGCTGAAGTAGCAGTAAAAACAATTTTTATCACAGTATTGTTCTCATTTAACTACCACTTGAAATCTAAAATACTGATCCTGAATAAGGAGAATGGGTGATTCAGTAGAATGCTGTTAATGATATACTGGGATCTCATGTTTGCTCATTCCTGAGAAAAGAGATGTTTGCATGACGCCCACATTCTCAAAAGAGAAAGGAGACACAAGAGTACGACTACCTGTTCCACAGGATGGAGCCAGATAGAAGTAGGCTGAGCCTAACTTGAATACTGTTAGATATATAAAATTGTTAATGTGTTATCATTTAGTGATTTTGTGACTTAATATTTAATGATTGTTTAATTTTCATAAAAGGAGTGTTGAAAATTGATAGTTTTGAAAGTGTTAGTTATGACAAATTTCATTATGCAACATTGCACAAGTCGTGTGTTGTATTTGCAATTACACCATTGTTCAGACTTCAATTATACTATTCCTATCACATTACTCAAATCTACAGTATTTTTTTCGTAACTTAAATAAGTATTGTTAAATCAGTGCCATTTGCATATTTTACAGAATATTTGAGTGCAAGTTAAAAACTAAAGGAGAATCATGTAATGTCAGTGTAGTTCAGTCAGAAAATGAGTTAAAGACAATATTAATATAGCCAGTGACAAAAATAATATAAAAGTTACAAATATCCTACATAATCATGTCAGATTATAATAAAGTGATAGAAAGAGGGGAGCATGTTGTGTACCAAGGAAAAATATGACATTGTGATTGGAAACATAACAGGTTGCAAAAATTTGGAGAAATCAGGCAGAAAAAAGGCTTATGCTGCATCTGCAATTACTACAAGAGTTCAAGGGGAAAAAAAAAGCCTCTTAAAATTTCTACGAGCAACATCCCACATATAAATCCAAGCAGGAGAAAGTGCAGAAGAAAGATCCTTCTCCGCAAAAACTTCAAGACAGTGCTCAAAAGAATGTCAAGCACAAAACAAAAGAAAGAAAGAGACAAAACAGGGAACTGAAAAGGAGTATGAAACTTGACCTATCAAAGTAGTTCTACTGGAGAAGTCAAACCCTTCAAAGAGAGTTAGAAACACTACTATAACAAGAAGACCATGGTCCAATGTTTCAAGGTTGGACAGAAAAATCTCAGTTCTACTACTGGCAGCCAACAACAAACTCACTCAGCAGTGGCAAGAACCTTTCACAGCATAAGTTGTGGTCACTCAAATGTACTATAATGTGAAAGTTAATAGGATTACAAAGGTCTACCACAGCAATCAAGAGGGAAGAAAACTTTCTCAGTACAACTACCAAGGTACAGATGAACAAAAGAGGTGTTGTTGTTGTTGCAGATGCAGAACCAGGTGATAGTGACTTTGTTGTAGAAGATAAAGACCTAATAGGCCCAAGATCACATAGTGAAAACAAAATATTGAAAGCCAACAACAGAAGTGGAAAACTGACCGGCAAGAGTAGGAAAAAGGAACAAGATCTACTATGCCAGTATACATATAAATCAGGAAACACTCAGGGCAACGTAAGAACAAGATGAAGACAAGAGATCCTGTTAACATGAAGCACTACTGAAAGTTCTATGTAATGAGAGACTGACAAAAGAACTGTTAAATGTTGGTGCAAACTATCTAAGGAGACACACTGCAGAAATGAAAACAATCTTTGTATATAATGTAAAAAAATATATCTATATTGTAAATATTTTTCTTGAAAAAGAGCTTACTGTTGGATGTACAAGATTGTTCAGTGTTATTTAGTTTGTTTATTTTGTGAGTTCATATGTAACAGCTGTTTAATTTTCATAACAGAAGTGTTGAAAACTGATAGTTTTGAAGTTCTGAAAGCATTAGGTATGAAAAATTTCATTATGTAATTTTGTACAACTCATTTATTGTGTTTGCAATTACTCCAGTCTAGAATTTACTAATATAGTTGATTTCACATTACTCAACTCTCCAGTACCTTTTCCTTATGTTAACTGAATATTGTTAAATTAGTGATCAACAAATAAATATAGCTGAGTAAGAGAGTGCAAGTTAAGACCTAAAGAAGGAAAATTAAGTAAGGTCAAGTGCAATTCAGTCAGAAGATTAGTTAGTGAAAGAGAACATGAAATTAACTTGAAAGTGAGTAATTAGCCATAGCAGATGACTGTAAAGAGAGTTTTACAGTTTAACAGAGATAAGGAGAATAATATGTCTTGTCAAAAAGTGTTCTAAAGTAACTGAACACATCTATGTGGATGTTGACAAAAAGGAGATAATTACATGAAATTCAGGATACAACTGTGGTAACTCTCAAGGCAGCATAACTGAATCATTCCCCTACACTACGGTAATGAGAGCAGAAAAAATAGTTCTTGTCAATTGAATTTTGAAGTAATTTAATCAATTTAAGTGGACCTTACACAAGAAAATAATTATACATAATTTGAGATAAAACTGTGATAGCCAGAGTGCAAAGAATTTTTCTACAGCTTGACTTGTTTTGAATACATTATTTTAAAGCAAATGAATTTGTACTGTCCATTTATTGTCAACAAGTCACAAGCACCTACTACAGAATTTTTTCTGCGGTAATGAAATTTCGAATCTCTATAAAATGTTGTAATTGAGCACATACAAATCCCACTGGCATAAAAACATAGTTGTGATTTTCTGTAGGTGCCAAAGAAAGTCAAGAGGCCAATGACGTCAATGATGAATGCAAATGAGCAACATCAATTTTTTATTTCAATGATTCTGGAACAACCAAAAATTCTAGGGACAAACAAGGGCGATCTCATGTAATTAATTGAAGGTGGTAGCCAGTAGATATTTAAATGGCCTTCAACAAGGCATCCCTACCCAACAAGTCCCAACAATATATCAGTCAAGAACCAAATCATAAAGCAGAATCTGACAACTGTACTAAGGTAGATGCCAAAAAAGGGTCCAACTTATCAAATTGATGTGGTGATCACTGAGAGGCTGTTGACAAAATAGAGAGAGATGAAAAATATCTCAGAATCAAAGAGAATGTCAGCTGAATAAAAAAAAATTGTGATTTGTTCAAGTTAACTAGAGGTTCAATTTTGGAACCCCCATATTTTCAAAAACAGGCCTAGCCATTGCTAATCTCAATATCCATTCTCCTGGTAGTGGAACACAAGGCATAGTTTTCCCTTCACATAACTGAGCAATAAACATTCCTCCATGAACAGCAATTTCAGGTGATGGAGGACAAATGAAATATTTATTCTCAGACCTCTCCATCATTAGTGAAGACACAGCATCAAAGGCAACTGGGTAAAAACCTAAAACATCATACACACAATTGACTAGAGAGTAAAAGAGCTGGAGGTGCCTGATCCAAACTGGTCTTATAAGAAGATAACCTAGTAAAAGGTGGCATTAGAAAATATAAATTCGCCCCAGTATCCCTTCAGACCAATATGTATCTATCACATTAAAAATTAGATGATGGTCAGTCTCAACTGTTTATGTATTAGCATACTTTATTTAAAGAAATATAAAATATAATTATGCATTTTGAAGCACGTTTTTCATAAAAGTAATAATGTTTATTTGTTTTGAATTTCATGCAATGCTACATATGGGCTGTCAGCACTAGCCATCCATAATTTAGCAGAGTAACACTGAAGGAAAGACAACTAGTAGTCACCACTCACTAACAATGTTTGGGCTACTCTTTTATCAATGAATAGTGGGATTGACCATAACTTGATAATGCCCCATGACTGAAAAGACAAGCAATTTTGTGTGACAGATTCAAACCTGTGACCCTCAGATTACAAGCTGAGCACCTTAACCACCTAGCCATGTCAGGCTATAAGTAATAACGTTTAGAATTGTTATTTTTATTTGGAATGGTGTTTCTTAGTCAGTGAAAAACAAGATTTCTAACCATCTAGCAATGAATTTGAGCTTAGCAATTAGTAACATTTTCTAATAAATTAACCAACAGACTCATTAATCATTTATATTTAATTAACCTTGCCATTTAAGAAAACAAATTTGTCTCAAAGGCATGTCCAAAACCACCCTCTGAAAGTTTTCAAATATTATATGTGGTCCAACTGCAGTATTCAAGATTTAGAAACAATTTATCCACTTATCAGTCACCTGTTGCAACAATACTGTCCACACTGTGCATGCTTGTTATTGTAAACAATTTAGTATTGTTTTACATATTCATAAATGTTTACAACAGTGTTGTAGTCTTAACTCCTTAAACCTGAGCAGACATTACCAGATTTTTCTTAAAAACTTTTACACCATTGACAGCATCTGTTAATATTTATTTCTCTTTGGTTGAAAAACTAATCCAAACCATGTTATTATCCACAAAGTTAAGAACATTGAAGTTGTACAATGTTCAGTGATAATTATTAGGTAATCCCAAAAATAATCCTGGTAGAATATCCAAAATATTATGAAGTTAAAATAGGTTAGAAAAAGTATTAACACCATAATAAATGTTGGTTTTGTAACAATTGAGTCTTAACTAACTAATGTGGTTACTGAACAAACCACGCTACTGGAAACATAGTGGTTGAAACACTCTTACTTTCTTCTAATTCTTATATAATGCTGAAAATAATACAGGCCTACTACTAATTTTTTATTCAAAATTTTGGGGTTTTTCAAGAATTAGAAGAATGTTAACTGTATTTCAACAACACTATATCCACCACTTCCATTGTTGACAACATAATTCACTTAGTACAGTTTATCAGGCCAGCTGGGACACAGTAAACACAAATAAAGCATAATTATAATAATGTTTAACCACTTTGGAAAGTGTATTTGCATCACAACAAATACAAAAAACATCTTTATGAAGAATAATTCAAATTTCTAAGTAATGAAAACTGATTCTGTAACAAGGTTATGTTATATCAACAGGTGTCTTAAACAATAATAACTTTCATGAAAACAAATCTCTGAAACCAAGAAACATTTTTAAGAGTGCTTGAAAAAAAACACACAAACATGCAGCTCATATTGTTAGTTTAGCTTACAAATACTGAATTTTTGGCTGGATCCTTAAAGGGGTTGTTGTAGACTTCAACTATATTAATTTCACAGAAACTCAAATTCAGCCCAATTAAAGAAAAACACTGGCAACTAAAAACTTTTTATTTATATTATACAGCAGTGTAGATCTGGATAAAAAAGAAAGAGAGAGAAAGAAAGAAGAATATTAGGATGTCCAGCCCATGAATCTTCTCCCTCAAATCTGTAACTGCTTTTACAGCATTAAATAATTTGGTTACGTAATTGTAAATTAGTTCAAAATTAATGGCATTAGCAAATGTCCTTAGCAGCTTTTCTATAACAAACAAAAGATGGATGAGTTTGATTGCTAAGGGAATTAAACCCAGGATCCTTGAATAACAAGACACTTCCATATTCTTATCAGACTATGCTAGACCAAAAGTGAAAAAATTTGAAGCAATAAAAAAATGCAACACATGCCAAAGTCAGACACAGACAGAGCACAGATAAGCCATTATGCAGTTTTGTGCTTAACAATACATACAACGGCAATATTTTAGTTATTTGGATAGATGAAATAATAAAAAAACGTATTATTTGGAAGAGATATTTGTTAAATTGATTATTTTCATGAGAACTGATTTAATCATAATTTTCATAAACCTTCTACATACAGGTAAGCAAAAGTAAGCACGTCATGACTTTCTTCAGTTACATTCAAAATTTATCTAAACCACTCTATCAGACATGTATATAAGAAACTTGGTATCCATATATAGTTCATAATTTTATTCTTAATTTAAAAGGAAAATATTTACATAAACTCTTAATCTCTCCTTGTTTGTGTATACCATTTGTTTATTCTCACTTTGCTGTTTTTATTTTTTCCCCATCAACCTTTTAAGATATCCTGAATTTAATGTACATGTATAAAATTACTAAGGCATAATGTGATCTTCATCACTTCCAATCTTTATTATTTATACAAATATAAAATAGAAAGTCAAACATTTGTTATGCCTTCCTATCACACCCTCTTTTTCACAAATTGCCAATAATTTTCATATTTGCTACCACATAATTTATAACCAATGGGTTGCTTTACTGAGCAATGTAAAATTCTAACTTGATCTCAACAGATATTTTTACCACAGATCCAAAGCTGCTGTAACAAGGTTCAGATCAAACACCTAAGAGAAGGGATATATTTTAAGGCACTTACAATTATAGTTTTTGGACAATGTAGGTTTTGTGTATATTACTATTTTGTGTTCTTAAACACACATTTGAAATAAATAATAATTGTGTGATATACTTGTATCATCATTAGTCATTTCTCTCTGAGGTATACTAGCAAGTAGCTTATACACCATGTCATTCACACTGTACACTGTTCTTTGTTACTTGTAATTTACAGCTTAAAACACAGAATTGTTACATACACACATAAATCACATATTTCAAAGAGTAATAAAATAATCAAAGTGAATTAAGCTGTATAAAATAAATAATTGTGGTTTTTGTTGCAACTTGCTGTCATTCTAGAAAGAAAAGAACAACTTAGATTTATTTACTTTTTTTTTTAATGGCAATTGCAAGGCAAGTCAAACTGACTGAGTCTATATAATGTTAGGGTAGAGAAACTGACAAATAAAACAGCTTTACAAATAAAAACTTTTGACATTAATTTAGAAGGTGTTAAAGGTCATTAAAAGGACATTTGAAAGCTAAGGTTTTTTTTTAATTTTAACGTGAATATCACCATGCATTTGGACAACTCAGCATGAGTCAAATACAATCCATAGGTTTGCAGACAAACCTTTAGTAATAATACTTAAATGGAAATCCAACTTTTTGTGGAGAAGGTACTTGTAATGCGTGTTAGAAGGATGCCAAATTTTACAAAATACACTTCCAAAATTAAAAAATATATAGTATGTAAACGAGTAGTTGCTGGATCAATGATTATTCAAATAATTGAAAAGTAACAACTGGAAACACTAATTTTAATTAATTGATTATTTTCATGACTATTGATTTAATCATAATTTCAACTGACTGTTGGAATAATCATAAACAGTAATGTTTCAAAATACTAGTTTTCATTAGTTGATTACTTTTTATGTAAACAATGGCCATAAGTAATTGAATAATTTATTAAATCATTCAACTCCACACTGACCATACACAAAATCTAAAAATTACTTTTCATGTCTAAGCATCACATGTTGTTTAAACCATTAGAAGTAGAGGTGAGAAATTCATATAATTCAACACCCAGAATAACAAATTCTACTGATATTCTCTGCCTGTTGAACATATTGCTAGAAAAACACACACAAATTTCTAGGTAGCCACACAAGTTTTTTTTTAAATATTTTGAAATGAAGAAGTCCAGCACAAATAAACATTTAAAAATGCAAATCTTTCAACCTCATGTGACACACAAAAACATACACATCTTTTCAAATTGCAAACCCTCAGTTATACACCAAGTATTTAAACCAATGCTACAGCATTACTGTATGGCTTCTATGTAAGTTCAGTAAAGCTTAATGTCTGCTTTAAGAATATGGATGCCATTATAACGATTACCAAAAAACTAAAGTGTTACACAAAAACACACAGGTTAAATTCTATTCTAGTTTGTAGCAGTATTGAGGTACTTCCAAATTTCTTTATCAGTTCGTGTTGGAGATTGTAAGTGCAGCAATTAAATCATTTTCATAAGCAAAGATGATACTGTTTGGTTTACATTCAACCAAGGAAAAAACTCATGTATCCAAAAATTTGCTTTAGGCCACACTTCCCCAAATGTTAAATTTTACTGGGTGTAATTCTAACATCACAATATTGTAAACAGTAACAAAAATGGTTGATGATCATATATTTTGTACATGCTCTGTAATTACAGAGTTCAAGTAATAAACTGTAGAGCACACAGAACTACATCTCTGACACAAAAACTTTTAGATGATACGTGAGTAGCATTTTAGGAATCCTCAAGTTTAAAATAATTATAAACACACTAATTTAAAAACATTTATAAACTTAATTTGCAGATAAAATTTGTTACTCTAAACAGTTTTAATCTTCTAATTTTTTGTTACAATTCTATAGCATATTTGCTAATAACAGATAAACTAAGTTACTTCTTTAATTTCTGCATATTTACAGATTTTAGAGTGCACAATTTTTTAAATATTTCTTAATACTACTATCAGTAAGGTGTAAAAGATAACTATTGTTTTGTAGGAAAATATTTGTATTTTGAAAGTCTTCGTGAAATCAGAAAAGGAATAAACTATATTATAAACTTAGTGAATTAAACCACAAGTACTTTCTAAACTCAAAAGATAAAAAAAAAACTGTCAAAATGAAAATACTGCCTAATAAATGTTGGTTCATGATAATACTTTATGTGATTGTTATCTGAGAATGGTTTAAGTGGAAGTTTGATGCGAGGTATCGTACATGTTGCAACATAAAATTCTGATGATTTAATGTCAAAAACAATCATACAAAAATAACTATATGAATAAATAATCTGCAGAACATAGAGCATGGCACTCCTAACAACTGAACTGCTTACTATATTAAATTCTTAAATAAACACTAAGCTCTCCTTTTTTGTGTCATTTGTTGGTTCGGAAGGAAGGAAACACATTTTTCTAACGCTTTTTCTTTTGGACAGGAAGTCTCAAAAATTGTACTCAACTGAACTCATTTCAGTGAATTGAAAACTTAAATTTACAGTTTATAGTGTCATAATACTATCATACAGTTTTAAAATTATACATGTTGTGATTCTGTAAAAAACAAATTTAATTTTATATGTCAAATTATCAAAAACTATTCTAACAACCAATGAAACAGGCTATTATTCAAATTATTGAAGAAGCCAAACATGCATTAAAAATAAAGTTAACAGTAAGCTGTTTGAACACTGGTCAAGATGCTATAAACATTCATTTCAAATCAATGATATATACCAATATCAAATTAAATTTAGATTACAATCAATTTTCATTGGAAAGTATTTTTATTTCAAGCAATTAAAACTGATATATCAGTTCATCTTTAGGCAATCTAACAGTGACTCTTGTCAGTGAACATGTTGAATTATAAATAATTAATATAGAGGGCAATAATTATTTACAAAAATATGAACATACTAATGTATGTTTGGTTTATTTTAAATTCTCAAAAACACAGGGTGATCCTTTTTTTAAATTCTTGTGTTCAGTTCCATATCAGTTTCACCTAAATACAATCAATCACTTATGTCATATTTGATTTCACGTATTTTCCTTTGACAGCCTTTCATTTTAAATAATTTCTTCAAACTATGTTCTTTATTTTTTATTTCTGGTTTTTTGTAGAATTAACAAATTTTAATATTGTAATTTTTGATAAAGCAATTTCATATTCTTGCAAGCTTGTCACCAACATATTCAATAAAAAGAAAGAGATAGCAGATATAACAAACTATTGTTACTCATTTGATTGAATGTTTTGCCATTTTTTTTTCTTTATTTTCCTCTGGGATAATCACTTTATGAATTAAAATATCAGATATTGCTCTTAATTCACTGTTTAAATTGTTGTAGATGGCACATATTTCAACTGCAACTGGAATTATACATTTTAAAGTTTCAGGTTTTTGGTGTGGATAATGTGAAAGTTTCCCCTCTACATAAAGTTCCTAGTAGGATTCTTTCCTATAAATAAAGGTGTGAAACACAGTTTCTTATTAATGTGGATGTTCACACTATTTATTGAGAAACATTTTATCATACTCAACATGAAATCAATGTATTCATAACAATATGTAGACTGTAATAAAACCATTAATAAAACTAATTAGTTGTTTAGCTTGAAGCAATCATTTAGTCCATTAACATGACAATAGGTGATACCTAAACTCTACCACCTTACAACAAGCCAAAAAGCATGCTCAGACTGTGATTAACATTTAATCCGATACAAATATCATTTCTCAGTAACAACAGCTATAACTTAACAAAACTTTTTCAAATGTATCTGTAAAAATAAAATGTTAAACTAAATATAATATACAAAGTTGTGATTTTTAGAACCCACAAGTGGAACCCAAGTACAGAGTAATTTAGTAGTTTCTGAAGTCATCGATTAAGAGCAATTTATATAAAAAAATCCAGTATTACATGTTTCTAATAGTAAAAATAACATGTGATTATAAATTTAAGTATTGGACTAGTCAGAACTTCCTTTTTTCTAAAACACTATGCTCTACTGAGACTGAGCATGTCATATTAAAATTATTTTGGAGGCTCATCACACTGTTAGTCCATGAAACCACATTCATACATTATCTATCTCATGATAATAATTCTAAAAGGTTCAACTGCAAAAATCTTTATTGATAAAGCTCATATCAAAAGCACAACACCACTCTCTTTGTGCTTTTCATAATCCGTCTAGTATATAAGGATAATGGTTTCCTAGCACTTGTCAAAACAGTCTGATTACAGAAATCTGTAAGTACTGCATCTGGAAACTTGAACCATATGTCTTTGTTTGGAATAGTACAAGTAAGCATGTCATTCAAAAGCTGCTTGAGATGTGCAACAGTTAAATGTGTTATGCAACTGGAAAACCTATCTTGTTGAATCCATCCTGTCGGTTTAATTTCTACCGATTATGTTGCATAAACTTGTTTGGGGCTTGCAAATGGCTTCTACCACCAAGTTTTTGGTTCGTAGAATCTCATCTTTTAAATTATGCTAACCCTTGCTCAGAATGACTGGGACACAATTTGTTCCAAGTGTCTTTCGGCATGATATTGGTGCCCCAAGTAGATCCATATTTCTTTACTTTCCAATGCTATTAAGTACCATCTTGCACTCTGAACATATTTTCATGATCAGAGTGTATGAATATTTTGAGTTGGAAACGTCAGTTACATAGCATACCAAAAAGGAGTAATGTTTAGTACATTCACACTATACATGAAACATTGAATAATGTCAAAATGTAGTTCTGATATATTCCCATCCACCGGAACTTTATACTGGCTGTGACTTGTCAATTTGCATATTTAAAATAATTTCAATATAATGTACTCAAAGTTATGTATGGTACATTGAGCAAAATCTTAGCTCCTCCATTGTCACAAGCCAATAATTCAAATACTGTAGTTCTTTACTTAAGATACCTACTCCATAGGACAAGACAGGTGAACATATAATAATTTTAGAAATAGCTCTTTAAAAAAACAAAAAAACTTTAATTTTTTTGAAGTTCCAATAACATGCAACATAAGACTTACAAAAATGTTTGTTCTGTCACACTGAAAACTTTATTTGAATTGGAAATATTTACTAGCCCTTCCTATAATTTCATGAGATGGTTGATAGTTGGGACTTAATGGTGCAAAGCAACAAGGCTACCTGCACCAATTTCTTGGACAACTCTAAGGTCTAGATTTTCTTCTGCTATGACAAAGTGTAACTTCTTAAGCAAACAAATGCTGGTTTAGTTTGGTTACAAACTGGAGATAAGCTTTTATTTCTCCAATATACTTTTAAGTACCAAATCTGCCTAAAAATGTAAAAATATGTCATACCAATTGTCTATTTAACTGTTTTTTCAAACAGCACCAAATTACAACTGTTAAGAGCCAATTAAAGTCACATCACGTTATCAGTTTCATCATTCATATACCCACACAGGAAGATGTGATAACTTTGATAACTGTTGAGAGCCTATTAAAGTCACATCAGGTTTACAGTTTCATCATTCATATACCAATAAAGGAAGATGTGATAACTTTGTAGTCATGAAAAGAATTTTGTATTCTAACCTTGACTGATGAGACAAATAATAGAAACATTGTACTAATTGTGTAACTTGTTGCAGCTACGTGATAGTTCACACATGGACAGTATAACAAAAGATATAATTATGTATATGAACTTGGATAAACGTGTATGTAAAATACTGAAACTTACGAATAACACGACAAAAATAAAAATTTTGAAAATGTATATTTGTAAAGTCTATATATAAATAAAACTTTTCTTTGGTAATAAAAAAAATGATTTTGACAAAAGGCAAAACAAAAATTACTGGAACTCCGTACAGGTATTACTGTAGTTTTTTAAAATCAAACTCTACGTTAATTTCAAATTTATTTTATAGGCATAATAGTGAAACAACTGGGCTATATATGAAAACTTTTACAAGTGTAATCTGTTACAACAAGAAAATGGTATGTGGTAGTTCCAAATGTAGTTTCACAAGAAGTTGTGCAAACCTTTGTTTAGAATAATATAATTTGTGTATGTGTGATCCGTTTCAGCTCAAAGTCACAGTGAGCTATCCAAGCTCATCCACCTTAAGGTATCAAACTGCAGATTTTAAAACTGGTAGTCCATAAGCTTACCATTGACTTCACAGTTTTTTAAACTGTTATATTTTGGCCAAGAATTGAATCCCAGATAAAATCTAACAATAAATACTCAGACATTAGTTTCAATAACTCCTCCACTAACATAAATAATAATGTATGCAATATAAGTAAATTTAGAAAACAAAACAAAAAACTTGCACTTACACTTCCAGTAAAGTCATATTTCGCTCTAACCTTTTCCACTTTTCTCTCAGCCTGTAAAATAAACATCCTGTGTTTATCTTTAGACCACCTAATCAAAACACATAATACTATTTTTAAACTTTCAAGCACTCATCATGTATTGGTTGTTTCGTTTAAAGAGAGGTATCTTCATAAGAAAAGCTATTATTATTTTATGGAAACAAGAGTTCATTTAAAAATATGTCAATGAACTAAGATTAACCAGACCTGGGTGATGTGGTACAAAATAAACAGCGTAATACAGAATACATTACAAGTAAAAGTAAACAATAAAACCTAAAGCTATTACCTTAAAAGACAGTTGTTGTTGTTTTTTTATGTTGGGCAGTGACCGTATTTAAATATTTTAAAAAAACTATACTCACAAAATTTATTTATTATTCTAAACACAGACAGATAACACTACTACTCAGTTTTTATTAGTATGTGTATTTTTTAATTCGATTTTGTTCAATAATTTGTTCCCTTTGAAAAAAAAAGCAAATACAACTGTTACAACTGTATACATTATGTAACACAAAGTACAAGAAAATACACAGGGCATGACCAAAACATATCTGAAATTATACAGTAAAACGTTGTGGAAGTTTGTCAAAAACACAAATTTAAAATATATCAACCTTACTTGCAATAAGTATTTACTTAGAATGATTTAAACAGTTAATAATCACGTATTTACAAAAAGTATGTTAAAAAACAGGTACAGCTTTGGATAAAAATAATGTTGTACCCATCATTTGTACATGTATTCATTTCAAAATGCATAATGAAAATGTTGAAATTTAAACATTGCAGAATTAGGTTATTAAATCATTACATACCTCACAATTCAACTAATAAATGTTAATATAGATTCAAAGCATGAAAATGATAACATCAAATAATTAAAAATTTTTAATAGAGAACAATGGAAATTTGTCCCTACTAAATTAGAGAAATTCCACTATCACATTCTCCAGTACAAAGGTATTATGTACAAAAAAAATTATATAACCATTATTTACATGTATAGAAACACATGCATACAATAATTTTATTACACTGAAAGTTTCATATTAGAAAAACAGTACCAATTTTATCATTAATCATGCCCTAGGTTATTTAAAATCTTACAAATTACACATTTACTTACTAGTTGTATTGACTCAGAAAAATTCCATAGACACATACTTTAATACAACAGTAGTATGCATAAAAATCATGCAATCATTTATATGTGTAGAGACACGTGAATTTGTTAGTTTTATTACATCAGAAGTCTCAAATAACAAAACAAGTATCAATTTCTTCATTAATCATCCTATATGTTATTCAAAATCTTACAAATGTACATTTACTTACTGGCTGTATGAGTGGTGTGGTGTCCAGATAATGAAGTTTATAAAAGTTTAATA
This sequence comes from Carcinoscorpius rotundicauda, assembly GCA_011833715.1. NCBI lineage: Eukaryota > Metazoa > Arthropoda > Merostomata > Xiphosura > Limulidae > Carcinoscorpius > Carcinoscorpius rotundicauda. The sequence continues at coordinate 94,023,585 of CM022393.1, read as the reverse complement.
AAGAAGGGATGTCAGGAAACATTTGGTCACCAATTCTGAACCTTGTCTGGTCTCCTTGCTGTATTTTATTTATTATGTAATGACTTACTTTATTGTCCTCTCTAGAAATGAGAAAAAGAGAAAAAGAAAAAACCAAAAGCACTTTAATTAATCATATATAAGCCAAGTGATTACCTTATTTTTATCTATTGTAGCTGTAGATGTAAAAACTCAGTTATATCTGTAGCTAGCGTGCATTTGTTACTGACAAATATATGTATATAAACCATACATACATATATACACACATACACGCTATAAATAAAGCATATTACACAAACCTCTGTTCTTCATGTAAAATTAAAATCTCTTCACATTATACATGTAGTAAAAGTCACTTCCAAAAAATGACACTGATACTACTTAGTAGGAAAAAAAAAAACAGTAAAAATCTCATGAATGTGCACAATGCACATTGATCGAAGCAAAGGCCTATAAACCTTAATTCTATGTGTACATGGGTCATCAAGAATAATGTTCAGCTTCATTTAATGTCACAATGACAACTTTTGTTTTCTGCAATATTTTAAAAGTCCTGGACATAATAAATTAACTATTGTTCATGTTAAGACTATTCTTATAGAGATGTTTCTTTATGAACCATTTTGACATCTCAAAAAATCTGAAAAAAATCTGTATGAAGATGAAAATGGTACATTAAAATTTCAAGAATGCTACGAAAAATAATAAAACATTTAAATGCACAGTTAAATCTTGCAATTATACACACAGTTGAGATATTTTTAATACAACATATATATCTAAGTATTAAATATAACATTCTAATAATTTCAGTTTAGAAAACACTGAATTTTACATACTTTACCACTTAAATCAATGTTACACATCTGCCATGTTCTATTGTAATGCAAGAAACAATAAATACTACAGGTTGAAACAGTTTTATACTTTAAAGGTATCTTTTACAAATCATGCATCTTCTCTAAATATGATATTTGTAAGAAATCTAAACTTTGGATATTCAAAGACTTGCTTTGAATTTTTTAAAACAATATAATATGTTTACTTTTAATTTATATTTCAATTAGTAATTTTTATGATTTTTCTATATTTCTGTAAAGCTTTCCAAAGATTTTACAAAACTGTAAATTCCATCTATTTTGCTTCAGAAGACACCATATCAGCTTCAATGTGTTTATAATCACTGATGTACACTAATCATAACTTTTTCATACCTAATGATACCTAAATTATGAGCAAGATAATTTTATAATTGTTAATTGGAAGATTTTATTTGAAACATTTAGTGAGTTTAAAACATCTTTTTGTATTTACTCATACATTTTGCTTAATTTCTTTGTTTATTCAAACAGTTACTTAAACCAATAAGGCCCAGTGTAAACTCTAACAGTCAGTGGCCTTGTCATGAAGTCAAAATTGATACAGTTAAGTATAAAATTATCTTACTAAGTTTAATGGCACCATATCACCAAACTAAACATCTATCACTTAGTTATATGTTTGTAAGTCTCCTCTGCACGAAAAGCTATACTCACTCATACTAAAATCAGCAGAAAAAAAGCTTTAATTACGTTTAATGAGGTTGGAAAACAATAAGTTAAAAAATGATAAAATTAATTGTATTGTTACAATGTTACAATATTAAAGTTTGTGCCTCTTTGTTCAGACTGTTTTGATTTCCCTATTATCAAAGTTTTAGTCCCCCATTACGCTGTGAAAAGAATAAGGAAATTCACAATTTGGGTAAATGAAACTAATATCTTTCTAAAACCTGAAATTTTTATTTTCAAAACTTATGCAAAATATTAAATATACCTTTTTTGTTTTACCAGAGAAATGTTAATCCTGAAATATTTTTAAAAATTGTTAGAATCACTTAAAAATTTTAAATATAATTTTCAAAATTAAATGATGCAATTTTACAATTAGGAAACAAATGAAGTACTAAAGAATTCCATTTATTAAACTACTGTTTTAAATTCTTAAGTTGTAATGACTAATTTTGTTTATTTCTTTATATTCTAAAATGTAAAATTGCAGACCTGACACACAGTACTAGGTCTCCCTGTATAGTAGTACTGTTTCTGACTATAAAAATTCCTGTCTCATTTTCTGCCATTAACAGGTCTGTAGCCTCCTGCCTTGTCATAGGACCAACAAACCAACTACAGAAAAATAAAAAACTTGAGCTTCAGAGAAAGTAACACAGTATAAAATCAAAACTATAATTTACGTGTACTGTATACATCTTAAACACCAATCTTTGAGAAACTGTTTAAAGAATTCTCAAAAAAATATACAGAACACTAGAATTTAATAACAAGTAGTCGAGAAGATTTCAAGGATTTTCATACTTCAATAACACAATTATTCTGTCGTCTACTCTCTCTTTGAATTACTCTTTAATATGACTTTGTAAATTAACAATTTTCGAAAATCTTACTACAGAGACACCAGTACAAAATATTACACAGCACTGTCTCATCTGTGGAAAACATATGGTAATTACTTACAAATATTTTCATTTCCTGTAATCCTAAACTGATTTAAAATGTGGATAATTTTTTTTCTCAAATTGGTTTACAAAAACAATTTCAGAAATACCACAAGTTCCACTGTCACCTAAAATATAATGCATTAAACCATGAATACGAGTACTATAGACATTTATTCTATGAAGAAAATGATAGAAATTTCACATTCTTTCCCAACATACACTTGCTGGTTGATATTAGCCTTGCCTGACAAAGCTGAATTGACTGTGGCAGACAATTTTATGGTTTGTTCTTCTATTTTATCCCATTCAAGTAAATTATGAATACTCCCTCCATATTGGCATTTGTTTCTGATCCTAATCCTTAAGACCATTTTTTGGAAATAGATATAACAAAAACTTCTTTTAACCACATTGTTAATTTATATCCATCAATAGTAAATTATCCCCTCATAGGTCATGTATTTATAAGCTTAGTGTGAAGGGTCCCGGGCACAAGTCATATTCTTAAACCTCAATGCACTGAGCTGTTGATTGGTAAATCAGATGATATCCTCCTATATTGTTAAAGCCTACTTGAATTTCCACAAAACAATACAACGATTAGAAAAAAAAGTTTAAAGTCAGTAAATTTTGTTAGATTGGTCAGTATAATAACAGAAATTGGTTAAAATAAAAATTTCCCAGATCATAATGTGAAAAAGTTTCTCTCAGTGAGTCTACATTTTAGATGATTGGGTTACAAGAAACAAGTATTTTTAAGTCTGGCTTAAGTACAGTATTTGTACTTGGTAAAAATGTGTAAAAGCAAAATTACTTAAAATATTTCTTGCATTGTAATTTTCAGTTTTACAAGTCAAATACTATACACAAGTCACAGGCATGTCCAAACTGATTACATTACACAATCATGTATTACTCACAGACAAGAACAACATGTATAAAAAATTACAACAGAAGAAGAACTCAAGGTTGAATTTCTACTGTAATCATGACCTTAACCATAAAGAAATTAAATACTAAAGGTCAGTTGAACTTGTGTATGTATAATTTAAACCTTAATTTAAAATAGCTACTAATTACACTGGAACAATTTTAGTGTTAATTAATCAATCAGCAGGGTGTTATTTAGTTGCTTTGATTTTCCTGTTCACAAAATAACAGCTTATTATAGTGCTATTTATAGTCACTATAGTGACTATGTGCTAGTCTGTTTTTGTCTGACAACAAATCATGAGCATTAAGTAAGAAATAATGAAGAAGTCCAAGTCCAATAAGGTGTTTTGCATCTTTTAGCTTATAAAATTCCATGATGTCAAGCACATGGCATCTTTGTCACAAGGAATCAGTAGCACTTAGTTTCATGGAGTTATATGTTCAATACTTTATGTTGAGGCTTAACATTTATTACATTATTAATAGTTAAAAAATGTGGAATTTAATTTCAGAACTTAACAAATTTAAGTGATAAGTGTGTTACATTGAAGCTCTTGAATGAAACTAAATAAATTAATTGTGTTAATGCTATGTAGTGTACATTTTTTGCCGATGTTCAGAAAAGATACATTATGTTTTGGCTTTCGACATGTCTAAGCAACTTTTATAAATCAGAGTTGGATATTTTGGTCATAACATTAACAGTAATTTACTGTATTATGAAACTATGGTAAGTTAAATTATGGCAAAACTATAAAAACATTCTTACATCACTCAGGTAAATTCTAATAGTCACATATTATACATTTTCAATACATAGTTATTAAGCAGCAACTTTATTTTCAGGAAACATTTTAAAAAATATTCTTATTAATAATTATTATTATTAATTATTATAATTTGAATAGTAATTTTACCTTACTTTTAAGATTTATTCTGATTTCATTAGAATAAAAATATTTATTTCAAACTTTCTTCTTAGTCACTACTTTAAAAAAATATTACTTCTTACTTACCGTTTCACAAGTACAAGACATTTTGTTTCTTATTCATGGTTATGGAAGACCCTCTTAATTACTGAAGTCAAACCCATTAACCATTCCTACTTGCTTATTATAACCCATACCAGTGAGTTAGTGTCCTTTCTCAGACAAGTAGCCCAAAATTATACACAGTATTCCAAGAGAGGCCTAACTAGTAACTTCTATAGAAAATTATTTCTTTTAACTTATAATCAGTACATCTATAAATATACTCTGAAATCTATTAGCTTCCCTGAATGGTTTGCCACTACACTAAGAACCCTTTTTCAGTAAAGCTATTTCATCCCTATATTTAAATTATGATCCAAATCACTGCACGATAACCCAAATGCAAAGTCTTGAATTTACTATAATTAAATATTTCTCCAAACAGTTGTAATTAATCCATGTCATTCTGTAATATCTCAAAACAAACAATACAGTTAGAAAAAACTGAGGAATTAATAAAAATTAGTTGGTAAACAAAAAAATCAATGACATTAATCTAATTTTCATTAGCTTGGTATTTTTGAGAATCATGCCATAAATAATTTAAATTTAGCAACTTTGAAAAGAAAATAATAAAATTATAATGACAATATTTAGATTTTAACAGTTTAATATGATAAGTAAATTACCTTATGAACTTTGCCTTTATCCCTATTATTAATGAAAAAAAAGTGGAACAAAAGCATTGTACCAATTTACTAAACACCATCCAACAACCTGACAATTCAATCAACTAATCTTTGCTCACCCTCACCAGCATGATTTTCTTAGCTAATATTTTTTCCAGCACATTTTCAAGTTTTCTGAAAATATACCGACATCGTTTGTTTTCCTTCATAATATTACATTTCCCTAGATAATTTAGAAAAGTTTGTTTTTTATTATTATTATTTTCAGTAGTACCTTGACCATTGTCTACTGCCCTACTATAAATGAGAGATTTAAAATTTTGATCTTTAATTTCACATAAAGCCTTGAGGAAAATCTTTGTCTGATGCTTATTTTGAATGATACTCATATGAGCATAATAAGATAAAAGTTATATAGCACTCTGAATATAATAGTAAATGTGAATGAAAGTTGAGATAAAATGTAAGCCAGAACATCAAGTGTAAAAAGACTTCAAGTATCTAATTTTTTTTGGCAAATGACCTCTCAAAAGGGCATACCCTTTAAAACTTCAAGGAATCTCTTAAAAAGATACTTCTAACACCTTTTACTATAGTAGTATTAGAATTACAGTATCACTCCGTATTTTGTCAAGCCAACTATTTAAGTTAAATTCCATTGTAAAGTTCTGAACTTACCTGTTTTTATCATATGGATCAAAACTCCCTGCCATTATTCAGTACAATGAACTGGAATGAACACTTTTGCCTTTTCCTTACACTCGAATTCTATTCACTTCAAGACCGATTCAATTTCAAATTGGCATAACCAGCATCACAAAATAGAGGTGAGTAGCACCGTTATAATATCCCAGTGTTTAAAGTCAAGTTAAATTGTTATACAAGCCTTTGCTTTACCATAGGTCTTTACACTATGTTTTTAATGACAAGTATGCCAAAATATTGCTTAAATTCAGACTACATTGCAATTAAACTAAAAAGATGTACTATGAACAGTTAACTAATTTTAAAACAATATATACATTAGCACAATTCTGTTGACATTACTACAATGTACCTAAATTAATCTAGATATTTACATCATATCCAAAACTTAACACTTAAACCAGTGTATGAATTATGTTCACTTGCATTGTAACATTACAAATGCAGAAATATATGGTTGATTTCAACCTAAAATTAGCATTATATATGTAAGTGTTAGCTTAAACAGAATATTTTTTATATGTTTGAAAGAAAATAAGTATCCTAAGTCTAACAAAATTTTAACTGTAATTATTCTATTTTTTGTCTAAAATAAGAGTTTTTATCTTCACGTTCTAGGTTCTAGGCTATAGCCACAGTATAGGCCTAACAAAAACTAATGGCTGAGTACAGTACAAAATTTATCATACAACGTAATCTAGTAATGTGATAAAGCTAGTATGCAAAATTTAAATTAACATAGCATGTCTGTTACTTTCTCACACTTTAGTTGTTTTTTCTTCAATTTATATTTACTATTATAACCTTTAAGTTTTGCAATCACAAAGTGGAACTTCGTTTATGTTTCAACTTCAGTGAAGCTCTATACCACAATTGAAAAGTAAACATTAACATTTCCTAATTCAGCCCTAGAAGGCTGAAGTGAAAGATGAACAAATATGTAATTGTAACCAGGAAACTGATACAAAAGTTTGTATACAGCTATAGATGATTTAAGCAGTTAAAAATAAGATTGCAAAAATAACTCAGTAATAATTAGGCCTAGAGTTAACACGATAAATTAATGCTAAGTAATACTAATAGTATTAATTAGCAAATGAACTTGTACGAATAAGACTAGTCAAGTAGGAATAAGCCGGAGTTAGAACAGTTAGCGGTTAAGGCTAATCAAGTTAATGTTCAAAGCTCTCTCTCTCTCTCAGAATGAGACGGAAGCGACCGTAATAACATAGGAAGCTTGCTTCCTCGCCCTTCCTGTTTCAATGTGTTCTTTAAACTCAAAAGAACTCTGGTACGATTTGATTTCCGACTGCTCGACTCATCTCGGGTATTTCTGCCTTCGATTTCCGCATCCAAACAGGAGCTTCCAAATGAAAAAAAAAAAAAAAAAATCAATATGGCAGTAATAGACATACAAAACCTAATACTTAATATTAAGTATACACGTATAAATATACATTTTTTTTTGTTGAAATATGAAATTGAATTGGCCATATTCGTCTTTATTATTATATACATAAGACTTTAAACCTTTCTTTGATAATAAATTCAGTCTATGAAAATGTCAAACAGCCACATGACAATAATCTTGACGATGGCGCTATCTATTGGTTTACTTCTTTTTTTGTTAAACAATGTTATTCTTTTGGCTGGTTTGTTTGCAGTTACGTGAAAGTATATAATAAGTAATTTCAGTTATGCCGATTTTTATCGTTATGAAAGATACTATTTCAATGTTAACTACTTAATTATTACCATCATTATTATATATAATCTATATAAGCATACCAGTATTATGTGTTGTATGTCCATGAAATTACTTTGCAAAGTTTGGATAGACATTCATCAAAGCTAGTATAAAGGTTCCTTAGATCCATATGGAGGTAGAAAAAATTTTAAATTTTGTATTGTGTAGTTCTTATGAATGGCTTTGCGTACTTTACCATTATCTCACCTGCTATAGATGAAAATTCATCAAATTTCGTATGGAGGTTATTTTGGCCTATAGGATAAATATAAAGATTCTCAGTTTTGTGTTTTGCAGTTTTAGGGTGTTCTCTTTTTTGCATTTCTCACCATTTTACCGTTTCCTGTTGATAGATTTTAAACAAATTTGGTATTAAGATTTTTTGAGTCCATGCCGAAATCGATGCAAATTTTGTGTTTTGCAGTTTTTTTCCATCGTATTTGCGTTTTTTACAGTTAAACATAAAGGTGTTGTACGTAAATTTCTTATAGCAAAGTCACATCGGACTATCTGCTGAGCCTACCGAAGGAAATCGAGTTCCTGATTTTAGCGTTGTAAATCCGTAGACCTTCCGCTGTTCTAGTGGGATGCAAACATACGAGAAGCATTTTTTTGTCCTAAGATAATATTTCTCTAATCATAAATTTGCATAACTTCCGTCCAGGAAATAGGTACCCCCAACTTGTGAAATAACATAAAATTACTCATAAATCTTATTAATAACGTAAAATAAGCGCTTTATTTGTCATAGATAATGTAGGAAATAATTTTAAATATTGATGAGCTGTGACGCCGTATTGCACAACTTTAAACGTTTAGTATTAACCTGACTTTTTATGAGAGGCTGCCTAGTAATGATGTTCAAGTAATAATAACACTGGCAAAAAAAACACACTTAAATAACAACAAGCTTATGACCCATCAGTAATCAGTAAGTCGCTGAAAACTGGAATTGATAACTGCAGTAGACACATCGCTTTGTTTGTTTGTTTTGGAATTTCGCACAAAGCTACTCGAGGGCTATCTGTGCTAGCCGTCCCTAATTTAGCAGTGTAAGACTATAGGGAAGGCAGCTAGTCATCACCACCCACCGCCAACTCTTGGGCTACTCTTTTACCAACGAATAGTGGGATTGACCGTCACATAATACACCCCCACGGCTGGGAGGGCGAGCATGTTTAGCGCGACGCGGGCTCGAGCCCGCGACCCTCGGATTACGAGTCGCACGCCTTACGCGCTTGGCCATGCCAGGCCCGGACACATCGCAGATAGCTCATTGTGTATCTTTGTATTTAACAAAAAAGAACAAAAAGAAAGAAAAATAATGAGTAATATTTTTTTTAATCACATATACGTTTTATTTCTTTATTTTCTCCCCTCCTTTAGGAAAAAACAGTTCTATTTTTGCTCACTTTTAATTGCTTGTTGTTGTTGTTGTTGTTGTTTTTGAATTAAGCACAAAGCTACACAATGGGCTATCTGTGCTCTGCCCACCACGGGTATCGAAACCCGGATTTTAGCGTGTAAGTCCGCAGACATTCCGCTGAGCCACTGGGGGGCTTTTAATTGCTACTGGGGTTATTTGTATACATTTTTTGTCGGATTTATGTTAGAGATCTTAAACTTACTTTAATTCAACTCATAAAATCGTGCATTACTATAAAGGAAGATAACACAAAAATCACAGGCTCGTACTTTGTAAAACTAAATTGTTGTTGTTTTGAATTAAGCACAAAGCTACACAATGGGCTATCTGTGCTCTGCCCACCACGAGTATCGAAACCCGGATTTTAGCGTGTAAGTCTGTAGACATAGTAAAACTAAAGAAATAATAGAAATAAACGTACAGAATATTAGGAATGAAACAAACACTGTGGTCAATTTATTTCCATGTAACTTCTATATAATGTGTTTTTTCTATTATGGAATTTATCCTCACATAAAGACAAAACTATTGTTGTGGATTTATTGTACTGAACAAGAATGAGGATCGGCATGACCAGGTGGTTAAAACACTCGACACGTAATTTGAGGGTCGCCCTGGGGACGTTATAAAGTGATGGTCAATCTACTTTTCGTTTTGGCCTGGCATGGCCAAGCGCGTAAGGCGTGCGACTCGTAATCCGAGGGTCGCGGGTTCGTGCCCGCGTCGCGCTAAACATACATGCTCGCCCTCCCAGCCGTGGGGGCATATAATGTGACGGTCAATCCCACTATTCGTTGGTAAAAGAGAAGCCCAAGAGTTGGCGGTGGGTGGTGATGACTAGCTGCCTTCCCTCTAGTCTTACACTGCTAAATTAGGGACGGCTAGCAGAGATAGCCCTCGAGTAGCTTTGTGCGAAATTCGAAAACATCCAAAACTTTTCGTTTTTAAAAGAGTAGCCTAAAAGTTAATGGTGGGTGGTGATGACCAACTGCCTTCCCTCTATTCTTACACTGCTAAATTAGGGTCGGCTAGCGCAGATAGCTCTCGTGTAGCTTTGTGCGAAATTCAAAATAAACACAACTGGATTGTGATTTTCAAAATTTACACATATAAATACGTTAGAGGGTTTGATAGTAATAAATGACTTGAAACCTACTGTTGAACGGTTACACTATTGTGGCGATGCATAGTACAACGCATCCTCTCGTGGTATTACAAATTATGTACATTATAACGGTAATAAATATACGAGTATTTATCTTTTACTTGAGACATGCTCGTCATTTTTTGCGTTATTGAGGATTTGCACATAGTGATATAACTCATTAATTTCCTTTGTTAACATTATTACATGTTACGAATGATATTTCATAACTGGTGCACACGAAATGACCATAAATTCAAAATTACTTTGAACTGGTTTAATAGCTGCAACACCATAAAAACAGTGTAAATAATATATTATTCTATCATCAGTCTCTTGATACATTTACATCATATAATAAATTATTAGCCCCCAGCTAGTATAGCGGTAAGACTACGGATTTACAATGCTAAAATCAACGGTTCGATTTCCCTCTGTGGGCTTAGCAGATAACCCAACGTGGCTTTGCTGCAAGAAAACACATGCATAACAAATTATTAATGTCAAATGCAAATGTAGTCTCAAACCTAGGTGTATTAAATATTTCATATTTGTTATTGCTTAACTTTTAGATTGCAAGAATCTAAGTATGAATATTAATTATTACAGAACCTTGACTGTGCACAAGTGGTAAGTACAAATAATAGAAAAAATGCACAATAAATCAGCAAAATCGAGGTTTTAAATGATTTATTTGCTTGTATGTTGCTGATTTGTAAAACAAATCACCTTTTCTTTGTAGCCAAAAATAACACATGCATTACAGAACATTTTAAAGGGAAAACATATTCATAAAGATTGACTGTAAATTCAATTTTAAAATAAAATACACTTTGCATGATTACAGAAGAAATTTCAAATCGATTGATCTTTATTTAATATATGAATTACAACGTTAAAATACAGTTTACAACACTTTCTCCTTCCTCGATTGTGAAGTCCTTTAAATTATCGTAATGCAAAAAAATTAACACAAATCTTTTTGGCAATGTTTTCTTTTAGTACACGTGTTATATGAATGGTGTAGCACTTTGTCCTTTACCATCAACTGACCATCCAGATGATGGAACAATTTTAACTGGGTAGATGGTCAAGTATATGCACTTTATCATTGAATTAGTCTTCTTAGGAAGTTTGGGATCCTTTGCGGGTCGAGGTTATGCTGATAAGCTTTTCACTTAGTTAATTATTCAAATGTTTTTTCACCAGTGTATTTTAAATGACGGTCAAAATGGATGACCTTTGGCTTGCCTCTCCTCCTAACACCTACTTAACTTTGGAGTTTGCTCTCTCTCATGACGAGAAATGTTCAGCCCATAGACCATGTTACCTCGATGGAATTCCATTTTATCAACACTTATAGCACTGCTACATTTGCTTATCACAAGCCTAGTATTTTCCGGGAAAATTTACGAAAAATATCGTTATTCTTGTCATTCAGGAGAATTCTTTTAACTACCAATTCCTCGTTACTTACTGGAGTATTTAGTTCCACTATTTACCCTTCACTAGATGAAAAATAATTGCTATTAACTCCTGATATGAGTATCACTCTTATTGGTGGTACAATAAGTACCGTTCTTGTTTCCACAGGACGTTTAACTGTAATAATTACTATGTATTGCACTAGAAATTCCTTTTCACAGACTGTGATGTTATCAGAATCTCCTACTCATGTAGCTACGTGAAATCAGTTCCAACTATGCACACTTCCTCGATGTCAATTATCTCCATATCATGACGCGTATAGCAGACTCTCACTGTGAGGTTAACTTATAGATTTACGCTTGATGATGGAACCTTTACGTTACTTCCTTGTCTTTCTTCATATCTGGAGGTAATTTCCCATCTTTCATTAAGAAATTGGGTCGAAAAGTTATAGCTGTAGAGCTAGTGTTAATAAATACATTGTAAGATTTTCCACCAGTAAATCCACGGACTCGTGAACGATTTTCCACAAATAAAGAACTTTTTTATTATTTCTATTAAATGAAAAATTTCCAGCTCAAAATGCATAGGCTAATTATTGTCTTTTCAGATGCTTGGGCAACTCTTTATTTTTCCTTTGATTTGGTTGGGTTCTGTCTCTTTAATTTAACAGCTGTTAATCCCTCACTGTCTCATCTTTTAATGGGTATATTTCCCCCATTTATGACAATTACTCTTTCTAGTATCATTTTGAAACAGTTCTTACTCCATACAGGACTTTGCTTGCAGTTCCTTGCAATATGTTCATTCTCGTTATACTTTCGTTTTATTTCCTCTATTTTGCTTATGTAATTATGTAACTAATATTTCAATTCTTCTTAACCTTTAACAAAGGGAATCAATTTTTCTAAACTAAAGGATCTAATATTATCATAGCTTTCAGACGACACAATTATTGGTTTATTTGCAGTTTTGATTATTTAATTCCATCAGAAACCCCAGAGCGTTTTCTAAAGAAATACATCTACTTTGTTTCAGCCTAGGCACGGCATGGCCAGGTGGGTAGGGGTTCGACTTGTAATCCGAGGATGGCGGGTTCGAATCCTCATCACACCAAACATGCTTGCTCTGTCAGCCGTGGGGACGTTATACGGTGACGGTCAATCCCGGTGCCAAACAAACAGCTTCAGCTTGGTTCTTATAGTTCGTCTGCTATAGTGTCTATAAATTTGTCACGTGTCTATGAAAATTATTATTTAAGGAGTAGAATTTCGTTAAGGTAATTAAGAAAGCTTTTCCATATATTCAACATATTCAAAGAAGGTTTCTTATTTTTCCCATACCCTGCCTCCCGATGGGACAGTGGTAAATCTTTGAATTTCAACGCTAAAATCAGGGGTTCGATTCTCCTTAGTGGACACATCAGACAGCCTGATGTGACTTTGCTATAAGAAAACACACACACACTCTTACATACCATGTTCTGGAACTTTTTTGTCTGAATATCTTTTTCTGGTGTGACTCCAAATCTCTTGGATAAGGCAGCAACTAATGCTGGATAGTTTTATCAACTTTCAGTTGGAAAATTATTTTATGTTTTCAAAGTTGTTTCTTTGAAAATTTACAACATGATGAATACCTCGTTGTCTACTGTTTTATTAGTTCACTCTGGAAATGATTTCAAATTTAGTCTAGCATGACCTCACTGGTACATTCCAACCACAATTCATTGCCTCTCTATTAGACACCATTGATCTGGACAACTAATATTTGGAACTGGATTTGGTAATATCATTGCTGGAGCAGTCCAGAAATATATTAAATAACAGGGGGAATAGTAGTTAAATAAAGCCTGGCATGGCCAGGTGGTTGAGGCGCTGGACTCGCAATTCGAATCTCCGTCACACCAAACATGCTCATCCTTTCAGCTGTGGAAGCGTTATAATGTGACGGTCAATCCCACTATTCGTTGGTAAATTGGTGGTGGGCAGTGATGACTAGCTGCCTTTCCTCTAGTCTTACACTGCAAAATTAGGGACGGCAAGTGCAGATAACCCACGTGTAGCTTTGCGCGAAATTCAAAAAACAAACAAATGTATAGACCAAATAAAGGTTGGAGATTTTGAGTCAATGGAAAAATAGTTTAATTTTTCATTTATTTATTTGCTCTCATGTTGCTTCATTGTGTCACTGGTGTTTTTTTCTACTTCAATAAAGTTCTTTTCTACGTTCTAAACATCTTTATTTACTCCAATTTTGATCTCATTGCACTTTTTCAGTCTTGTTATTAAAGCTTTTTTGTACTCTTTCCAACTTACTGTTGTAATCTTTCTGCATATTTCCAATTTTTTCATTGATATTGTCTTAAATTACATTTATTTTAATGCTCTTAAATAGCATGTCTCTTTTCTTAAACCTCTGTCTCTTACCTTTGGAGCTTTTTTCAGTTTTTGATAAATTTATTTTCATTTTTTAAATATCATATGTTACTCTTCTTGACATTATTTTAATTTTTCCATCTGTTTTTTTTATTCATTTCCCAAACCTTGCTTTTATAAAGTAAAGCTTTTCTCCTAGTCTTTGACCTCATGGTATTTTCACCGCTGTAGTTCAAACTTCTATTTTATATTCTACTCCTGACATGAGTTTTGTAACTTGTTTTTTGTTGATGAATTCCCTTAAACTACATAACAAAAATAATTCAAAGGGTACTCCACGAAGCAATAACAAGATAGTCTATTTCTTCCTTAGCATTTTTACAAACTGTCTCCATTAAACAAAGTTATAGGCCACTGTTACAAGTGACGTTAACCGTTTTAATCAAATGTAAAAGTTTTTGAACCATTGAAACAGCTGAAACAACAACAACAAAAAACGTACTAATTGATTCACTGAATCAGCTGGAAACGATTTCACTATCTCGAAACAACTTTACGTTCTCTATAACTATATACTTTTTATAATATTCTTTCAAATGTATAAGTACGCCATTTCCAGTTTAAAAGCGAGTTCCAGACAGGTATTATATAGAGTTATCACAAGCAGCAGAATTAATTCAGAAAAGTTACGATATTTCTTGAAACTGAGGTGTTTCAGTTAAGTGTTCTCTTTAGTATAAATTCACGCAGAAAAAAAAAATCTTCCAGTTTTAATCAGTCTAACCGAAGCTCAAGATAAACACTTAATATTATTGCGGGTAAACGATGCCATCTAACAAAAGATTAAAGAGCTGAAGTGACCAGAACAAGGTGAGTTTAAATATCTTGAAAAACATTTCGTCACCATGACAGTGGAGAAATAATCAATAATTTAGAAAAAATACAGTATACCACTACAAAAGGAAGGGAAATATGAGATGCCACACTATAAATCTTGACATCAAATAACGTAGAACTTCATAGTTGTTCTAATATCACCGTATTAAACTTTCCAATATTATCATCATCATTAGACCCTTTAATTCTTTGGCAAACACTACAAAATTATAAGTATAGTTTATAACATTATTTTGAGATTCTAAATACATCATCCAAATGCTTTTACAATGACTTAATTTTAAATACGAATTGCAATTGTAGTACTTTAATTTTGAGAAATCACAAAAATGACTTAGTCAATGTTAGTACAAATCCAGATTTCTTTTTAGCCACATCAAACTAAGTACATTAAAAAAACGAAATAAAATATTCCATATTACCCAGAAAGTTTTATTTATAGTATTTAAGCTGTATTTTTAATGTTATATTTGAACTGTTTGCTAGAGAAAGTAGAACGCCTAAAAATCCTAAGGATGTAATGCCAAGTTGTACTAGTGTTTTCAAAGCTAGATTATAAAGAAGAGAGACTTGAGAAATGTGGGAAATTATTTTCAAAATATTTGAATCAGCCACGATCACTCTGTATAAGTAAGTAGATATGTTTGTTAATATACGACAGCGAACAAGTGTTTAAGATTGTGAAAACGTTAACATAATTTATTTATAATTATGCGTATTGGACATTGAATTATTATTATAAGATAATTTAAAATAACAATGATTGAACAATTAGTATATTTTAAAGTCAAGCAGGTACTTGCATGGTGTAGATATCAAGTAGCGAGTAATATTGAAAACAAAAACAGCCTTTCGTACTTGAAATAAAATACATTTATTTACAAGAACTATACATTTATATACTATATAAATATTTTACAATTTCTTCACAAATGAGGTTTGTTATAGTGGCTTTAAGAAACAGTTGTATAAATGTGTACATAATATACGGAAATATTTTCTCAAAGCACTCAATGTTTACAATTTCTGCAAACATAATCATTCTAGCCCCAAACATGACCTTGATGGCCATGCCCATGCCCATGCCTACCATGACCATGACCTCCATGTCCATGTCCATGTCCTCCATGCCCATGCCCACCGTGGCCGTGTCCACCATGACCATGTCCTCCATGTCCATGCCCTCCATGCCCATGCCCACCGTGGCCGTGTCCACCATGACCATGTCCATGTCCTCCATGCCCATGCCCGCTGTGGCCGTGCCCACCATGACCATGCCCTCCATGTCCGCCATGTCCGTGTCCACCATGACCATGCCCACCATGTCCATGCCCTCCATGCCCATGCCCGCCATGGCCGTGTCCACCGTGACCATGCCCTCCATGTCCATGCCCACCGTGTCCTTGTCCACCATTTCCATGGCCTCCATGCCCATGCCCGCCATGGCCGTGTCCACCATGACCATGCCATCCATGTCCATGACCATAGCCGCCTTTTTTATGTTTACCGAAACCTCTCTGGCTTCCTACTGATCCCCATATCATTATATGGATCAGGAAGATAGCAAAGCAAACCATTTTAATATCCATATTAATCTTTGTTATCTGGAAAAGATATGAAACAGCGTTATCAAAATCATAAACGTATGACCCGATGGAATAAATAAATGATGATACTTATTTATAATAAAGAAATTATGTCAAATGCACAAATTATATCGTCTTTCATTCCTCTTTGAATAACTAGTTGCGTTAGGTTTATGCATCTTAAATTACGACTTTATAATTGTTCAAAACATACCTTCGAAATTTTGAGTTGACTAATCGAAGTTTGTTTCTATTCCTCAGTGTATGAAATAACTTTTTCAGGTGGTTATTTTTATACTTGGTGGATACGGAAGCGTATGTCTAGATCGAATGACATCCTTCTTTTTAACCCAGTTATCTCCAAAGGATAACCATTTCCTTGTACTTTACTTTTTTTAAAAAAAAACCAACAATATCCAACTTATAGCTTTGAGAAAATTAACGCAGTGCAAACTAAACAAAAACACAAAGTTGACAAATGTAAATATCTCATCAAAACTGTTTAACAAAATATCTAATTAAGTAGCAATTTACATTTATGTAAATGTTTTATTGTAATATGTTTTTAATGAATGACAACAACCTGTCAATAGATTCAACTGATGTTTAGAATATGCTGCCTTAGGTGGTTATAGGGCACTAAACCCACCAGATAATATATGTATCTAGTTTGTTTTTCTCTTGAGACTGTAACATGTTGCTCGCATATTTAACTTCATAGCAGTTTTTTAGGTATTTCTTGACGCGTGTACGAGAGATCCAGATGTGCCTCTTTTAACCAGAAGATTTCAGGTTAACTACGTGTTGTGATACCCCTAAAATCCGTCCACAACACATTCACTAGATGAGTGAGAAAATTTGTCTTTATTCTGATTTTATATATTCAGCGCAGTTATGGCAGGGATTATGTTGAAAAATTGCATCTGAATTCTCTATGGGAACTGATATAGTTTAGAAATGGTATAAATGGGTAACGAAATAAACATTTTACAAACTTAGCACTGATAACAATGTACGACGTTTCCAAAAGGTGTTGTTCTCCTCTGGTATTACTGATGTGAATTTCGCTATTGAAATGGAAATATAAGAAGTTCATATCGAAGGGAGAACAGATTAATATCTTGTTTGGAGAAAGAAAACAAACCAACATCATCTTGAGGGCAGTAAAACAGACCATCCTCATCTTGACAATAGAACAGACTAACATTATCTTTGAAGTAGGAGAATGGACTAGCATGTTCTTTACAGTAAGAGGACAGACTAGAATAATTTTGTCAGTCACAGAACAGACCAGCATCCTTTTGGCAGTAGAATATATTAGCGTCATGTGAGAAAGAGAACATACTACTACCATCTTGGCAATGAAACAGACTAGCGTAATCTTCTTGACACTAGAAAAACAGAATGGCATATTAGTTAACATAGGGGGAACAGGGCAAAATAATTTTGGCAGCAGGAAAGTCTAGCATCACCTTAGCAGTATATCATACTAGTATCATCTTAGCAGTAGATCATACTCGCATCATTTTAGCAGTAGATTGTACTAGTATCATCTTAGCAGTAGATCACACTAGTATCATCTTAGCAGTAGATCATACTAGTATTATCTTAGCAGTAGAGCAAACCGGCTTTATCTTGGGTAAATAGATAAGCATCTTTCAGCCAGTATAATAGCAGACTAGCGTCTTCTTGGCAGTATGATAACAAACTAGCATCTTCTTGATACCAAAAAAACAGTTTGTCAAATTCTTCGCTGAAATAAAACTCTCTAGCACCTTCTTCACTCAAAAATAAAAGACCTGCATCTTCTATGCAGTAGGAAAATTGATCAGCACTTCATTGGCAAAAAAGAAAATAAAGTAGCACATTCTTGGCACTATGGTAACGGACTAGCGTCCTCAAAACAGACTAACATCTTTTTGACAATTTCATTTTTACATCCTACCTCCGACTCTAGTCATACAGTTCACAAGAGAAGTTAAATTAGGCAGGTTTGTATTATGAAACCGGCAGTACTATTTATTAGGACACAAGGTAATGTCTCATACGACCAAAAACGACTCGAGAGACACAGAGTGTGTTATTAACAGATGCGATAGTTTAGTGATTTTTCACAGTCTGTAACTCGGACTTTGGTACTCCAAACTACCACATATTTTCAGTGGATATAATCTGCTGAACCATTACTCCACATTCCAAGGTTCAAGTCGTTCCATTCAGAAATACATGAAATATAAAACCTGCAGTTTTGATTGAAGCTTTTCTTTCTTCCTGTTTTCTTTTTTTACCCCAAAAGTAGGGAAGTCTTTTTATAATAAAAATTCATACTTAATTTTTACAGATTTTATAAAAATTGTTTCAGCGATAGATCGTTACAAGCTGTAATTAGGAAACGCATTTGGTGTAAATGCAAGACATATGTGCAAAGGTATTCAACAAAACCATTCAATTTTCACAATTTTTGCGCATACCTACGCAAAAAAGTCATATGAGCCATCGATTTAAAACTGTTACTGGAGTTTCATCTGAGAACAAAATTAGATAGTTTTTTAGTCATTCGAATTAAATCCAGCTAAATAAGAGCACCAAAACTATTCCAGATACAAAGGTATTGATTCGGATAAGTTTGTTTGTTTGTTTTCGAATTTCACACAAAGCTACACGAGGACTATCTGCGCGAGACGTTTCTAATTTAGCAGTTAATCATCATCACCTTCCGCCAACTCTTGAGCTACTCTTTAAAGGACGAATAGTGGGATTGATCGTAACATTATAATGCCCTCAGGGCTGAAAAGGTGTGCATGACTGGTACGACGGGGATGCGAACCCGCGATCCTTGGTTTGCGATTCGAACGCCTTAACCCACCTGGCCATGCCGGGCCGGTCATAATAAACAAACTAGATTAGCAGTTTCTAGCTCAAACTTTTAAAACAGTCATGCAGGTAAATGATTATTTTGAATGCCAACTTTTAAGCACAAGTTTGCTAAATTTTATGAAATTTCCCTAATTAAAGAGCGTTTAGTGTCACGCTGCATTAGTTTAAGTAATTAACGTACGTAATGATGCTTTATACGTTTTACAAAGTGCGTGGGGTTGATGACGAGGGAAATGTTAATCTAGTTTCAGTTGTGATACTATAAATAAAGTTATTAGTATTATTTTAGAGAGTAAAAACTACCATCATACATTTTAAATAATCTGGTTGATTCTGTAAAGTATGGGTCCGTTCCGAATAACAGGGTTGCGATTCTACACCTAATCTTGGTTACTGGCAAGAATCACTTTCCTACTTCATGTGGTTTGTTTAGAAGTACTTACAAAAAAGTCGTGATATCTTATAAAAACACCTTAGGTGTGTAAAAGAATGTACTGCCAAAAAAACGATATGAGCTTGCGATGAAATCAAAATCGGTGGTCAAACTGGCAGCTACATTGATAGCATTGATAAGTATCTAACAATAAACATTCATTCGTCGGCTAGTTAGGCTGCGTATTTTGTTCTTTCCACCTAAGATGAAAAAACAAAAAAACAAAAACGTATGTTCAATTACTTTTGGGCCGCATCTTTTTTTCTTTTTTTTTTACACACCTAAAGTATTTTTGATGAGATATATTTAACAGAATTAACGATGTTATACTAGGCATTGTACAGAGTAGTTGGTTGTTGGATGATAATTGGAACTTAAGAGAATCGTCAGCGCTATCCGTCCCTAGTTTTGCAATGATAGACCTGAGGAAAGGCAGCCAGTTGACACTACCCATCGCTTACTTTTAAGTTACTCTAATCAAGTGGTGGGATTTACTGTCACATGTAAAGCCGCCTATAGAAAAACGTCAAGCAGTCACGTTCGTGATTAGAATTTCAACCTGTAACATTTAGGCTACAAGTCAAAAGCCCCACCATCAGGCCATGGTGGATCTGGATTTCCTACTTGTGCCCATTATTAGTTCATCTTATACTATACCTAAGTATATATACAACCAGGTAACTGTTGATACTTATGTAATAGTCATGAAAGAGGTAAATGAGTATTGCACCACAGTTAATCTGATTTCCGACTTTATGTTTGTTTTACTAATGTTTAGTTGTTTCTTTGTAGTATCATTTTATTTATCTTATTATACAGGGTGGCCCCTAAGTCCCTACCCATCCATATGTTATTATGTTATATTCAATTACGCATGTATTACAAATGTTTCTTTTTTTTCAGAGAAATATGGCCGATGTAAGCCAATTTACATTTGTAGAACGTATTGTGCATTATATTATGCAACGAGAATAAGAGACAGCACACAGATACACTGGATACATAAGATATATGGATGGGTAGGGACTTACGAACCGCCCTGTACATCAAAACAAAACTGTGTATTTACACGAAATATTATTTTAAGAAGTATTTGTGAATATGCATTGTGAGGTAATTAAATTTTTAAATCACTTAGAGGCATCCAAACTTTGATACATTCGTTTTTTAAACAAGTATATATAAACATTTATTTGTTTTGTCGTTAGGCCTATGATGGTTTGGTGATTAGGCCGCCAGTAAATCTTGAAATATAAAAGAACGAAATTATTTAGAAACCACGCAGATTTTATACATATTGTGATGTACAGCCGTACAAAATGTACAATAAATACATATATATAGTTTTATTGTAACTTTTCGAAGGACGAAGGTCAAAAAGAGGATATTTTGTGTATTTAACTTTATTGTAGCGTGACATATCTCACATTTTTACAGGAAATGATAGTGAACGATTGCGGATGTGTGTCTTGCCATATCTACTGAGAAGCTCTTGATGCTTCTCGTTTAACGCGCATGTGCAAAGGTAAAAAATGTTTCGCGATGCGGGTTGGACTCGCCAAATAATATCTGTATCTTATAGAAGAACATTCGTTTCAAATGCTATCCAGTTTTAGGGATAAGTCCCGAAAAGAAGTCACTAAATACAGCTGATCATAAAAAAAAAGGAAAGGGAATCCACCCACAAGCAGAGGAAGAAGATAACTTATATTCCATAAAAGTTATTCGAAAAAGTAAGGAAGATTATTTATTTACTCCTCCATGACGGTATTTAAATTTTATTACAATTTTTTTCAGAACATTTTATAATTTTGAAGTTTTTTTTTACAAAATACAAGCAAAGCAAAAAAACGACATTAGTATGTATTATGCCTTCCTTCATCCCGTTACTTCATGATTTATATACACTGTAAATAATTATAATGCAGTAGTATTATAAAACTGAGTGAAATATAATCTTTGTTTTTCTGAATCGAATGTATGTATTTTTCGAATATATGCTATACATTGTGAGCTAATTTTGAAATATTGACCAGAGAAATTGGCTAGTCAACAGCAGACGTCGATCTAATGGCATTGTCTGAATTTTTTTTTAACCGAATTACAGTGTTGAATATTACTTTTAAAACGTATATAAAGGTAAAAGTGCAAGCTATGCCCAACAGTACCACGTCTCGAACCTTATAAATTTGAATACAAAACTCGATACACTAATCACTTGGCCACGTCCGGCCTTTTTCAGATATAAAATATATATATTTAGTAGAATTCATGTGCTCTGCTATATAATGGAATATTCTGAGAGCACCTTGTTAAAGTTATTTTCAAAATTTACAAAATAAAAACTAATCTAATCCTTATATATGTTTAATCTAGGCAAAACAACATACGTAATATCTAATATATGACCAAAATATTAAAATATTCTCCACTAATAAGCACAGCAGTGCATTTACTTCAACTGAATGCTTAATTTCTGCCGTATCCGAGATCTAGAACATACTTTGGATTTCTTTAACTCTGAAAGTGGAAACACTATTATTATTATCAAAGCTGTTTCAACTGCATTATCAGTTAATACTTTACTGATGTCGTCAACGACATTACTAATATCCAACTCTACCCCAAATAATATTCTCAATACCTTCCAAAACTGTCTAGAAATCAGGCCCTGCTTTAAGTGAACGCTAGATGGCATATATCTAGCAAGAGATGCGAGTAGCTTTGATTTTTTTAATCGTGTCAGTATGTATTATATTTTGTGTTTAAACTTTCTCAAATAATTTTCTCGTGCAAATGTTTATTTTTTATCTTTATAAACGTAGCATTAAAATGTTTTGTTTTAATATTGCAAAATATACACAAAATAAATGAATTTATTTGCGAAATAATTCAAATTAGCAATAATTAATCTTTTTTCCAACACGTACAGGTTTGAAATGCTATTCTTCTAGATTCGCATTTATTTCAGTACTGTTTATAGTTTTCAAAGGGGTTTTATGGTGAGGAATGTTTAGATCTTTAAGAGTTTTTTGGTAAAAACTTTAGTATAATATTTCAACTTAAGTTGGTTTCCTAATTAGGGTACTCGACGGGTAACCTGCCGGTCTCGAGTCAAACACCGTCATTGAACCTGCTCGCCTTTTCAGTCATGGAAGCATTATAAACTAATGGCCAATCGCACTTTTCGTTGATAACTGAGTAGCCTAGATTTGGTGTTATTGAGTAGCTGTCTTCCTTCTGTTCTATCATTTCTAAGCTAGAGATGGCAATTCCGAACAACTTTGCTCAAAGTTTTAAAGAAAAACACTGAAATTAAATCAGACTGGGCTTTTGATTTAGTTTTAAGAATTAAAGTAGATAAATCTGTTTATGACTGAAAAATCTTGCAGAATATTTGCGATGCAAGAAACTCTGTAGTAATTTTAATCCTATATACACTCAACACAACGTGTTTAAGTATTAGATTTATCCTAACCTTAATAAGAATCATGGTTGTAGAATTATTGTATTAAGTAACAATATAATTATGTGTCTAAACTGTTTCGTTTAGTCTACCTTAATCACAAATTATTGAAACTAAAATTCAACTAAACAGAGTATATATATTGAGATTCAAAATTACATTGAATTGAAGAAGTTAATATTAAAACGGTGTAAACTTGTGAAAATAATTATGCTCAACAATTATCGATATTGTAAATTAAATCAGACTAATGAACGAAAATGCAAGGCAATGTGTCACAGCTAGAATTTGGTCTGTATTTCCTAACTGAAGATCTCATTGCATACAGAATAACATAAAACTAATTATTTCCATAGAAAAACGAAGAAACAGAAAAAGTACGTTGAAAGTTGGAGAGCTGAATATTCAAGTCTAGTCCCGAAACTTCTAATTCAAAAACTAATAATTAAACTCTATCAGGCTTTATGTGGTAACAGGAAGAATACTATTTTATTTTAACTTACATTTACTGAGATATGAACAACTCAGTAAAACAGGGTTGAATTAATATATATAATTCTACGTTATATTATAAACAGTGGTTATTTTCTGAGAGTGAGTTTCACATTCACTCGAAGTAGAACGTTTGTTGTTGGGTAATATTCTTATGCATTTTATTTCAAAATACATTTCCTCCAGTTGAACAGCGATAAGTTTACAGGCTACTCTAAAATTTAGGGTTTGATTCCTCCCGGTGGGCACAACAAATAACCTAAAGAGGCTTTGTGCTCCTAGACAAACTGAACGTACGATTAAATTAAAAGTTAGATGTATGACAACTTTTAGGTGTTATGTGGTATGCTTCTGGGAAATACTCATCATTATAGCTTTTCGTATTAGAACGTAACTTACGGTGACGTAATCTGAACGATCCACTGAGCTGTCGAGTGCATGATTTGCTGTTACAAGTACATTTGTATCACAGGTTAATTTGCTAACTTTTTAAATTAATAAGGTCAAAAACGCTGTTTATTATACTGACTATAAAGTTATTTATTACTTAACTGTCTATAATCTTATATTCTTATCTAGGAATGAGATGTTGAACGCGGAAGTAGCAACGCCCGTATGCTGGCTTTTCAAAACAAGATAGTACACCGAGCTCTCATACTGGCTTCCAGATTGGGAGAAAATTATTTTTCACTTAATTTAGACTAAACGAGCATGACTTTCGGGTGCATTCTTTTTCAATTCAGATATCTAATCACGCAATTTCCACTACTGTTATCATTACTTTTTGAACACGGAACGTTTAAAATATAAACAGAGAAATCTCAACCACTTCTCTGTTTACCCTCCAGCATAATTTCACGTCTTATTATACTTTCCTTCCATAATCTAATGTAAACATAAGACAACACTTGGGACACTGAAGATCGAGGTTCTTTCTTTGTCACATTTCCATTATATTGCAAAGTCAAATAAATGTATATCATAATTCGAACATAATTTTATAAATTTTATAGAGTGGAAGATTGAATGGTCAAATTTTTATTTTTTAACCTGATATGAGGCTTTATTCACATTATTAAGATTTCAAAAATTTACAACTTTGTATCACACTGTTCCCCCAGGGATGAACATTAAGTTTATAGAAGCACGACCAGAAAATACGGGGTTCGATCACCCGCAGTGTACAGAGCAAAGATAAACCATTGTGTATTTTTGCATCAGAATAGCAGTAATCTCATCTTTTCTTGCCGTGGCCCGGCATGGCCAAGCGTGTTAAGGCGTGCGACTCGTAATCTGAGGGTCGCGGGTTCGCATCCCGGTCGCACCAAACATGATCGCCCTTTCAACCATGGGGCGTTATAATGTGACAGTCATTCCCACTATTCGTTGGTAAAAGAGTAGCCCAAAAGTTGGCGGAGGGTGGTGATGACTAGCTGCCTTCCGTCTAGTCTTACTCTATTAAATTGAGGACGGCTAGCACAGATAGCCCTTGAGTAGCTTTGTGGGAAATTCTAAAACAAACAAACAAACTTATCTTTCTCTAAGGAAAGTAATTTTATCGCCATCTTGTGGTTGTAACTGGTTTTAAGTAATTATTCAAATATGTTGTTTGTGGTTAACGTTTGGTTTTGTCTCATATAATTCAGGACCCGGCATAGCCAAGTGTGTTAAGGTGTTCGACTCGTAATCCAAGGGTCGCGGGTTCGTATCCCCCTCGCATTAAACATGCTCGGCCTCCCAGCCATGTGGGCGTTATAATGTGATGGTCAATCCCACTATTCGTTGGTAAAAGAGTAGCCCAAGAGTTGGCAGTTGGTGGTGATTACTAGCTGCTTTCCCTCTAGTCTTACACTGCTAAATTAGGGACGGCTAGTGGAGGTAGCACTCGAGTAGCTTTGCGCGAAATTCAAAAAACAAAATATACAAAGAAACTTATATAATTCAAAACCCAAACCATGTAATAAATAGAAAATGTTAGAAAATAATATATTGGGGTAAATTTATTAACAAATGTTATTTAGTAATCTCTTCCTTTATATTATTTAATTAAACCAATATATTTTCACTAAAGATACATGAAGAATAATCAGGTCTTCATTTATACTGCATTCTATCAGCTTTTTTATTACATGTAGCATTATTTTAACTTTTAGTTATTTATATTAGAGTGTTTGATGTATAATTTTTCTGCTTGTTCCTTTCTATAATTTCGAATCAACATTTACAGTCATCACTAGGTAGTACCAATGTTTACTAACCCACTTTTCACCTACTAGTGAGTTTTAAGAAATTATAATTATCAAGGTGCCGAGATGGTAAGTAAAAAATCACCAGGAAGTACACGATGTAGGCCACTCTACGGGTGATTATTTCGTACCTATAGGGGTATAAGAGCTGGAATGAAGATAACATAAAAATCACAGGCTCTTACCTTGTAAAACTAAAGAAATAATAGAAATAAACGTACAGAATATTAGGAATGAAACAAACACTGTGGTCATTTTATTTCCATGTAACTTCTATATAATGTGTTTTTTGTATTATGGAATTTATCCTCACATAAAGACAAGTGTATGTGTGATTTTCGTATAGCAAAGCCACAAAGGGCTATCTGCTCAGCCCACCGAGGGGAATCGAACCCCTGATTTTAGCGTTGTACGTCCGAAGACATACTGCTGTACTAGCGGGGGGCACATAAAGACAAAACTATTGTTGATTTATTGTACTGAACAAGAATGAGGATCGGCATGGCCAGGTGGTTAAAACATTCGACTCGTAATCGCTGGTTTGAATACCCGTCACACCAAACATGCTCGTCCTTTCAGCCGTGGGGGCATTATAATGTGACAATCAATCTAACTATTCGTTGATAAAAGAGTAGCTCAAGAATTGGCGGTAGGTGGTGATGGCTAGCTGCCTTCCTTCTAGTCTTACACTGCTAAATTAGGGACGACTAGCGCAGATAGCCCTCGTGTAGCTTTTTGCGAAACACAAAAAACAAACAGTAACAATGATATCAAAATGTTATTGTTCTCTGGTCTCTTTAAATCGAAACTTAAGTTTTCTTGTTATTGTTGCAAATAAATATTTTGATTTTAATTATTTTTTGTCCTGCTCTCTGGGTATGTCCTTAGCTTTGGTGAATATTTGATGACTCCAAAAAGTATCTATTGAAAAACATATAGAGTAAAGAGAGTTTATTACCCGAAAAATATAAATTCAATACAATACCTTCAGAAGAACAGTACAAGATTTGAAACACATTTCTTGGTTATGAAAGCGGTTTTATTTAAAACGTACTGCGTTAAAATCGTGCTATCTAACAGATATATAAATTCAGTTGTCTTTCGAAAATGATTCGTTAGTTCGTGTTACTTAGTAATAAAATTATTTATATTTAGATTCAAACTTTAAAATGTAGATAAACCTTCGTAACAGTATTGTTCGCATCAGCGTACAGGGGCAAAACTATCTTCACTGTACGAGACTCATAAGCTTTTAGGCTGAAAAAAAAAACATCTTTCACAGAGCCATTTGAATAAACAGCTTAATAAAATATATAAATATGGTCTATTTATACAGTTTCTGTGAGGCATCACGTAACAAGATTTGAGTAACAATATTATGTCAGTGAGGCCTTAGGCTTCCCTTGCCTGGAGTATTTGGTCTTACAGATATAAAAGCCTTTGTCAAGTTGTGTGCGTTGCCCTCATATTATGAAGCATCTTTAGTTCAAGTTCACTATTCTTATCGAATTTCTGAGAAAATGCTTGTTTGAAAATTGTTTTTATTTTCTGAGTGCATGATTGCTTTTCTTTTATAATGAAGATGGAAATTTCGTAACAAAGCTTGTTTAAGGAAGGGTGGGGGCCGCTATTTTTATTGTACGAAACCCCAACCCGTCATTTGTTTAATGGGTCGGACAAAGCTAGTTTACTGTGATAAGTGTGCTCTCAAAGCTATACTTGTGTGTGATGGTTTCATGAAAGAAACAATGAATTCCAATAAGTCACAAAATGTGGTATGTTTTAATACATGTGTGTGTGTGTTATGATATAGGTTTACAGTGGATTGAACTAGAATTGCCGCAGTTACATGTTCTTAATACATTTATCAGATATATCATTTATTTGAATGTTTCAAGTCTAATATATAAAAGTAGACGTTTTCAGCTGTTACTTTTATTAGACATTTGTAAATATGCTATTAAGACAAGTATGCTAGTTACTAATCTGTACATATTAATCACAACTGAAGTATTTGAAATGAGGTGAGATATTCTCTAGTTTTTAACAGTATTTTTCATGCAAAAAGGGTCAGCATAACGAATATAGTTCGATAAACTACGCCCCCAGTGTCGTAGTGGGGTGTATGCGGTAATCACACCGCTAAAAACCGGGTTTCGATACCCGTGGTGGTCAGAACACAGATAGCCAAACGTGTAATTTTGTGCTTAATTCCAAACAAACAAACAAACAAATAGATGAAATAATAATTAATTTATGGCATTTTTGTGTTAAAATTCATGTAAATTTGTTGTAGTTATGTTTTACCAGAGTTCTCCACTATTTCCATTTTACGTATTTTTTGGGCTGTACAAAAGAATCATCCTTATAAATTTTTATGTATAGTCAACAATATCTAGTTATGTACAACTAGAATATCAAAAATTATTTTCTCTAGCTGACAGAACCTACACAGTATTAAAATTGAGATGCAAATACCTGGAAGGAACCACAGTGAAAGGTGCTATGTTTGAAAGACACTATTTCAGTCGAACTAACAGTGTTGTAAAATTTTATTTTATTTTTAAATTTATGCGAACCCTAGTGTCTGTAAAATCACGAATATTTGTTTGTGTTTTTTTTTCATTTCAAGCTCTATTCTTTAATCATTAACTCAGTTTTTGAAGTTAAAGCAAAAACTTTATTGATAAAGTCAGATTGAAGACAACTAAAGCTAAAATTAATTATTTCTTGTATTAATACTTGGATAAGCGCTGGATTAATTTATTATGAAAAATCCTCATTACCTTAAAAATACAAGAAATTGAAACTCAGGTTTAGGAGTTATGTAGATACACTCAAATGTAAAAAAAGTAAGTTATAGAAACTAAGGTAGACAAAACTTTAAACTTTTTAATAGAGTATTTTTAAAAATTACGTTATCACGACTTATATTACTACATTTTTCATTGACATTATATTTGTAAGCTTGATAACGCTGTGTTTAAGTCTGGCAACGGTTTTCGTGTTCAGATTTATAATCAGATGGGTGAGGTGATATTCTTTAGTTCGAGACTGGGTGTAGTGTTTTAATTTGTTGGCTGTTTTTTTTCGACGATATTTCGTTTTTATTTCTTCCATCTGCAGTTTTCTTTGACAACAATGATGAACAAACAGTAGAGCCTAGGAATTTAGGTTTGTCGTCTTGAAGTGGAGATTTTTTGAAATAACTTCGTAGTTTTTACACGTTGTTAAAAACTGAATATCAGTTGAGACCTTTCGAAGTTTGCGTTTAAGCTGTTAAAGAGTACAAGATAAACGCAACCTATCATATGCATACAGGCTTGTCAGAGTGTTTGTAACTGATTTATTAGGTTGGAAGCGAAGTTCTATATTAAATATTAAAAACATGGTGGTAATACCAGGAAATGTCTTTAATTACGCACAAATTAAGGCACTTTTATTAATTATGTTAACATTTAGAATTAAGTATGTTTGAAACCAAAGATATCCCACTTTTTTCCATACGCTTGTGGATCGTATATAAAGGCACTAGTGGTAGCTGTAAAGTTATATATATATTGGTAAAATTACACGTCACTTACAAATACGTGTATTCAACCACACTGAACTTTCAGCTAGAAATGGATACACGTTAACTAATCCAAACGATTATACAGGTAGAATAAAAATCACCCCATACTTCAAGACAACTTTATAAACTTCTCGATTTCGGAAACACAGATTACGAACTCTTAAAGAAAAACTTTCCATTTTAAATGGTAATCTAACACGAAATAATAACTTCAGCTCCTCCCTGTTGTCATTAACTTAATCAGTTCCAGATTCTCAGTGTGTTTAAGTTTTTCTCAGCAAGACTTTTTCTCAACAATGTTATTTATTAAACACGTGCATACCTCAAGTTATATTGTATATTCCATGATATTGTTACTCGTTTAAATCTGTTCTTTCTAAACTTCCGACTGAATACGAGAACTCGCTCAATTGCTAATGTTGTCTTTTGCAGTCAGGGTATAATGTTTTTTCCCTTTGAGGTATTAACACTGATGATGGAATTTAAGACAATTCCAAAACGTTCGTAATTACCGTGTTTTTAATATTTAGTCATAAATTTATGTTAAATGCCTATAATAAATCTAATGCTAAAACGGAAGTTTAACGGAGATATTATACCATTATTGTTTCACTGAATCATCTAAGTTCCTCTCACTGTGCACACGTAACTCAACACATTTTTGGTATGCTCTATTTCACAGGTTTATAAAGTATGAAAGGGAAATACATTTTTACCTTTGAAAGCACAAACTATACGAAAACTGAATGCCTAAAAATTAGACTTACTGTAGGACGTAAGTGCGAGAACTAGCTAGAAGCTGGGCTGCTGGAGGTTATGAAATCCGAAGAGTTAGTTTATTAACCGAAAACTAGTTGACTACAAAGCAGACCAGTTATAAAGTTTTAACAAAATCCATATGTTCACTCAACTGTTTAAGAACTTGTAATAAATTATATATTAAAAATAAACAAAGTACGTCATTGCCATAGAAAGTACTATAATTATTAGATATACGTCTAATTATCAAGAAGTGAAATAAAACAATTAATCTTTGTTACTTTCGCACAAAGCTACACGAGGGCTATCCGCACTAGCCGTCCCTAATATAGCAGTCTAAGACTAGAGGAAAGGTAGCTAGTCATCACCACCTACCGCCAACTCTTGGGCTACTTTCTACTTTTTTACCCAAAATATTAGGATTGACCGTAACATGATAATGCACCCACAGCTAAAAGGGCGAGCATGTTTGGTGTGACGGGGATTCGATCCCGCGACTCTCAGATTAGGAGTTGCGTGCCTTAACCTCTTGACCACATCGGGGCTAACAGTTAATTACTACTAATTACGTTTTGTCCGACGTTTCGACTGCTAAACTCACTAATTAATAATTAGATTTAGGTAACTGTGTAGACTACTAACTGTGGGATAAATTGTTATCCAATTACCATAACTTTACTCTAACCACTTAACACTGTTTCATAGTTTACTTTGTCTTAGATTTTCTTTATTCGAAAGAAAGTGATTTTACAGTTTTTAACGTTACAATATAAAAAAATGAATTTATAAACTTGTAAATAGTGACATAAAAATAAATAAAAATGAGGTTGGAGACATTATTTACTCAAACTACAAACCCCATATTTTGGCTCCATGCTATTATTACTTAGAACTTAACAATCTAACTGAAGTGCAGCTTTCATTGCAAAATATTTGACCTAAGAAGGTCACTATCAAAGCACACTACTCTTTCCTGCAGTTTCAATAATCAATCTAGTGTTCGAGAACGACAGTTTCTAAGCACCTCTTTCAATAACGTGATCGGCATGTCTTCGTATGGAACAGCAATAATATCCGTTTCACTCGAGATCTGTTCGAGGTATGCCACATTTGAACAGACATGACGTGGAAACAGCGTGTGTTTCACTGACTTATGTTTTTTTCCAGAGGGAGTTCCTTCTGGATACTTATTGTTGCGAACTTCTGTCTGGGAAATGTGGAGAACTTTTAACTTTCCTTTGTATTCGTGAATTGTGACGTTTTACAAGACGCACCACTAGGCTTACCGTGAATGAAGTACCATTTGTTGTGGATCCTTTTCTAGATGGTCTTTGTACCTGAAGTTGATACATATTTCTTTGTTTTCTAATTTCATTAGGTACAAAGGACATTTGTGTTTCCGATCTGAACTCACATTTACGACATGAGTGTAAAAAAACATTTGGTCGGAATTAATATTTAAATTAGTTTAAGTTGCATAAGAATGATAACATTTTATAATGATGATTTAAAATTGTAAGATTACTTTTGAAAGTAAAATAAATCTTAAAACTTTAAGCAGGTTTATACTCATTACTTATAATGCTGTTTTTTGTTGTTGTTTGCTTTGAAACGCAAAGCTAGAAAATAAGTTGTCTGTGGTGTGTCTTTCCAAGGATTTAACCCTTAAAACTTATCATTACAAGCTCTCAAGGATACCGCTGAGCTAGCAAAGTTTTTAAATATAATTAATCATAAAATATATATTCTATTATTATTTAAGTCGGCACTCTACAGCTTTGTACAAAGGACCTCAAGTACATTAGCATATATTGATATTATGTATTTCCTAGTTGACACTTTTATCTTAAATTATTGTTTCAACAACGTTTTCAATATTTATACCTTATTTGAAATAATTAAATTTTCGATTCATGTTATTTTAACTTCCCAAGATATTACTAGAATTAAAATTATTCAATTTTTATGAAAACTGTTTTTAAATTCCTAAAAACAACTTAGTTTAAAAGTAACATGTAAATTGCACTGGGATTTCTTAACTCAATCCATGTTAGCTATTAATACAATAAACTTATTTTAACCAATTCACGGAAACGTGAAGAGAAGGAAAAAGTGTTAATATTTCATATTACTTATTACATGGTGAAACATAATATAGTATAACTCATGCGTGACAACATACCAAACAACAATTCGTGACCTCATCGTCGGAGGTTATCTGACCTTTTAATCAGGCTTATTTCCTCTTCCTAGCCTGAACTCTAACAAGAGGTCGTTGTAAGGTGGGCTACTTGGTACATGTGCACTTTCCATTATAAATAATTTTAACAATATATAACCATCCCAAATGTCTTCTCGGATGTGCTGTATTTTAGTGATATTTTCTTTTTATGACTCAGCTGTAAGGTTGAGGACTTATAACCTTAAGATTCGATAGATCAACGCTGTGGGACAACATAGATAGCCCTTTATGTGCTCAACAACAAATTTTCATTGATTGCTTTAAGTACCAGTGAAAAGTAAAAATTACAGATCATGTGTTTTGGTTCAAGTGTATTAATACTGATCTAAGGTTGCGATTATTTTATGTTGTGTCATGGTAATGTACTCTGGGATTTGCGTTTTCGCTTTTTAAAAGATTACCAAACATTCTTTTAATAATACAAACGGTTTGAAATTTATTAGTCGTTTGAACAGCATATGGAATAAGTTTTATTCACGTCTTCTTGGGTTTAAGATGTAAGTCACATTGCGAGTCTAGCTCCCTAATCGTCTGGCCTCATCTGGACCTTCGAAAGTTTAAACCAATCAAAGAAGTAGTTACAAAGATATTTGTTGAATATGCAACAACAGTAGTAATAGGATATATCTAAATGTAGTTAAGCGTTTTGGTTGATTCACCGTTTTCGTTTGGTTAATGCCGTAATATTGTATATTTTTTCCTCTTGTAATGCTTATTAATTGTCATTTTGAATAAACTTTTGGCTTCCATCTTGTCACAAGAATCTATCAAGTTCTGTTCCGATATTGAACGAAAGGCCTGATATGTGATGAGAAATGGACCAGAAATGATATTTTATTCGTTTCTGGTTTGAAATCTGTAATGGATTAAATAACAAAAATACGAAAAACCTGTAGTTTACCATAATTTTTATCTTGAAGAGTAGGCCTATTGTCATATCTCTTCTTTACTGCCTTTCTTTATATCGGCCCAGCATGGCTAGGTTAAGGTACTCGACTCGTAGTTCGAGGGTCTTGGGTTCGAATTCTCGTTACACCAAACATGTTCGCTCTTTCATAGGTGAGAGCGTTATAAGTGACGGTAAATCCCACTATTCATTGATGAAAGAGTAGCCCAAGAGTTGGCGGTGGGTGGCGATGACTAGCTGCCTTCCCTCTAGTCTTACACTGCTAAATTAGGGACGGCTAGCGCTGATAGTTCTCGTGTAGCTTTGCGCGAAATTCAAAATAAGTCTTTTTTATGTAGCAAATAATTATGAACCTGATAAGAATTGACATTGATGACAGCTACAACATTCAAAATTTAATAAACAATGGAATATTGCTCTGGTATAAACAATACCAAGTTGAGCAATTGAAAACTCCGGCAATTGTTGTAACACAGTGTTACAACTGCCAAAGATATGGACATGTTTCAGCAGCCTGCTTAGCATCACCGAGGTGCTGCGGATGTGGCGGAGAACACCATATCAACCAATGCAAAAAAGAAAAAGAAACGCCTAAATGTTGTAACTGTGGTCAAACCCACACAGCAAATTACAAAGGCTGCGAAAAATATAAACAAATAAAGCAACGTATTTATCAGATCAGAACACCAACAGAACAGAATCAACCGAAAACAAACAGTTTACCTAAAACAGACACACCAACAGAACAGAATCAACCGAAAACAAGCAGCTTACCTGAAACAAGCACATCAACAGAACTCAATAAAACAACAAAAACCACGTATGCAGAAATGTTAAAAGGAAAAGAACCACATAAACAACAAGTACAGAAGACTAATACACAGAACAAGAACACATTAACACAAACACAAAAACCAAAAGAAAACAACATCACCATACAAGAAACGAATATTAACACAACAGACAAAACAAGCCTGTTTTCAACAGTTTTCAAAAATGTAATAACTGATTTTAAAACAGAATATACCAAACCAAACCAGACAACTAACTTTCTAGAACTACTATCTCCATAAAACACATCACACCTCATATACCCTACATTATAACTACACTAACAGGTTACATGCTCACAGCACAATGTTCACAGTAGTGTATATCAACATCCAAGGTGCAATAGCTTCCAAGAAACATGAGATCGAAGATCTAATAGAAGAATTAAACCCCCAGATTATAATAATAAGTGAAACTCTAACATACAATAATAATAGATTTAAAATACCATATTATTCAACTATTAGAAAAGACAGAAAAAATAAAAATGATGAAAACAGAGGCATAACGCTGCTCCACAAAGTGGACTTATCTGTAGTAGAAATCAAATTAAACAGTAGCAATGAACATGTTACTGTAGATATCCTCCAAACGAATAAAACTAAAATAATCGTAGCAGGAATTTACTGCACACCCAATAAACAATTAGATACAACTTTACTTAATAACATCTTTTCCCACAATCAAAACACCATAGTTATGGGAGACTTAAACAGTAAAAATGTTTCCTTTGGATGCCGAAGTTCTAATTCAAATGGTAGAAAATTAATACAATTTATAGATGATAATTATAAAGCTTTATTGAATGATACCACCCCAACACATACATCCTATTCCACTAACTCTAGTGACATACTAGATCTGTGTATGTGTACATATAATTTAAGCCAGAAATTAGTAAAATTTCAAGTGGGAAAAGATGTAGATAGTGATCATCTCCCAATTTTTTGCGTCTTCGATCTCACCCCCTATAAAAATATAACATATAGGAAAGAAAAATTTAATTACAGTAAAGCAGATTGGCAATGCTATAAACAAGAATTAGATAATCTGTTACCTAATAAAACTATTAAAGAAGTTAAAATGCATGTCGAAATGGACAACTATTGTCAAACAATCCCCGACTGCCTTCAGAAAGCAGCCAAGTTAACAATACCAAAACACCATAAAACAACAAACAACACATGGAAACCCACCACAGAAATAATCAACCTAATAAAAAAGCCCAGACAACTGAGAAGACAGTACATGATTACAAGAAACAGAGAAACTAAAACACAAATAATCAACATTAGAAATCACATCAGAACTCAAAGAAAACAACAAAAACAAAATAAATGGGTCAATTACTGTAATAAACTAAACGACGTAACTGACCCGAAAAAATTCTGGTCACATCTTAAAAGATTCACAAATGAAAACACAAACACAAAGAAATATCCTCCACTTGAACATAATAACACCACTGCACACACAAATAAAGAAATAGCCGAAGCTTTCAAGGATCAACTCCAAAATACATTTAAAACTCACACAGATCCAGATATGAATACAAACTTCTACAATAAAGTCACTAATCACATAGCAAACAATAAACATCAATATGAACCAATATTTCCAGTAAACATAACTGATACACATACAAGTTCTAACACTGATTATGAAAGCACATTACTAACAAAGGAAATATCCCTACATGAAATACTAGAAGCAATAAAAAACACCAAAAACAAAGCACCAGGAGAAGATGAAATACAAGCTATTCTCCTAAAAAAGGGCACTCCGAAATTGTTTGACCACCTAAGCTCACTATTTAACTTATCGCTATCCTCAGGATATATCCCAGTTTCTTGGAAGCTAGCAAATATATTAATGTTCCATAAGGAAGGAAAACCAGCGAATAAACCAAATAGCTACCGACCAATCAGCCTGACCAGCTATGTTGGCAAAATTCTCGAAAGAATAATAAGTAATAGACTCTCCACATCATTGGAGATAACATCAAAATTACCAGAAGAACAGATTGGATTCAGAAAATTTAGACAAACGACAGACCATTTAATAAGATTAACCGAAACCATAATAGATAGTTTCAATAAAAAAGAATGTACAGTCGCTTGCTTCCTCGATATCGAGAAAGCATTCGACACCGTTTGGCATGATGGTCTAAGGTTCCGAATGAATGAAATGGAACTACCGCGAGGAATTATTCGCTGGTTATCTAACTTTCTGGAAAACAGAAAATGTAGAGTAAACGTAGAAGGAACTTTTTCCGAATACTTTACTCCACTAGCTGGTGTCCCACAGGGAGGGGTGGTTAGCCCTATACTCTTCATCATGTATGTAAACAATATGCCATTGAAGGATTCAAATCATGGATTCTCATCACAGTTCGCAGATGATGTGGCAATCTGGAAAAGTGCTGCAACACCCACGATAGCAGCTACAAACATACAACCACAATTAAATAGAATTAGTGAATACTGTGAAAAATATAGAATTAAAATAAACACAGCAAAAACTCAGCTCGTACTCTTTACGAAATCGACAAAACACAAAAAACAACAGCCAGAAATATATATGAATGGCACTCTGCTCCAGATTGCCCAATCAGCAAAATTTTTAGGTCTGACTTATGATTCAAAATTAACTTGGATCAATCATGTCAACGAAATTAAAAATAAAATTTGGCGAAGAACCAACTATGTAAGGAGTCTAACTGGTAAAAACAGTGGAGCATCTACAAATAACATTTTGAAAATATACAAAACATATATTAGACCAGTAATAGACTATGCAGCTCCAGCATGGGTAACTGTAAGTAATAAAACAATCAAAACTAAACTACAAACAATCCAAAACTCACTTCTCACAACTGCATACAGAGTCCCGAGATCAATATCATCTAAATTCATTCATAAATACTCGAACATACCAACCATATCAGATAGACTCCTAAATATTATAATTAGGTATTTTAACAAAAATTGGATGAAAAATGATTTGTTATGCGAACTAGACAGGTACCTCATACAAGATGAAGAAAATCCTAAATACCTCTCCCCAATTAACAAATATTTTAAATATAAAGAAAAATAAATTAAAGTAAAATATGTATGTATGTAAACTTTAAATCTTATATTTATAGTTTACATATTTATGTATTTTAAAATAATAATAATAAAATAAAATAAATAAATTGCCACCAGCTAACTTGACCTACTGTGAATAATTGACTATAAATGGACATTGCCCTGAGAAGGACCTAACATACAAACAGTTAGGGAAAATAAGTTCAGGAAGGAGGAAGAGGTCAAAGAGAACCTGACCCTCCAGGGCAAAATACCCAGATACCATTGATCCATCGTAACGATGGTCATTCTTAGCACGGAAATAATTATGAATTTGTTTGTTTAATATTTCATTGAGTTAAAGCGTATACGTACGGTTAATATTCTCTACAGGTGTCTACGATGTGTGTGCTAACACCCTTTATAGCAAGCTATGGAATAGTTGAGACTGTGTTCATTTTAAACAGGCCAAGAAAGCAACATGTTAAATGTTCACGAGAAATACTACTCATTGAAGAGAAAAACACACACACAAAACTACTGTTGAAGACTTTGTTTTCTTTTTCTCTATAACTTATTTGAGATATCACGTAGGTATAGTTTGACTTCGAACCTTCTTTGTGTACTAGGAAGATATTTGTTCCATTCACCGTTAGCTAAGAAGAACGAGATAAACATTTTACACTAATTCTAAAAACCCACGCGTGAGAGTAAAGGCAAATACGATACATGTCAACCACGCTACATCTATCACATCTGGTATCGATGAATACTTTTGCCAACTACCAAGGTTCTTCAGGCCGGCTGAAACAACAGACGTAGTAGTGATCTAAACGTTTTATATATATATAATTAATTTTAATTAAGTCATTTAGAACTCAGAATTTTAAAACATACATAACGATACAACGTTATTTGTTTTATTTTAACAATGTTTAGTTATTTATTATTATTTAATTTGAAGTCTGCCTTACTAATAATCACAAGAACTAGAGAACCAGCAAGTTATTGTTGTCCTCAGAGCAGGTCACGTGGTCAAAGTCAACAGGAGAAAACTATTAGTAATTCTGAGAAACTGCTTGTGAAAGCGCAGAAAAACATATTACAACATTCAACCACACTACATTTTTCACATCAGTACTGGTGAGACCTTCAGCACAGTACTAGGAATTATTGGTACTTTTAAATGTACCAAAGTTCATATAATGAACATGCATACATGGTAAGGCTCGTAATAAGTATTTCATCATTAACCTTATGATTATACTGACAGTCTAAAGAAAAATAACATTATAGTGGAACCATGCTGGGAATAAAACATAGAAAGTTAAGCATATATATTTATAAACAAATACGTACAGACAATGAGAAAGATAAATAAGTAACACAATTTTATTCAGTAACATTATGTCACATCTCACTATATTTTTAAGCGTTATAACTTTATCCGAAACTTTTATTATAAAGTTATTTTTGACATGCTTTTATGGCATGTTCAATATCTTTTGGAAAACCAGACAAGTGAAAATAATTGCAAAAGTGAACTTAACCTTACTGGCTTACACAGTCTTCAGTCTTATATTCAAATTTCCACCTGAAGAGAATGTACTCAGTGTTATAGGAAACTGGGAGCCATGGAAGTGATCTCTTATCTTATATTTGTGTAGAGGGAGGAAATAGAGGACTTTCTATGGTGATCAAAACAATAATGAAATTTCCATTTAAAGATTCTATGTTTTCGTTCATAAATTTTTTGAAAAGCATTTATATCTTGTATAATGCCACTAGTTACTTAATAGCAACACCTAAGTGAGATCTGACAATTTTAAGCACGTCGAAAGTCGACCTCCTTAGTAAAAACAAGTTTTTACAACCTTGACCACACTGATTTACTTAGAATTTGTATGTGAGAATCTTATATAATAATCCTAGGAAACAATAGTGTTCATAGGATACAATCATTCAACTGTATTAGTTTCCTATAAACAGGTGTTGAATAATAAATCAATCTTGCTAAGAAAACGTTATTCTGTGTGACGTAATATAATATCTTACATAATTTAAAATTTGATAAACCAAGTTGATATATTTTAGTAATACGAGAATCTACAAAACATGACACAATTTCTTTTTTTTACATATCGAGGTAAGATTCTAATTACCTGAAGAATCCGAGATAATATGTTGAACCTTTATTAAGTAATCATTATAATTTAAACTTTTATCGCCATCTGTACATCAATATTGTAACTTTTCGGAAGAAATATGGCCATTGTCCGTGTTTGTGGAGGAATACGATCAACGCTATCATACTAGTGGTCGACGCAAACCTAATTTTTCACTCTGCTATTTAATTAGGACGGAAATTTACTCGATTATCAAACTTGTTGGCCTGGCATGGCCGAGCGCGTTAAGGCGTGCACTCGTAATCCGAGGGTCGCGGGTTCGCGCCCGCGTCGCGCTAAACATGCTCGCCCTCCCAGCCGTGGGGGTGTATAATGTTACGGTCAATCCCACTATTCGTAAAAGAGTAGCCCAAGAGTTGGCGGTGGGTGGTGATGACTAGCTGCCTTCCCTCTAGTCTTACACTGCAAAATTAGGGACGGCTAGCACAGATAGCCCTCGAGTAGCTTTGTGCGAAATTCTAAAACAAACAAACAATCAAACTTGTTAACAATTATTTAAAGTTCGATAAATCCACTTGTATTCATCTTGGGTCGTACGAGTTGAGATTCAGTTTCCGCTTAGTAAGAAATATTTGGATTTCACATCTTTGTCTTTAACTGTTTTGAACATTTCTAACGAATGCAAAAAAGGGAAAGACAAACCGAAGAGAAGTCAACGCTCGTTGTTTATAAGAAGCAAAGTTTAAGGAAAAATAATATTAAACTGTTTTGTAAGGCGTGTAATTATTAAAGTAACTTCTAAGATGAAATATGTATTCTGTAAAATCGAAAATTTAATATGTAAATAAATTATAATCTCATATTATGTTAAAAAAGAATATCCTTGCAAGAAAATTTAGTATTGCCATCTAGTGAAAGGAAAACAAGTAATAAATATATTGTCGGCCAAGATATTTTTATAATGAGCTTTGTAATACAAGAGGTAAACAACAAAATTTCATATATATCACTGACAGAAGTAATTTACAATAGTAATTTCAACATGTGACATTTATACTTAGTGACTAAACAGTAAGAGTTACTGCCACATTTTGTTTTCTTTTTTTGTTAAGTGAAAAGAAACAAAAACAGAAAGATTAAAGTAAAAAGACGAAGTTGCACTTACTTCAGCAATTATTTATCTTTGATACATTTCTTTAAATAATGTAAACTGTGAAAAATTAATGCGTGTTTGTGTGTGAATTATTCATATTTTAGTGGTTTGATGGTGAAATATGCCGAAGATATAATAATATAATTTGCAGTTTCTATAAAAGTCAAGCACATAAAAGCGAGTTTTGACGCCTTTGACTTTATGGGCATTTTGTTTTGTTAAAAGCAACCTGCTTATTTGGTTTCAAACTTTAAATGACACTAGATATGGGTGATTGTGGACTTAGGAATATTTTCTTAACGATCGGTCAATCAGTTTTAAGTAAGGTTGAATATCGTGAATAGTCCACGCCCACATCTTTGTGCATTCTACTCTGTCTACGAATAAGATTGTTTATTTTGAATTTTCGCGTAAAGCTACATGACGGCTATCTGCGCTGGCCGTCTTTAATTTAACAGTGTAAGACCAGCGAAAAGGCAGTTAGTTATCATCACACCCACTGCCAACTCTTGGGCTACTATTTTACCAATAAATAATAGGATTGACTGTCACATACAATGCTCCTGTGGCTGAAGGGGCGATCATGGTTGGTATGAATTAACACTACCAATATTATCCATTTTCTATTGTTCTCACTCCGTAATTTATACTACATCGTTAATTTCAGGTCCTATGGGTATGCAATACTAGCTTTTTCTAGTTTCTAGTCTCAATGTTTAAAATAATATATTTATGTGTTGGTTTATTGGTATTACTTGAAAAAAATTTTACTGTAAGTGTAGTAAAAGCAAGAAATGCAGGTAAATGCTAGACAATTCAGCTTTCATTTGAATTACTTTTCTCGTAATTGAAATTATGTGAAACATAAAATTATATTCAATACAATTTTGTTTTATTAACTACTCAAACATGTAAAGAATATACCAGTGTAATAAATATATAATAAATTTTCAAAAGGTTTTAAAATGACAAATTAGCACGTGAGTATATGTATTTAACTTTCATAACTAAAACGTTAGAGATGCTTAACAACATTAGAAAAACACCAACCATCTTTCAAAATTATATTGAGAACGTTCTCCCGTTGGACAGTCTACGGATTTACAGTTCTAAAATTAAGGGTTCGATTCTCCTCGTTGGAAATACAAAATAGCCTATTGTGGCCTTGCTAAAACACAGACAATGGAAAAATTTTGCAGAAAACTTATCATAATATGCATGAAGGAATTTTCTTCATATCTGAAGTGAATACCAATTTCATTCATTCATTCAAGGAACACAGGGCCGCAATCACTTGCGGATTCTTCAACCGGTTTTTTAAGTGAGTAGGTTGTTTGCCCACTGTACCGAGCCGTCCCTAATTTTATAGTGTAAGACCAGAGGGAAGGCAGCTAGTCATCACTACCCACCGCGAACTCTTGTGCTACTCTTTTACCAACGAATCGTGGGATTGACCGTAACTTATAACGCCCCCACGGCTGGGAGGAGGAGCATGTTTGGCGCAAACCCGCGACCCTCGAATTACGAGTCGCACGTTTTAACGCGCCTTGCCATGCCGGGCCTAGAATACCAATTTAGAATTTAATAAAATATTTCAAAGCGTCTGTAGAAATATACAGTAATTTTCTAGTATTAAAACAAGAATCAATATTCGAAGTGGCACATGGTGACTAGCTATTTTACTTTTCAAAAACAACAGAGAGTTTCAAGAAATTACTAATGTTAAAATATTTACTACTGATTTATTTTCATATCAGCTAGATGGCTGTGACATATACTAAAAGCGACAATACTATCAGTGACAGATATGTTTGAAAACGTATTCATTTTTGTTTATTTAGTGCAAGGCTACAAAATATATAGTTTCTGTCTATTGAGAGGAATCGAATCCTGGAAGTTAACGTTATCCTTCAGTAAAATTTATGGCTAACTCGTAGAAGAGGGACAATGGTAACTTCAATTAGGCACAACAGATAGTCCGATATGCCTTTGCTCTAAAACATCTAAACAAACAACCAATCGGGAAACTTTTTAAGAACCAGGAAGGTGTATTCTAACATCTAAAGTTGCAAGTTTGAGAATATTCCAGATCGGGTGATTGTAGCTTTCAATATCTGCCTTAAAAGTCAAAATATTTTTCTATCTCAAAGCTCCCTTCCAGTGGCATAGCGGCATGTCTGTGGCCTAATAACACTAAAACAGGATTTTGATACTGTGGTGGGCAGAGCACAAGTAGCCCATTGTATAGCTTTTGCTCAGATACAAAGAAACAAATTATCTTAAATATTATCTTATTTCAACTAATTAAACATTTTTCTTTAA
Organism: Carcinoscorpius rotundicauda; assembly: GCA_011833715.1. Classification (NCBI taxonomy): domain Eukaryota; kingdom Metazoa; phylum Arthropoda; class Merostomata; order Xiphosura; family Limulidae; genus Carcinoscorpius; species Carcinoscorpius rotundicauda. Next base: position 93,980,664 of record CM022393.1, on the reverse strand, counting down.
TATAGTTTGTTTACAGTGTAATCACGTGTTCAATATGAAAGCAGTCCAAGGAGTCATTATGTAAACAAAGGGGTCAGTATAAGGTTATAAATTGTTTATACACCAAAGTTAACTTCTTACGTAAAAGAAATATATGGCTAGGAATTTAAGAGCGATCAAACAATCCTTTTCTGAGTCATCTTTGGCTCAAAAACAATGAACAGCACGTGTCTAACAAGCTCTCCTATGATGAGTAACACGTGTTTAATAAGCTCTCCTGCTGTGTATCCTTTGAGACTGAGCCAAATATTCGAGAAAAAAAAACTTTTTAGTATGTTGTCAAATATACTTAATAAACAATAACAAATTATTATACAAATAGAAGATTCCAAAAACAAAAACAAACATCACGCGTAATAATTATAATTCTAGTAATTTCTCAGAAAAGGATCTTAGTTTTTGTTTGTAATAATATCCTACAGTGCGATTGTGATTACAGAAGTTAGTGGGAAGATTCATAAAAGAAAATAATAATCTACTTACATGTATAGACAAAGGTTAGAGATACATAAATATATACGAAAAATATACGTTCTCCTACAATGTCACGAAATAACTTGTTCCATCGAGTTCTCTTGCTTTAGGCCCGATATGGCCAGGTGGTTAAGACACTCGACTCGTAATCCGGGGATTGCAGGTTCGAATCCCCGTTACACCAAATATGCTCACTTTTTCAGTCGTAGGGACGCTATAGTGTGACGGTCAATCCCACTATTCGTTGGTGAAAGAGTGGCCCAAGAATTGGCGGTGGGTGGCGATGACTAGGGATGTCTAGCGCAGGTAGCCCTCGTGTAGCTTTGTTCAAAATTTAAAACCATTCTCCTGTTTCGTAAATATATATATTTCAGCCAACTCTCATTTTAACCAGGAACTATAATTACAGACTTACAGTGAAACATAATAAAACTATGTTTATTATATGGTTAGAAAGCTGGCAATGAAAGCTAGTTGCCAAGGCGACATTCCTATTTTGAGATTCGGAGTAAGTTCCCCACAAAGTCTGTTTGTTTGTTTTGGAATTTCGCACAAAACTACACGAGGGCTATCTGCGCTAGCCGTCCCTAATTTAGCAGTGTAAGACTAGAGGGAAGACAGCTAGTCATCACCACCCACCGCCAACTCTTGGGCTACTCTTTTATCAATGAATAATAGGATTGACCGTCACATTATACACCCCCACGGCTGGGAGGGCGAGCATGTTTAGCGCGACGCGGGCGCGAACCCGCGACCTTCGGATTACGAGTCGCACGCCTTACGCGCTTGGCCATGCCAGGCCACCCCCACAAAGATACGCAACATTTTCTTAGTTACATAATATATAAATATATATATATATATGCATATACAAACATTTTAAAACTTATTTAAACGTATTCTATCTAGTCCTAGTGAATAATAGATGTCTCTGTAGTCATGGTTCATTTATACTTTTTTTTTTTTACAGTTGTCATGTCTAGAAATTAGCTTTTGATGGTACCCTTGACCACTGTTGGTTAAAAACACGTGTAAATCGTTTTCCTTAGATATTGCAGTGTAAGCAAATTTAGTGTTACTAATTAAATGAGGCAAATATTTAGCAATGCGTATAGCAACGAGTTAGAAAATTTACAAAAGAGAGACGAATGACTGGGTCATCCCCATAAGTATCTGAAGAGTTAACCCATAAAGAAAAGGTTAACGGTTTTTCTAACGGTGTAGATCATTTAAGAAGTGCCTGTTAGCTGCCATGTTATTCTAACGGCTTGTGAGAAACTTTGATGGACAACGAATTGCAATATAAGTCAGATTTGTATCTTTTTAAATTACTTGTTAATTACCAAGTGATTTCACTCACCCGGAAGGAATTTGCAGAACTTAACCCACATATTTTATTTTATATTACAATTATTTTTAAAATTCGAACTGGGCGTTATTCTACGACCTAAGTTCAGACATTTTAGACTTGTAATATAAGAAATTCATTCTGAGCCTAACAGAAGCCCTCGAGTAGCTTTGTGCGAAATTCCAAAACAAAACAAAGCCTAACAGAATTAACGTCATCGTTATTACATTATGGGTATTTTTCGGAAACATATGCATCTGAAAAAATAAATAAATAAAAGAATAACAAAAATATTTACTTTATCAGGACTAAAGCTTGGAATAGATAATTTACAGCAATACACGTTATGTATAATTACTTTATTTATTTATTTATTGTAAATAAAATAACCAGTGCATTATTCGCAGTATACCAATATCAGTTCAGATTTCGTACTTTCACGTTTTCAGGCTGGTTATTACCGCAGATGAAAGTAAATCTAGTTTAGTCTGTTTTACTTTTTTTAATTTCGCGCAAAGCTACACGAGGGCTACCCGCACTTGCCGTCCCTAATTTTATACTGAAAAACTATAGAGAAGGTACTAGTCATAACCGCCCAACACCAACTCTGAGGCTACTCTTTTCACTAACGAATAGTAGGATTGACCGTCACATTACAACGCTCCCACGGTTGAAAGGGCGAGTATGTGTAGTGTGGGAGAGATTTGAACCCGCGTTCCTCGAATTACGAGTCAAGTGCCTTATTCACATGGCCATACCGGGTCAGTAAGTTCAGAATGGCACTATTAAACCTCATTTTGAATTCTTAGCATTTACGAAGCCTCGTAGCAAATCAGCGATAAATTTACTGATTTGAAATGCTAACAAAAATCAGCAACATAACCTTTCTCTACACATGTCACTTTAACAAATAAATCTACTAATTAACTGGATTGGTATTTTGTAAATATATTTAATATATAACGTAGATCTTATTATGAAATACAATATTATTGCTATCAATACACAATTTTTTAACTCTATTTTCATAGTATAGTATTTGCTTGTTTTAGAGTCAAAAGTCATCGGTAAAGTACCCCTTGCATGGAATTGAATGCTTGACTTCAGGTTTGCAGGTTATGTTGCAGTTATGTTACCGAAGGATGTAATATAATACAGAGTATTTAGTATTGAACACATTTCATGGCATGCAAATTGTAAAAAGCGAAAATTTTGGCTCTTGTTGATTTTCTTTGTAATGTAACCAGTGGAGAGAGCAGATGTTATTTTACTCAAATTGAACTTGCCATATAGAACTAGAAGAGTCTTGAAGAAATTATTTGTGAAAAAAACAACAACCAATGTCCCAACTGGTGTTAAACTCCTCAAGCGTATAATAGTGGTATAAGTAATATTATCAGTACTATCTTATTTACGTTTGGTATTTGGTGCTAGCAAAAAAAAAAAAGATAAATAACAATAAATAATGAAAAAAGTAAAGGAATTAGAGACAGTGCAATGCCACCTGGTGTCTAAGCTTTATTTCTATAGCGCATAAATCAAATCGAGAAAACTCGAACTAATTTATAATTAATTAAAATTAAAGTTAAATTGACTTTCTTACATCTCAATAAATCTTGAGATCATTTTACTTCCCAATAACACGAACAAAGAAAGGTTGTTTGTTTTGGAATTTCGTGCAAAGCTACACGAGGGCTATCTGCGCTTGTGGTTCGTAATTTAGCAGTGTGAGGCTAAAAGGAAGGCAGCATATCATAACCCATCACCAACTCTTGGACTACTCTTTTACCAACGAATAGTGGGAGTAACCGTCACATTATAACGCTCCCACTATTGAAAGGGTGAGCGTGTTTGGTACGAAAGGGATTCGAACCCGTGATTCTCAGATTACAAGTCGAATGTTCTAATCACCTGATCTGCTGAATCGAATAAAGAAAGAAAAATATTTCTCTATCTATGTGTATATATGTATACGTCGTTATGGAAGTTTCCAATGGTAATTTTATATCTTTTGTAAAAATCCTCGTATTAACATAACAGCATGAAATGACGCATACCTAATATTTCTTAAGAATTTTGTTATATCATGTAATTTAATAACTTACGTAGTTTAATTAAAAGGGTTTCTGAAAAACAACAAGAACTGAAGATAAGGAGCAATTATAAACAGAACAGTTTCCAAATTGAATCGGGTTCAGAAACACTTGAAAGACTCCATTATAATTCAATACTTTTCTTTAAATTCGTATGTTTGGCATTAATCTAGCCATTTTTACGATTTTCATTTAATAATACTTTCAGAAACTTAGTACCTAATTATTCTCTTTTTTCAAGAAGGAGTTTTAACCCCCTTAACCATCGTTTGTTAATTATAACATCTTCCCATTGGAACAGCGATATGCCTGCGGACTTACACTGCTAGAAACGGAGTTTCGATACCAGTAGTGGGCAGAGCACACATAGCCCTTTGTGTAGCTTTGTGCTCAATAATTAACAGCAACTCAATCATGTTTACCCATACATAAATAACCGACGTTTAGGATTGTGGAATAATATTTAATAATATTTATTTTGATAGTTCTTGTTTAATTTGTTGTATTTTCTTTGAGTACAGGTGTTTGAAAAACAACTTTGAATAAGGCTCACTGTTGAATGTACGTAAATTGTGATTCAGTATCATTATTGGTGGAAATCAATATTATTCGATGAATTATTTCCTAACACACGTTAGTTCATTGGAAGAGGTTCTTCCTGGTCGTTCACCTGAGGCTAGTGCCCTTCCCGGAAAAATCATTCTTTTGTCCGGCAGGACGTGCTAGGTGATCCTCTCTACCCCAACGATGACAGTGATACACATAGGGAATGTGTCCTACAACTGTTTAACAAAAATTGGCTAGATTCATCCTGTGAGTATTAGAAACACGTACATGTTTTTATATTTTTACGTGATACAATGGCCCTGGGCCACGATATAACCAGGTTGAACAAATAGCGACACAAAACTAGTAGTTTGTAAATCGTGATTGACTAGAAGTCACAAATGCTTTTGTCGGGTCATCAGATAACCAACTAGTATACGGGTGTTGATGACGGGATGTTCCTTCTTCTCTAGGTGTTTCGACCCAAGATGGTTTTATGGGAAAAGATGATCCCTATAGTGTCTTTCCTGGCGGCCCTCCGCATGCTGACTGAGGGTAAGTAGCCATTCTGCAGAACTGTACTTATATTGTTTACTAGAAATAAAAAGTTTAGAACACTTGAGCCCCGTTCAATCGTAACAGCATAAAACAAATTTAAATCAAATAGTTTGCAATGCTTTTGTTTTGTTTTTTTACATATTAAATACGGTACAATCTAACATTTATTTATTTATTTACAAATTCCTAAAAAAATCTCATTCGAAATCTTAATTCAGCTATTTTATGCAGTTTATGTTTATGTGTGTAACAGCACTCTATCCCACGTATGATAAATTACACAGGGCATGCTCACCTACACGAACATTCGCAAATCGTGTTTTATGCGTAGTTTTTTCAAAAAGTCAAAATAATTTTTCAGTAAAATAAACTGGTAACTTTCTCTATTATTTTAGCATTCAGTTAATAAAAGTGATATAATTCTATCGAATGGTTTGTCAGCTATGGGATGTCCATAAAGTCAAAAATTTAAGACATCTGAAACAGCTGTTCTAGTTTACGTAGATACGTGATAATCGTATATGTTGTTGTTGTTTGTTTGACAAACACACAAACATATGTTAGGTAATCTAGTTTATTTCAGTATATGTTCGTTATAGCAGAATTTTAGTTTTTTAAAATATTTTGTTTTGGAATATAGAAATTTTAACGGGTTAAACCAGTTGCAGTACGAACGGTTTGAATTTCCCGCAAAGCTACACGAGGGCTATCTGTGCAACACGAGGGGTATCTGTGCTAGCTGTTCCTAATTTAACAGTGTAAGACTAGAGGGAAGGCACCTCGTCATCACCACTCACCGCCAACTCTTGGGATACTTTTTTACCAACGAATAGTGGGATTTACCGTAACATTATAGCGCCCTCACGGCTGAAAGAGCGAGCATGTTTGATGTAACGAGGATTCAAATTTGTAACCCTCAGATTACGAATCATGTGCCTTAACTATCTGACGATGCCGGGCCACGAACGGTTTGTGTCAATGTTGTTGTTATTTACTCCTAATAGAATAGCTCCCCTTACATTTTACCCTCTCTAAAAATATTGGCCCGGCATGGCCAAGCGCGTTAAGGCGTGCAACTCGTAATCTGAAGGTCGCGGGTTCGCATCCGCGTCGCGCCAAACATGCCCGCCCTCCCAGCCGTGAGGGCGTTATAATGTGATGGTCAATCCCACTATTCGTTGGTAAAAGAGTAGCCCAAAAGTTGGCTAAATGGCACTGCTAAATTAGGGACGGCTAGCACAGATAACCCTCGAGTAGCTTTGTGCGAAATTCCAAAACAAACTGTAAAAATATTATTTTACTGGATATTTTCCAGGAAAATATGTCTTAAGTAAAACGATTTGTAAATAATTAAACTTTTTTTTCTGCTTTTCTTTCGTCTAAGAAACTTTTGTCCACTTTCTATTTCAATAAATTAATCTTTAACTGTTGCTGGAAATAAATATTTGTGTTAATACCCACATATCTCGTTTTCTAAATTAAACCACTATGAAAGTGGGTAATGGTAATAAATAGATTCATCTTTCATAAAATATTACATTTAAAAATCTCATAATTGACAACACACTCTGTATCTAACATCTGTTCTTTATGTTCTACACCTCTTTTGGTTATCGTTTAGTGTTTCCAAATAGTGTAATTATATTAATAGCAAAGCTGCTAAGGCTACCTGCCGCTGTCCCTAATTTTAAACAACTAATAGAAGGAAGTCATCATTTAGTAGTTGCTCTCTGGTACCTACCATTCACAGCAGGGTATTAACTGTCGCTCTTACAACTCATCTACAAGTGTGTGGAACACATTGCGGTGGCGTAGACTTTAAGCGAAGTTTGCTTGCTGAAAAACCCAATATTCATCATTAAACCAACAAGCGCCCCCCCCCCCTCTCAAATAGCGACACTCGGAAACCATCTGGTTTATTGAGCAGGACTAGTGTAAACTAGTGTGTTTTTCCGCCTTTTTAAAAACAGTTCATCCATAAAAGTGTGTAATCACTAAGGTCAGGTCAGGTCGGGAGTTGTTTCATTACAATGCTTTTAGTAAAGTGGTGATATATATAAATATATATTTCACAAAACGTTATTTGTCAAGATTTATGTCATCAACTTCCTGTCCATTTCCGGTCAGAGCTTGTTTGAAAGAAAACGCAGATTAGTAGAGCGCGAAGACGATTTGCTTGTGTCACAATAAATGTACTTCCAGCTTTGTTGCTAGGCCTATGCACTGTAACAAAAGTGTACCTAAAAATATTTTGTTGAACTAATTTCTCATGACCAAGATTAAACTGTAAATGGTCGAGTTTTCTGTCTTCCTGTTCATTTTATTCTATTCAGGGAATTATACGTTTTATGCACTGAGGGTCTTAAAATACAAATGTTATCAAGTTATTGTTTTGTCTGTCTGTTTGTTCCCGCAACTCTAGTCGAGGGATATATGCGCTAACTAAACGTTCATTAATTATCAGTGACAGATTTAAAGGGGGAAGGGAGCTAGTCAACGCCACCCGCCAAACTGTTGGGCAACTGTTTTGTCAACGAATATTGGGAATGACTATTACATAATAACGCCCCTATGACTGAGAGGAAGAATATTTTCGGTGACGGTGATTTGAACCCGCAATTTGCAGATTGTGAGTCGTGTGCCCTAACTGCTAATCATGCCAGGCCTTAACGTAATAACTTCCAGCATTAGAGACCATATCTTGTGAATGAAAACATGTAGGAAGTTAAAACACAATCTTCTTACTGTTGTTAGGATAACACCCATTGTTAAAAAATGATGAAGTTTAATAAATTACTCGCAACTTCTTATTTTGACGTGTTACTCTTGCGTTCAGAAAAAATAGAAAGAAAAAGCCATGTTGTCATGTTTATATAACTATGCTGAAGATGAACCTGAAACATATCATGATTAATTATTAACACGTTCTTGTGCCATGTCCTCATTTTATCGTTACGTAACACTATTATTGAAACATCTAATTGTTCTGAAAAGTGACCAGTTTCAAACGTCAATGAAGTTTTTATCTATATGAAAAAAAAATGGAATTTTAAAAGAAGAAACACACTGTGGTTGCAATGTCTGATCACTTGACTTTCACCTAAAGTTAAAAAAGTGTTTTAAAAAACTGGTTTGGTTAAAATATACGTTTTCCTACTCGCGGAGAACCTGGGGGGGTGGCAGTAAGATTAAGGATTTAGAACACCAAAATCCGCGGTTCGATTCCTTGCGGTAGAGAAAAAACAGATAGCACATTTTAAGGTTTTGCAGTAAAAAACAAGAAATTAATGAACAAATTATTCAGATTAGCTAAATCATTATTTTTAAAAAGAGAGAGAGAGAGAAGAGACAAGAATAGATATTAGGCTTAACGATCAAAAGTGTCAGGTTTTACAGTTCCAGACATTTCAAATATTACTTAACAGCTGTATAATTTTCTATTTGAAGCCTTTCAGTTCGTTTGTAGATTGGAGTACAGCTTTCTACATCTCCAAAATTGTCAGTACAACATCAAATGCCTTAGACAAGGCTTTATGTGTACGTTACTGATTGTTATGGTACAATGTCAAAGGCCTTATTTAGACATTTTATCGATCATTACAGTACTACATTCAAGGCTTTATGTGTACATTACTAATTGTCATGGTACAATGCCAAAGGCCTTATTTTGACATTTTACCGATCATTACAGTACTACATTCAAGGCTTTATGTGTACATTACTAATTTTCATGGTACAATGCCAAAGGACTTATTTAGACATTTCACCAATCGTTACAATACTACATTCTAAGCCTTATGTGTATATTACTAATTGCCATGCTACAACATCAAACGCTTTACCTGTCTTATCAGTTGTTATCATATAACATGTAAGGCTTTATGCATTTTACCATTTGTCATGGTGCCACATCGTAAGCTTTATATGTCATTTATCATGGTACTTCGTCCAAAAGGCTACATTTGTTATCATCTGTCTTGATGCCACATCTGGAAAAATCTTTCTAATATTCTTTTTTTAATATTTTATGAACATTTGTTCAGCAATAACATTTTATCTCATTTTTATAGGATTTGTTGTTTTGGGATCAACAAACACTGACGTACTTCTCGAAGTTTAACTTTTGTGCTTTACAAGAAAGAGTTATACGTTTATCTTTGAGTAAGTTTAAAATTTCCAACGAATTAATATTTATGTTTCTGAGAGCGAGTGTAAAAATAAGGATTGGTTAATTAATAAAAGTGTAAGAAAAAAGGTGTAATGTTCGTCAACAGATGAAGTGATACACTTATTTTTCCTTATCTGGAAGTTCTTTGCAAAGTGAACTGTAAATCTACGGATTTACAATGCTAAAATCAGGGGTTTAATTCCCCTCGGTGGCTTTGCTATAAGAATACACAAAAGTACCTATCTCCGGACGAGGCTTAGTAGTCAAGGCTCTGCACTGTAAACTTGAGAGTCTCAAATTCGCATTCAGTATTTTGGGGCTTTGTTCGAGTTATAAGAGAAACGGTCAGACCTCACAATTAGGTTAATAGTAGCCAAAATGTTGCCGATAGATGCTGCTGATCATCTGTCTTTCTTCCAATCCAGTAATTATCAAACTTTGTCATTGTGAGCCTTTATAAGCTAAGAAAATATATTTCCATCCCTTCCCTATTTTACGAATTTAGAGATTACACTTAAAAAAAAGTGACACATATCTGACATGTTACGGTTGCTAAGAGATGCAATTTATCAAGGAAAATAAATGTCTTGCAAGTTTTTCTAATTTTCCCCTTCGGATTTTTTTAGTCTACGGATTTACAACGCAAAAATTAGGGGTTCGATTCACCTTGGTGGACTCAGCAGATAGCCCGATGTGGCTTTACTATAAGAAAACACACAAACCATTTAATTTTATCACTGTTCTGTTTCATTGCCTTCAACACCAAAGGTGATAAGAGGTTATGTTTACACCCCTGTGTTTATGAATTAGCAGAAATTAATTGCAATATCGGTAACATTTCTCTTTAATTTGTTTTTTATGTGGTTCTTATGTTATTAGGGATTCTTTGACAAACAAAGTGAAACTTATAAACAGTGTGTTTTGAAAACTGAATATGGAATCCAAAAATAATTCTAAGATTAACTTGTTTAATTTAAAATGAATATTTAATTGATAATATGTATTAAAATGGCTGTGCGATCCTGTAACTAATAACATGTATGGAATAAAGTTTCCACTTTTATCTTAATTTACCCACCGTGGATCGAAACCACAGGTGTGTTAAAGTGACATTTTATTTCTACCTTTCGTCGTCCACAAGTTGCTAACCGAAAAGCTTATTCGGCAACGATTTATGTGAAACAAAAGATAGTCAAAAAGTTCTATTTTCATACAAAGGACAAAATGTACAGAGCTAAGAGCATATGAAAAAGGAACACATCTGCAGGTAACTTGTTATTAAAAGTACTTAGTTGAAGTAACCAAATAGTTAATGGTGAAAACTGTCTAATCTATCATTTCGAAATTTGTTACGGCTTGCATATATTTTTACCAAATGCACAACAATAGAAAGCCTAAAGCGGATAATTTCACACATTTCCACAGCAAAAATTAATTAATTTTTTTTTGTATAGTATAGTTGGTAATTTCCATTGTATCAGTTTTTCCAGTGGCCCAGTGGTAATTAACAACTCTAAAGTCCAAGACTCGATTTCTCACTGCATGCAGAGCATAGATGACCTATTGATGCTAATAAAGCAGTGGCGAAACAGTAACCTTGAGGAATTATAATGCAAAATTCAGAGTTTGATACCAGTTGAGGCATAGTAAAATTTAAACAAATTATGATATACTATAAAATTTCTTAGGAAAAAAATTCACGATAATTTATTTATTCTTCGGAAAGAAACACTAAGAAAACTTATCGTAACATGATTTGGTTTTAACCAAGCAGCACAAGGAACCAAAGTTAATAAATTTTCAACCTTACAAACTATGTTGGATCTACACACATAAGATTCGGTAATGTACTTTGTCAGTGAAAGTTGACATTTTGGTTTGAAAAAAAGCTTGACAGAGTTCAGATCAAAACTCTAAAAACTACAAACTGCATATTTCTTTAGATTACATGTTAGCCTAAAATATTAGGATTTTGTGTATATGAAATTAAGAAATAAGCAAGAAATTACCACTTGCACATTTTGTTCACTTTTACATGAGCCTGCGTTTATAAAACTCTGCACGCATATAATTAAGTTTTTTTCAAAGGTTATTATTAATTTGTTTTTTAAATCTCGCGCGAATCCACACAAAAGCTATCTACGTTAGTTGTCATTAATTTAGCAGTGTAAGATTAGAGGAAAGGTATCTAGTTAGTCATCATCACCTAATGCCAACTCTTGGACTACTCTTTTACCGAGAAATAGAGAGATTGACCGTAACTTTATAACGCTCCTACGACTGAAAGGACAAACATGTTTGATGTGACTTAGATTAAAGTAATAACGAAAACAGGTGAAGACTAACATTAAGGTGATAACGAAGACAGGTTAAGACTAAGATTAAAGTAATTACAAATAAAGGTTAAGACTAATATTAATGTTCTTAGGGCTTATATGAGTGTTTCCTTATATTTCATCTTATTTTAGAAACTTTTGCAAACTGATGACACTTTAATAGGCTTAAGGTACATTTCTAATTGGAAGGAAGGTAACTGTCACACGAGAACAAAGATTCATATTTTTATAATGAAGTTTCCAATCATTTATCTCAGGTTCCTAATAAAATGTAATTTAAAATGAATTAATGAGTGATACGTAACATGGAAAAGAAGAGAAAAACAAAAGTGATTTTTGTTCCTTCAGTTATCTATAAAGTTACCTATATCTTTCTGATGTTTGTTTTTTAATTTTTTAATCAAATTTTGATTAACTTTTGTAATTACGGGAACATGGGCTGTTATATGCGTATTATCTGAGAAATATTTTACCATAATCATCATGAAGGTAATGAAAACTACAGACTAACTCATGTGACACTCTGTAGTGATAACTCAACTCCGAACCTTACTTTTATTTTGAACACAACACACTAGTTTGTTATTTCACACAGCTATCCGTTTTTTGACACTAGTTCGTTATTTCACATAGCTATCTGTTCTTTTCACATTGGTTCGTTATTTCACAAAACTATCCGTTCTTTTCCAGATATGATGCTCTTTTTTATTTCACAATTACAGCTCAATTATGTAACAATGGGCAAGGACGAATAGTGTACGAGATGGTAGCCAATTACAAGTTAAGCGGAAACAGTGGTTTTGGTTTCGTCAGAAATGAAGTGGTAAATATTTTTCCAACGTTATCTGACATCGACACACTATTTTACTCTAAATACTTTATCAATTATATTCATCTGTAGTGCATAATTAATTTTATCTTTTTTTAATTAAGGAATAGTTCAATAGAGAATACATATATTATAGAAAATAAACATGAAATAAAATATATAGTTTAATTGCTTTAATACCTCGATAAACATACAATACAAATATCACTAGTAAAGTTGCATGATAATTTCCTTATAGTGACGAAATAAATACATAGGATAATTAAGATTGGTAAATCACGTTTAAATAAAATTATTAAATTCTCATTATTAGCTTCCAGTTTTCAACCAAGGTGATAGATAGCAAGTTGTAGAATCAAGGTAATAGATAGTCACTTATAGAATCGAATTGATGTTGTCTTAGGTAATTTTGGCAACGATTGTCAATAAATTATAAAATTTGTTAAAATTAAATTAGAAAACGTTTTCTTCGATTAATTTTGATAACAATATCCATGGAAACTGCTGGGGTTTTTGAGAATTAGTAAAACATTATTAATCCTGTTGAGGTGTTTCCGTGTTGAAAAATCGTTACACGAGTAGTTCTTCACAGAAAGGTTTGTGATGAACCAGTAACCGTCACTAAGAAAAGTGAAAAACGAGTCGATAAAGATATCTGATTAAATAAAACATTTGTCTTTAAAATCTTTAATAAATAACGAAACGAAAATCAGCGATTTTTTTTCTGCTTGTAAGGAAAAGTTTAATTTGTGAAATAATGTAAACTTAATGTACATAATTCTCCTCTCGCTAAATATTTAATATTAGGTATTTCATCTTTACAATCCATTAGATAAAGTGTAACCATTTTAAATTAAAACACATTTTTCTTGTTACTGACAGATAACTAAACGAGATATTCCAGTTAAAGTTCTTGAAGAATGTAAACGCCGTTGTCAAGAGGATCGTACAACTTCTATACGCCAGTGTTTATCTTTTGACTTTATGCCCGGCAGACGGCGCTCAGGAGTGTTTCTTGAAAATAAAAACACAAAAACTGCTAATGTCGATGACAGTGGTAGTGATATTAGAAGTGGTAGAAAGCTCTTAACTAGCAACAGGTTCAGTGGAAGTATACTGTCCAGTGATGCACACAACAAATTGCCCCCTAATGACGACATAGCTGCCTTATATGGAGATTCTTCTTGTTATCTATATTACGACCGGGCTTCACCGGAAGGAACTGATAGATTAATCAAAGAAACTGATTCCTGGCATTTCAATGAAATATGCCTTACTTGTAAGTACGGATTGATCATATTAATCAAAGAAGTATAACTGGATTACAGTTATCTACTATTCTTAAATTTGTGTGAAGCCGTATCTCGATAAACGAAACTTGATAAACTTTCTTAAAATATTTGTTGTAAAAGATGTTTCAAATAACAGGCTACAAAGTTATGGCTGTAAAAATGTTTATTTTAATGTAAGATACGTTATTATTTTGTAATTTCTTTTTAAATAAATATTTTAATTCATATTTAATACCGTTATCAGTCAAAAGTATCTTCTAAAACATTTAGAAGAGCGTATATTAAGCTATGACACTAAGACAGGGACTAAGTGAACAACCCGTTCCATTCCAATAGCTCCAAAACCACTCCGGGAATGCTCTAACAGACTTTATGTTTTTGAGAGGACTCCAGGGTACCGTTTCGACGGTGATGGAAATGAAGTCTTTGCTGTCAATCGAACTGAATGTGAAGAGAAATGTTTGAATCATAACAGTTTCACTTGTCGGTCCGCAACGTATGACAGAGCAAAACAACTGTGTAAGCTAAGCAAACAGACGAAACAAATGAATCCTACTAGGTACGAAGAAGATGCCAACAGTGACTACATGGAGAATTTGTGCCTTCCAGGTTAGGTTGCTTCAATAACCTTAAGTATTATGGTTTAAAACACTGACCAACGGTGCCGGACTTCGAACGTGTCAAGGTTCAGTTTCTAGTGATATTCTAATAACTGAACTTTTGCACCTAAAATTACTTTATAAAAATCAATTGTGAAATAATTGTTATAGATATAATGTTTCTGTAGAGAACTTTAAACACGTTAGCAAACTATTTTGTCGTAATATCGTGGAAAGTAGATGTGAATTTCGTTGTTGTTCGCGTTGTTGCTTTCTGGTTTGTCTTTTGAATTTTGTTAGAAACAGCACAAGGGCTATCTGCGCTAGCCATATCTAATTTAGTAGTGTAAGACTATAGGGAAGACAACTTGTAATTAACACTCACCGCCAACTCTTGCACTACTGTTTTACCAACGAATAGCTGCATTGATCGTGACATTAAAACGCCCCAACGGTTTAGAGGACGAGGATTCGAACCTGAAACTGTTTTTCAAGCCACCTTATCAACAGGACATACCAGGCCCAGTATATAGGAATCTGGTTAAAACCGAAAATAAAACAATAACAACAACACACTAAAAGAGCACAAGTTTTCTGTTGAAATCCACTTATATATCTTTTTAAGGAGTAACGTTTTGACTGTCTGTCTATTGCCTCATATGGCATAGTGTATATAAGTTTCAGGATTAGCACGCCCCCTATGCTTTAACACATTGTTGTAATAATAACCAAGCTATTAGTTTAAAACCTGCTATATGTTGTCGTTATATCTATACACTTTAATCAGAAGTGAAAAGTACAAATCCGTCTTTATTGCCCAGCAAGAATTAGATCTGTGTTCGTACAAAGTAAGATGGAGTTATGACTAAGAAGGCTGTTATAGAAACGTATTGTTGAGAGATGAATACTTTAAGAAAGATATGCTGATAACATGTTGCGACTTGTAGATTTGAAGATGCAGACAATTAACGTTGGGAACTTTCATTTCTGTATTACTTTTACTTAGAGAAAATTGTAAAACGCTTCTTTTACATTGCAAAGCCCTGAAATTCATATTATAAATTTTATAAGTTTAGTTCTAGTAACAGGCTTTGCAACATAAATTCTAGTAAGGGTTAAAAACAATCTAATTTGGGGTTGATTTAATTATTTGACGGCGTAGTCACTTTAGTTAGGGTTATATGGTGATTTTATCAAGTAAACTAAATTAATCTATGGATCTCTATTGAAATTACCCTATAGTATCATTGAACTTTCAATGTGAATTATAATCACCAGCCGACGCCAGTAATAATACATTCATTGTTTGTTTATAATTAAACACAAAGCTACACAGTGGGCTATCTGTGTTCTGTCCACAACGATTATCGAAACCCACTTTCCAGCACTTCAAGTTCACAAACATACCGCTGTGCCACTGAGGGGGGGGCAACACAAAGAGTTCAAGAACTTCTGATACGTTTGTTTGTTGTTGAGGTTAAAACTCCACGATGAATTGGCTAACTGTAATCTGTCCATTGTGGATAACGAAACCCAATGTTTAGTGATATAGGCCCACCAGCTCATTGCTGTGTTAGCTAAACAAACACACGAAACAGATAAATCCCACGAAGAATAACCAAAAAGGAACTGCTATGATTTAATCATTAACCAACAACGTTGGCCTTTGGTGTACGTGCTTAATATATTTATGGGTTTTTAACTTGACATGTCACTCTGGGGGTTCAGTGTTAGCCCTACAGACTAACAATGATAAAATCTGGGGTGGGATACCTGAGGAGAATAGAGCGCAAATAGCCCATTTTGTAGTTTTCGCTAACATGGTCTAGCGGAAAGGTCACTCTGCTCCGAACCTGCACCCCTTTTAGCCATGAATGCGTCAGAATGGTACGATATATCGCACTATTCGTTGGTAAAGTACTGGCGGTGGGAGGCAATGACTATCTGCATTCCTTCAAAACAATCTCTTTAAAATTAAGAACGGCTAGTACAAGTAGTACTTGAGTATCTTTGAAAAAAATTCAACAAAGATAAGCAAACTGACAATAAACTGCATATTTATGGTTAGTTGAACCATTTAATTATATGTTTTATACTAACTGTGTAAATTCTAAATAATATTAATACAGTTTTAATAATGAACACCAGGTATTTTGTGCATAATAATAAACCTTTAACTTATCCAAACGTTTGTTTGTTTTGGAATTTCGCACAAAACTACTCAAGGGCTATCTGTGCTAGCCGTCCCTAATTTAGCAGTGTAAGGCTAGAGGGAAGGCAGCTAGTCATCACCACCCACCGCCAACTCTTGGGCTACTCTTTTATCAACGAATAGTGGGATTGGCCGTCACATTATAACGCCTTCTCAGCTGGGAGGCGAGCATGTTTGGCTCAGACCCTCAGATTACGAAGCGCTCGCCTTAACGCGCTAGGCCATGCCAGGCCCCAACTTATCAAACGATAATATTTTTTACTATTGTGATTTTACGTTTTATGACTAACAGTGATGTTTTAGGTTACTTCCACTTTTTGAAAAAAATTACGTTTATGCATTTATTTTAACCTCACACTTCTGATCAACAATGATGTTTTAAACCTAATATTCGTGCAAAACCAAAGATGTTTTAAATTACTTTAATTCTACTTTTTTGACCAGCAATTATATTTTGTATTTTACTGTAACACTAAGTTTTTTAAATAAATTTGATGATTTTTATATTACTCTACTTCTACTCTCCCGAACAATGATGAACTTTTAATATTATTTTAACCATATTTTTTCTGACTAACAATGATGTTTTAATATGATCTTAATCCTGGATTTTTTCTGATCAACCAAGATTCCCAGATCTGCTCCGCTAAAGCTTTTATCATGGAAACTGGGAAGGAACTCGATAGTGCTTATGACCGAGAATTCGTCACTGTCAGCGATTACAGTAAGTGCTCAGCGCTTTGCATCAACAGCCTAGAGAAAAGAGGCTTCTTCTGCAGGTCTTTCGTCTTTGACGAAAAGTCAAAAACTTGCCTACTGTATGACGAAGACCCAGTAGGATACAGGATAGGTCCAGAGATGAGTGATCCTCTTCGAGGGAGTAGCGGAAACTACTTCAGAGTCCTCTGTGGGACACAGGAGCGAGGTAAGACCAGTTTGTTATATGTATAGGAAAAGTTTCACTTTTATTTCTCGTCTTTATTATTCGTATTGCATACGAATTAGAGTAAAAGCGATACTTTATCGTGCGCAACTTGTACGCTCAAATATTTAACCTTCTGATTTGTTTTATAGGATTTATTTTTGAATTTAACCACTTTACACCATACTGGTAAGAATTTTGGAAAAAAAATATTTACATATATATTACAGTTTAAAAGTAATGTTTTTATTTCTTAGCTTTCGAGATTCATTTCTTCGTTTTACTTCACACTAGTCTTTTGTGACCGAGATCGTATACTTGGATGAGCAAAATAATGTAGTAAACAACCAATCCAATTTGAACTTTAAATTTTATGAACTGTAACTGGCTATGTTGAGTCCAGCTTCAGGTTGGTGTAATTCATGGAAACTTTATATCTAGTTAAACTTTGCTTAAGACTTTCTAAGACGAAAGCCATTTTAATCTGTCTTAATTTAATACACCGTTAACTGACTAGGCTTTATATCTACAACAATACAACTACAACTAGTCATTTATTATATTGTTATTGCAGTGTACGTGAATCAGTTGAAGTAAACAATGGTGTTTTCAGCTTAAGTTTTAACGAATCGGAAAGTCGTTTTGCCTTATTTTGATGATTGTTATTACTGAGACGTTCTTGTGGTTCATTATGTTCTGTAATACTTTTCTCCAGATGCTTTGTTCAATAACGCTACTTTAGAATGCTTCCGACGTAAGAAACTGGATGGATCCCACGAAAATGAGATAAAATCCTATTCGTTTCAGGAGTGTTTGGACGAGTGCATGCGCCGTTATGGGCGTGCTTGTCGTTCTGTAGAATACAGTTCGCTCTACCTGTCGTGTAAATTCAGCAGTTTTGAAGTCGGTTGGGGAACTGGAAGACCAAACCTCATAGAGGACGACTATTACGATTACTATGAACTTATATGGTGTAAGTAATTAAAACAAATTGTGTAAACGTGTCTGTTATTAAGTCCTAGAAATTATAGTTAACTAACACAACCTGATTACTTGAGGACGATAAGATATGTAGTATAGAGGGAGGAATCGATTATAAAAGCTCTTAACGAATAACGAGCAAACATGGGTCTGTTTTATCATTTCTCCGAAAGGAGGTAAAAAACAGTCTGGAGGGATCACTTGTTTTAATCATTTGCACCATCATACAACAATATATTATCTGTCAGTTGGTCAGTAGACACTAAAGTGCCATCACGTATGAGACGTTCAGTCTCTACAACTTCTACTGTTATGACGCAAGTAAAACGTGCGCATGCTGTAAATCACGAGAAGAATTATGCACTCTGTTGGCTAAGACATAGCATGACATATGAAATTTAAAAGCAATGGATGAAAAAAAATATTTTTCTCTTATCTTTGCTTTTATTTACTCTTAGAAACAGAACACTTTCAGGAACCATTGGAAAGTACATCTAGTGAAACACTATTTCTTAAAGAACTGAGCATAAACACTTGTATGTTTCACATGTTTTTCATATATCACGATCATGATTTCACCAGTGAGTGCATTACTAGGTAATTTTTGACCTATAGCGTATCATAGTCATAAGAAAATCTTGTAAAATCACTTGTGGAAATATTGGGTTGTTATTAGATATGAAATGGATTTTGATAATGCCCCGTAAACCTTAATTAGATGAAAGTAAAGAAAAATACACCTCCACAAACAAAGTCTAATTTAATTGAAAAAGGAAGTTATTTAATATAAATTACCCAAGGTCCTTTCATGTTGAAGTTTTTCATGGTTTCTACGAGAACCTCCGTAATCTGAACCTCATTCCTAATGTTACATGTGTAACATGAAGTGAAGCTACTGGCACACAAATTTAAGGAAATTTTTATTTAAAAATCATAAAAGAAAAACAATCACCTTTTCCATTCAGTCGTCTCTATTGAAACTGTAGAAAGATCTTCAAACTAAAGACTTTCAAACTTGGTCACAATGTAGGGCATTTACCACTAAGTTTATCTTCACAATTGTTGAAGCCAATGAGCTAATAAGTTTAAATCTACAATTATGACATTGAAGTAACAAACTGATTGCTAGATTAAATAATATATTTAACTAAATTCAAGAGGTGGTTCCAAACAATGTTTATTCCATCTGCATAACTTAAGCTAAACTTTTAGATCTGATCAATAAACAAGACATATCTTGTTTTAACGAATACCGAAACTTATTTTAGCCTATAGTTCCTTAGTTTTTCCGATGTTCTTTAGCGCTGTTTTCTTGGAAAAACACAAGCTCATTGAAATAGGAAATAAGAATTAATTTACGAGTGTATAAGAAAGATTTAATTTCTGAGAACTTTGTATAAAAGACCTCAGAGATCGTGTTTAGAGCTCTTAAATAGCTAATAGTTTTTGTTATTATTCATATTTATAGATCGAAGCGATTGGAACCCAATATATGGTGGTGGATATACTCCAGAGAGATCTGGCTATGGAGACTATGGTGGCGAGAGGTGGGAAGGAGGATGGAGCGGCATTAGACCAGACACAGGACGTTACCCACAACCACCACCTCCACCACCGTACGAGGACAGGTATGGTGGACGATATGGCGGAGATTTCAGCGGGAACTATGGTGGTCGTTATGGAGGCGGAAGATACCCTCCTGGACCTCCTCCTCCACCATTACCACCAGGTCCGAATTCTATTTATCCTCCTAGGCTCCCTGGCCCACCTTTTCAACCAGGACCAGAAGGACTTGGCTATCCCATGTGCACTGATCATGCTAATGGTGGCGGACCAGGAAGCGTACCAGGGGGTGCTGGATTTCAGAGAGTTGGATTTGGACAAAGGTTACGAAGCTTTTACGTTCGTCGGGTGGTTCGAGCTGACAGGGTAGAAGACTGCGAACAGGCGTGTATTGATGCACGTGACTTTGACTGTCGATCTTTTAACTTCAGGTGATATTTAAAGGATATTTAGTCATACTAGAGTAATTACTTAAAAAATGAACAAAAATATTATACAAGAATCACTTTTTAAAATTTTATAATCTTTGTTTTGTTAGCTAAGAAAATGCAAAATTATTATTATTACTATTATTTTCTGATAATTTATTCTTAAATTAATTGGAGTTAAATAAGTCGTCATTCCAGTAATAATTAATAGAATAGTTTTTCATATTTATTTAATTAAAATATTCGTAATTTAATGTGTGCTATTTAGTTTCTAAGTGTTTTATTCAAGTCAGTTCGCTGCATGACCTAACATCTGTGCTGGCATGAATAATAATTTACGATATATTTACATGCTTGTTACATACAACTGATGTTTTAAGCGGTACGTATGATGTATATTCTCATCAGACCATTCTTTCCTGAAAACTGCGAGCTGAGTGATGTAGATACTACTCAGGTACAGCTGAATAATCCTAATCAATTTGACGACAACACGCAATTCGATTTTTACGAACGAGACGGTCCAGGATCAAGACGTTTTTGCCTGGATGGTGAGTATCTGTTTGTTTGTTTGTTTTTCAATTTTACGCAAAGCTACGCGACAGGTGTTTACGTTAGCCATCCCTAATAATTTAGTAATGTGAGACTAGAGGGAAGGAAGCTAGTCATCATCACCCACAGCCAACGTTTGGACTATTCTTTTACTCACGAATAGCGGGCTTGACCGTAAATTTACAACGTTTCCACGAATGAAATGGCATGCATGTTTGGTGTGACGGGGAATCGAACCCATGACCCTCGGATTACGAGTTGAGCGTCATGTCATACAATGAGGGTTCTTTGTCTTGCTATTCCTGGTTGAAATATAGGAATTAACCATTTTTTTACCTGCTTAATTGTGAAGAATATATGTTGTTTTCATCGTGTGTTTTCAAACTGGATATTTATTTGTCTTGTGAATTTTACATTTCCGCTTGTAATTGTGCAACATGAATAAACTAAAAAATATATTTATCTATCTATTTAAAATAGAAAAACCTCGGCGTGGTTGAAATTGAAATGTTTACTAATTGTGTGAGCATTCAGATATTCGATGGGAAATTTTAAACTGCTTTCACCATCGTCTAGCCGTGTGGCTGTAAGGACTGATGATGTAATTTGTTATGTAGCTGTAGCGATTTGTGATGTAATCTCTTAAGTAAATGTAGATATTTGTGATCCAATCTGTTATGTAACTGTAGGTATATATGATCTAATCTGTTATGTAACTGTAAGGATTTGTGATCTAGTCTGTTATGTAACTGTATGTGGTGGAAAATATATTCAAGAAAAATCTGATTATGGTGGCGGACGGAGGTTGAAACAACATTAACTGTTATCCACAACCACCATCTTACGAGGACAGGTATCGTGGAGGTTATGGCGGTGATTATAGTTGAAATTGTGGTGATCTTTATAGTGACGAAAGTTAATCTCCTGGACCTCCTGTTCCACCATTACTATAATGACGTTAAAAGTCTTCAAGTCAAAGCGCCTCCAACAACACAATGATTGTTACATTAAATAATATATTAACTGACTCAATCCGAGAAGCTACAAACAGTATTTATGGAATATGTATAATTTGTAGCGAAGTATCAGACTTAAGATTTGTTGAGGTTTGATAAAACTTCTAGTCATTACAATTATTAACAAGACATTGAATATAAATTATAATGGATGACACAAAAGTAACTTCATATTTCATGAAATATATCAGGTACGGATGGAACTATGCCTGACATTATAGTTAACTACACGGATGAACCAAAAAGTACCATTACAGAAAAGGTTAGAAGGACTGGATAAAATTGAAACCAAAATATGTCACAAAGTAAATCGTGACCATCTTTTCTGCTCGATTTTTTTACTAATTAGGCTATTTTATATCATCACAGTTAGCCAGTCTTGTTCTCCTGACGGTATGGAATTCTCTCTTAGAACACCAAATGGCTTTTTTGGTCGTATCTATACATACGGGTTCTACGATACGTGTTTCTATGATGGAAATGGTGGTAACATTAATGTCCTAAGGATAAGTCGAGCAAATGGTTTTCCACGATGTGGAACACAGCAGGTACGTATTTCTGTTATTTTAAACAATTTTTAAAGTCATATTTTATTTAAAATGTGAAATTCTCGAACTTGTTTTCTCTCTGCTTTATTTTGTTATGTTTTTTCGATTCATTTGATCAGAAACACTGTGAGTAAAACCATTTATTTTGCATAAGTTTATATACACATAATTAGGTCGTGTGTCAGAGAAAGTAGCCTTTAGTAACCGTTTTTATTTCAGATTAATAGAATGCTAATGTTAAACTAAACGTTTTGTAATTAAAAAAACCCGAAACCTTTAACAGAAGAGGCTTAAGAGATGTGGTTTATGATATAATAATCACTTTACATTTTATAAAATGAAAAAATACTGTTGGTTTACGTTAGTAAAGGGTGTGTGTGTTTTTCGTATAACAAAGGCACAAAGGACTATCTGCTCAGACCACCGAGGGGAATCGAACCCCTGATTTTAGCGCTGTAAGTTAGTAAAAGGAAACAATAATTCATCATTTGACAGGAGAATATCTGACATTATGTATAACTTATGAATATTGAAACAACATACAGTTGTGTTGTAATGAAAGGTATTAGGATATATATTTGACATTATGAATAACTTATGAATGTTGAAAGCACATACAGTTGTGTTTTAATGAGAGGTATTAGGATATATGTTTTAACAAAAGTATTGTATTTAGTATTTGAAGATTTCTGAATAAAGGTAGTAAAAAATACTATAATTTTATACAATTTTCCAAATATCAGTAATGTATTATGTCGTGTATTAAAATGTTAATGTTTTTATAGCTATAAAAATGTGGATGAATAACTTTGTTTGTAATATATAATTTTAATTTTGTGGGCATGTTTATATCCGAAAGATTTGATTGATGTTGTTTTCTGTGTCATACTTTAAAGTAAAGTGAAGCAGACGAATTTATTAGCGTTTGGTATCTCTGGAACTTTAACATTTTTGTTTCCGAAGAGATTTAACATTAGAAATAATAATAAATAGTTTAAGAACACAGATACACTAACTAATAAGATCTTGAGGTGTTAAGATAGTTTTTGTAGTTTCATAAAACTTTTAACTATCAAATCACTAACGAGAAATTCTTTGTGTTTAAACTGAATTTTTTTGCACTTTATAGTTTTGTATATTTTTCAAAGCTTAACAAACCTGGTCGTAGTTTATGATATTTCAGTTCAAATGTCCTGGATTATTTCTTACACAGTACGGAGATGTTATGACCAATATAGTAGTAGTACAATTCAACGACTACGTGCAGACATCACGTGATAAAGTTTATAACCTCACGTGTTACCTTTCTGGGGCTGGAGAAACGGTGGTTACGTCAAACTACCTGGACACTCGAGCCGATGGGTAAGTAACATTGAATCGAATAAGATAGTCAGCTAAACAAATCTGACCTAAGTACCACAGAATGACAAAACTAGTATCATTTTATATTTGTTTAATTTCATTCCAGGAAAATGTTTCACGTTTTTAGCACGGCATGGTCAAGCGTGTTAAGGCTCTCGTAATTCGAGAGTCGCAGGTTCGAATCACGGTCGCACCAAACATTCTCTCCCTTTCAGCCGTAGGGGTGTTATAATGTGACGGTCAATCCCATTATTCGTTGGTAAAAGAGTAGTCCGAGAGTTGGCGGTGGGTGGTGATGACTAGCTGCCTTCCCTCTAGTCTCAGACTGCTAAATTAGGGACGCAGATAGTCCTCGAGTAGCTTTGTGCTAAATTCAAAAACAAACAGAATTAAAAACAAGTTTCACGTTTTATCCAAATACAATAAGATAGAAACACAAACAATAAACACACAAGAGTTACAAAAACAACGAGTAGTTTCAAGTAAATCATGAATTTATTAATGATATAAACTTTGTAAGAAAAAGTACGAAGGAGAATTGAATAAACTGTACAATACACTAGTATTTTGTATAAAAACCCTCTACTTTATACAGGATATTACACATTGTTGTCATGCCGCTGTGTATAATTATGAAACATTGTTACAAATATTCTCTCCAGAGTCCAGTCAGACTCTTTGGTCACCTTTTGATTTCTTTGTTTCTGTATAAATAAGCCATGTAGACGTCTTGCCGTAGGGATATTATTTATTGTACACCTAAGATCATTGCCTGATGAGTCACGCTAATGGGTGAAAGACATGATGTATTAGGATATGCATATGCACGTCAGCTCTCAGGGTGCCATCATCTGTGGTACATCATTGACTCCATTGACAGAAATGTAACCCAAATTTGTACTAACCACCTCACCATATTTCACTGTAGATGTACATTTACTATGATTACATTCTTCTTTCTGCGTTCTAATAAACTGTTATTTATTGTTGCTAAACTTGAATTCGTATGTAAATATCACAGATCCCCCGATTTGCTAATTTTACTTTTTATGGTAAGATCCCATACCGGTTTTAACCTCTTGGTTTAATTATCTCTTTTCCGGAGCGTTTTTAGCAGCTATGTGTCTACTTCATTCTAAAAGGAGTAACGCTGTTTTGCTTTTAGAGAATACCGTTTTATTTTTTTAATCTGACGACCTCTATTATCAACACTTCCAACTTCACGGTTTTAATAAAAGCGAAATCATCTGTTATCTTATGTGTCGATTCATATTTTAACCTGTTGACCAGCAAGAATACTAGGCTTCTTGACATTGAACTCGCTATTTAATAAACATCTGGGACTGTGGTAAAAATACAACAAAAACAAACATTAAGACAAGGAAGGCACTTGAAAACAAAGGGAACTTCGAAATATTTTCTGTTACAACACCTTAAACATTTCAACAAAGGTTGTTAAAGATTTTAGCAAATATCGTATCCAATCTAGCCGCTACAACTAAACTGAATGAATTTTTTTAGAGAAAATTAACGATCTAAAACAAAGAGACTAAAAGAATGACAAAACGTATTATTAAATGTAAAACAAATGCAAAGAACATTAAATTAAAAACGCTGTGTCGTTTCTGTCGTCGGGTCTTTCAGAAGCTGATTGTAGGTGACACATTAAAACAAATTATACACAGTGTGCAAAGGTATAGAGCGACAAATACTGAAAACGTAGCCACCTTCACTGTTTCACTACAAAGGTCAGATATATTTTAGTTTGAAACAAAAATATATCGCCAGATGGTGTCAGTGTTAAACTGGCACTACTTTCCAAAAGGTACTAATTAAAATGTGTTCGAGACTTACAAGACATGGTGCGTGATAGTATAAGAAACCAACAGACCAGACAACATTCCTGGAAACTTTATACGAATTAACATCATTCGCCGTCCTATCTCCTTAAACTAAATATTATGCATTTCTATTAGGATATAATAGATATTAGTTGTTGTAGGCCTATAACTAATAAGTTTGAAAAGGATTATATACTGCCAGAATTTTGTAAAATATATCATCATTGGCCATTTAAAACTTAAAGGTAACTAACTGCTCAGTGCCTCGCATTAAGGAAATTAAGGTTTGAAAACCAAACAATTAATAAATATAGTCACAAGAATACGGATTGATTTGATGGCATTTCTTGTTTCAAATTCTTCATTAATATCATTCACATATACAGCATTGCTTTATCTACTATAACTGTTCTTGTCAATAGACAGACGAAAATGAAACTCTTAAAACAATATAGACTTGGAGTTGTTTACCGATAAAATATGATATTATAATTGTGTAAAAAGTTTGAAACAAAGTTTTTGTAAAAAAAATACTTTCGATATGGTTGTAGCTGTAATAAATTTGATTATGAAATTCGAAGCTACGTGTTCTAGAAAAGAGAAATGGAGAGTTGTGGGTTAAGGGATAAGTTGTTACAGCACAACGATATAGTTTCATTATTGTAATGAATTAACTGAAATGAAACTGTATTTCGCAACGTGTACATTAATGTTTTTTTTTTAATTTTGCACAAAGCTACTAGAGGGCTATCTGTGCTAGCCGTCCCTAATTTAGTAGTGTAAAACTAGAGGAAAGGTAGCTAGTCATCACCACCCACCGCCAACTCTTGGACTACTCTTTTACCAACGAATAATGTGATTGAGCGTCACATTATAACGCCTCCAGAGCTGAAATGTTTAGCGCGACAAGTACTTTGATGAATAGCAACAACCATATTATATTTACATTGTTGTTTTTTTTAAATAAAGACCATTCTGAAGCATTTTGAAATTTTAAGTATCTTGTATTGAAACATTTTGTCAGGAAGCGATAATGAAAACATTATATTAGCGTGAAAAGTTTGTTTTTGTTTGAATCTTTTTCATATACAACTGGAATTAAATTTTTTTGAGTTATTTATAGTAAAACCCAGAAAGTCAAGAAGGCCATTTTAGCGGTGTATACGAATAGATTCGTAGTCTGATAAATGTTGCTAATAATAAAGTTATTGCACATCAAATTGTTAATGCATTCAATCAAATGGTGGCGTTCCAGTTGCACAGCTTGCAAGCATCAATAGAGCAGAGATATAAAACATGTTTGAAGTTTTGTTTCTGAGTAAGTAAATTGAATACGTGTATAGTTCAACTGAATGGTCTAAAACTGATCGATTTAGAAAGAAGGAACAAAAGATGACATACAAGATGTAGAACATTTGTCCCACATTTTAATGGTTCCGTTATTAACATATCGACAGTGAAATGTTGGCCACTGCAAATGACAGGGTAAATAATTTGAATTAAAATGTCAGGGAGAAGACGCTTCAAGTTCCAATAGAAATCCGAGAAGAGATTTTTGATTAATATAAGAACAATGATGAAATAAAGGAGGCATGTTGACGCTAACGATGCTTTCCAGAATTATTGTTTTCATAGAATTTTCGTATCTGGTATTTAAATAATCTTAGAACCTGGAAATGCCATATTGAAAATACTACCAGTTTCAAAGAATCGAGGGATCACAAAGTTAAAAAAAGACGTTATTTACTAAAAGTTAACGTGCTGAACTGTACAGTCATCGCACTTCAAGACATTAAACATTGTAGATATAAAACAAGAGCAGCAGAGCTGTATTTGGATTGTCAGTACTGTTTGATGACTAAAATGTTCATCGTTGGATGGGTTTTGGCTCTAAGCATGAAAAATTTGACGAGTTAAAATATATTTGCAACCATTATGACGAAATAGTGAACATGTTTTTTTGAACATGAAGTAGTAGAGAAGTTTTTGGATAGATATTACATTGGAACAACTATTGATGAGATACCCAGACAAGTATTATTAACCAAGTGAACATGAAATCCATTAAGATGTGGGGCCATTATTGAGTTTCCTGGATTTCCAAGTGAGCTTGAAGTCCGATACAAAATAGGTTAGTTATTGGGTTCCCAGTGATCTTGAAATCTAGCAATAAGTCGGATAGTTATTAGGCTACCTGAAAATTAAAATACAACAAGGAAGAAAAGATACGGATTTTAAGTATGAGAAAATAATAACCTGCATACTTAATTGTGAACCAGAAATATAACCTGAATTTATTTAACATAAATAAAAAAACCACTTTATAATGATACAATCCATGGTAGATAGATTGGAAACCAATTCGCGAATAAAACCTAAAATAGTTAAGTTGGAAACAGTCAGGAAGATGTCGCAATTAATTTGTTACTGTGTCTGGATTATAAAAACTAACCAAAACTAACAAGCACTATTATAAGTACTAATCCAACTTGAAGATCATCCATTTCTCCCTTTGTTAAAACATTTGCAAGAACTTGGTTTATATACTTTTATGTTGTTGTTCTCTTTTAAATACTTCTGTTTATTGCTTACATTGAAAATTCTAAGCTTCTGGATAATCTTTCGCTGCAAATAACAACCAGCCCTTGTAAAAATATGTCAGCTTTAATAATCGATGTGAAAGTTGTATGAAGTTCGATATTAATTCGATGAAGCAGATATTAATATTGGTCACCAAATTACATCAGTGTGGTGAAGTATATAAAAGTTAGATAAATATATTAAAAACAAGAATTAGATTTTACTGGTACTTATTAATGACGTGATATGTGCTGTTGTTGTTTTTCAACATGGAAATTTTAGGCGCTATCCAACGCAGATTGAGCACCTGCCAGCTCAGAATATCCTGACCTCTAGTGTCGTCTTGCGAATATTGTATCGAGGCACTCCAACAAACACCATCGCAGTGGGAGATTTGCTTACTTTTAGGCTAGAAGCTCGAGGACAATGTAAGTTTAAAAAATAGAAAAGATTGCATTAAAAATATATAACTTTAAAGTTTAATTTACTTACACTTGTAGGCTATATTTCTCTCTATATATATATATATTATCGCCTAATCTCTTTCAAGAACAGTTGTAGGCTTTTGTAATAATATGGTCCTTAAACTTTCCCTATACATCTGTGGTAAACCTTACAATAGTAAATAAATAATGACTTTTATAAATTACAAATAATATAACTAAGGAAAATCGGGTATAGAGAAACAAAATAATGAATCCTTACTAATTTAACATGTGACAAACCCAGGTTATTTTACTGATTGACAAAAATTCCATAATATCTGAACCAGAGTCATTATTTAAAAGTGAATTGTTGGAAATCGTTTTTATAGGATTGGCAGCGCTAATTTATACTGAATTCTACCCACTTGTACAATTGTGTGCGGGAATATAAGTTTCTACTACATCTTGTTAACTCGTGGCTTTTCCTGTAGATGGCGGAGTAGTATGGACTGCTAAAATGTGTAGAATTGTCCAACGAGGCTGATGCTATTTTAATAAATTATTTTGCGCTTTTAACACTTTCTCTTTTACATATACGCATATTTTCATAAACAGATTATTTCTAATTTGTAATAATGAATTATTAATCAGAGTATGAGTTTCCAATGAAAACTGGATTGAAAACACAGTTCAAAATAGCACACCTTTCTAAAATGTACCTTGGTATTTACATTATTATTGAAATACCTAAAAACTTAACAAATAGGATGTAATGTACTTGAAAAGTAACCAAAATTTAGGTAATGTAGCAAATAAAATGAAAATTAGCAACGATTTCACACAAAATTAACTTATAAAAAAGCTTTAATTTTTACAGCTTTTTAAAATTATTTTTTGTTCTTTATTATGAGTGTTATTCAGCAGTTTAATAAGACTTCGAATTAATAGCTTGTGTGTGTGAAAGGCTTAGAGAGCGTCATTACTTTGTTATTTTAGGCAGTTTACACCATTACAATAAGTTTCTAGCAATGCGTGCATTGGGTTGTCACAAGTCTAGTACAGGTGAGTTCTAGTCTGAAGAATAGCATATTGTGATATTTAAAAGATACTTCTGAAATGCTAGTTTTATTTATAGATTTTGAGAAAAGGGCAACAAAGACGTTATTTTAATATATTTCTTAATGATATTCTGGCAGACAGATACGATTTCTTTACTGGTGACATCTTTGCGACCAATGTCATCGCCAAAGATCCGTATTCTGGAAGAGAAGTACATTTGATCGATTCAAGGGGGTAATATATGTCATTTTCCTAAGTCCCTTCCTGTTTGTTTATTCTTTTATTTCATAACAGTGGTTGTACTTTAAAGAAAGTTGAATTAAACACTAAAGACAAAATATAATGTTAAGGTCTGATAAACTTAAGATGTTTTGGAAGTTGTGTTTCTTGATCATTTTATGGTTTCACTGTTCATTTATTGAACCTGTGTTACGATTGAATGGAATTTTATTATAAGCTAAGCTACATGAAATTGGTGTCGCTATAATAGTAAATATTGTACATCTTTTAAAACACAGTAACACAGAAAATTCGACAAAAATTTTATTTATCGTAACTCGATTCGGTTTTCTTGCAGGTTATTAAAACATTGTTTTATTGGCTTTGTAAGGATAATTGTTCTCTTCAAAACTTTGATGCTTCTTATAGAACATGTTCTGTTACAGTAGAAGTAATTCAAAGCGATCGTTTAGAGAAGTCTCTGTTTTCGGATTACTAATTTATTATTCTCACGCATTTTTATGGGCTACCTTAAGCTGTCCAATTGACCTTTACGTATTTCCTGAGTTACATCGAACACCAGAGGGCTCTCTAGAAGCTGAATTTTACGCTTTCAAGATTCCCGATTCTAATTTGCTGGTGTTCCAGGCAACAGTTCGTACATGTCGTGGACCTTGTGAACCGGTAAGATTTAGAATTTTACATGGTAATTCGTTTGTTTATTTTTGAATTTTGCGCAAAGCCACTCGAGGGCTATCTGTGCCAGCTGTCCCTAATTTAGCACTGTAAGACTAGAGGGAAGGCAGCTAGTCATCACCACCCACCGCCAACTCGTGGGCTACTCTTTTACCAACGAATAGTGAGATTGACATTATAACGCCCTTACGGCTGAAAGGACGAGCAGGTTTGGTGCGACCGGGATTCGAACCCGTGATTCTCGGATTACGAGTCGAACGCCTTAACCCACCTGGTCACACCGGGCCACATGGTAATTCCTCTTATGAAAGAGCTTAATATTTATTGATCAACAAAGCTGTTGACGTTTTCAAAAATTGTCTTCTGTCGTGTCATACTGCTGCCAAATTATTCATTTAATAATATTAAATATTTTATTATTTAGTACTCTCTTAAAAATTATAATCATTTTAGAATTTCATATTTTGCTAAGATGTCACACTTATTTATTTTGTGTACTATGACTTTTTTTTTTTTACAAGTTCCATGTTTTTTTCCACGCATTTTTTCATGAACAGGCTATTTCTAATTTGTAATAATGAATTATTAATCAGAGTATGAGTTTCCAATGAAAACTGCATTGAAAACGCAGTTCAAAATAGTACTCTTTTCTGAAATGTACCTTGGTATTTACATTATTACAATTTACCATCTATATATTTTATACTGATGACATTTTGGGAAGCCCCTCCACAGTTTACCTTAGCCCTTTCAATGAAAATATCTTGGAACCGCCACTGAAATTATCTAACAATACATTAGGAACGTTTCATTAGATCATGAGGTAGGTAAGTCACTGTTTAATCTTTAGTTAGTTTGTTAGTTTTTGTCGGACCCATGTAATCTTAAGATTAGTAGCTTTCGCACTCAAATTAGAAAGAATTTGTCATGTAATTGCTAAGAAACATGTAATGTTATTTAGCCAACAAATATACTTTCATTTTCATGCACAATTTTTGCCCCATTCAGCCAGTGTTTGAGTTAATTTTTTCTATTAAATTTGATAACTTTGAATATTTTTATGATGCTATTTTTTTAAGCACATAATTACATAATAGGCTATGCGCGCTCTTTCGAACATGGGAAATCTGACCCTAGATTTTAGCGTCATGACCTTGAAAACTTACCATTGCGCCACGGGGAGTAACAATACTATTCAACATCAGAATTTATGAGCTGAAGACGTTTTTGATTATTATTTTAAAATTCATAACTTAAAGTATTGCTTCAAAATTGTTTTTATAGTGTTGTCAGTCAGTTGAATACGTATGCACAGATGGAATATCATAGGTATATGTTTGTTTGTTTTTTAATTTCGCGCAAAGCTACTCGAGGGCTATCTGAGCTTGCAGTCCTTAATTTAGCAGTGTAAGACTAGAGGGAAGGCAGCTAATCATCACCACCCATCACCAACTCTTTGGCTACTCTTTTACCACCGAATAGTGGGATTGACCGTCACATTATAATGCCCTTACGGCTGAAAAGACAAGCATGTTTGATGCGACCGGGATGCGAACCCACGACCTTCGGATTACGAGTCGAACGCCTTAACACACATGGCCATGCTGGCCCCATAGCTATATGGGTATGAGCTGAGAAATTACGTAAGCTTTTAAACATTTTATAATGAATGATAATAACTAATATTGATATTGTTGTTAATTTGAGAGACATGCACCTTTATAGACACATTAACGTACAGAGCTAGGGCTACAGTGTTAAAGTACAGATTCAAATGTTCCCTATTTCTGGGACAGTTTGATGTAATTAATTCTTCTATTTATTTAATAGATATCCTTACTAAATATTTTTACTTAGTCAGCTTTCATTAATGCCAGTGGTTTGTAAATAATAAACAGTCGTTGTTTCAGTCATCCTTAATATAAGAAATATTTTTTTCTGTTACGTAAAGTGTAATTGTTTATTCTGTACAGACCATATGCAGTGACCTCAGTAGACCAGGCACTTTTCCTTCCTGGGGACGCCGAAAGAGGGCAGCTTTGAATGAAACCCGATCTGCTGGCTCACCTTCATCCGTACATGTAGTCCAGTCTAGTACAGTAGCAACACCCCCTAACGGTACAGATGAGGAAACAAAAGAAGAGGTACACGAACTTCTAAAAGTGTATTTGTCACGATCTGATATACCTTCCGAAGGTCCTTTTGCAAGTAAGTTTATAAATATAAATTTATCTTTGTTTAAGGTGCACTACTAGTGAAATGACACTGCTTGTTTGTTTTTGAATTTCGCGTAAAGCTACACGAGGGCTATCTGCGCTGGCCGCCCCTAATTTAACAGTATTATACTGGAAAGAAGGCATATAGTTATTTCCACCCACCCTCAGCTCTTAGGCTACTCTTTTACTGACGAACAGTGAGATTGACTGTAACATTATAACCCCCCATGGCTGAAAGGGGGAGCATGTTTGGTGTGACGGGGATTCAAATTTACGATCCTCAAATTACAAGTCGAGCTCTTTAACCACCTGGCAATACCAGGCTAAGAATGATAGAGTGCCAAGTTTTTAGAATACTGGCTATGGGTCATAAGGGCCAAGGTTCCAGTCACGATATGCTTCTGAACATTTCTCATTTTGAGCTCTGGAAGCGTTGCAAATGTCATAATCTATCCCAGTATTCCATCAAAAGTTGTTTTATAACAAGCGTGGCCATTGCTGATTGGTTTTTCTATCTGTGTAGCAGTTTTAAATTTAGGATAGCTATAATTAAACCTAAGGGGCCTCTAACGTGGCTA
This sequence comes from Carcinoscorpius rotundicauda, assembly GCA_011833715.1. Taxonomy (NCBI): domain Eukaryota; kingdom Metazoa; phylum Arthropoda; class Merostomata; order Xiphosura; family Limulidae; genus Carcinoscorpius; species Carcinoscorpius rotundicauda. Next base: position 93,947,184 of record CM022393.1, on the reverse strand, counting down.
TTAAACCATAGGCACGGAAAGTGGAGAAGATAAGCTCATTTCAGCTTACGCAGCGGCGATAATACGTTATTATTATTTTTAGTTTTGGTTTATGTTTTAAACTAGATGCCAGGGAAGCTAGGATTCTTGTATTCTACTTCTGTTATGAAAATTACCACAAGAACATATAATATCGGCATAATTTTGTCAAGAAAAAACTATACTCTGTGATAAGTTAAATCCACAGCCAAAATCTACACTCAAACAATATAGTCTGTGGTAAGCTGAATCCACGGCCGAGATCTACACTCAAACGAATTTTTAAAACACTAACACAATTTTGAGATGAAAACAACGTAAAAAGTCACAGTAATAAGCTAAAGTTAAACGAGTGCATATAAAAACTTGACATCTTCAGTCAATGAGACAAATTATAAGTACTGATAACAATCTACTCTCAAAGTTATGTACTTTTTCATTAGTATGGCTAATTAAATAAATTTTTCTCAGCTTTTTACTTATAAAGATTAGAATGCATTGTATAATAAGTTGGATAACTTCGCTGGCTAAAATATTTTTGGCTGTAAACTCAATAATATTTCATGACGTTCGGCCAACTTAGATTAAGGTTTATCTAAATTTAAATTATAAAATAACAATGTTAAATCATTTTACAGTAAAGATGTAACAATAAATGATAAATGAGAAAAAGTAATTACATTGGATATACACTCTAATAATAAACAGACTAGCATGTTTTACTTAGGAAATCTACAAACACTGATTATTGTCTTGAACCATCATAATTTCTGGTTCATCATTGGAAACAGACTTTCCACCTATCTGAAATACGATGCTTCAAGATATTTTCTCTTGTTTTTTAATTTGAAACATTCCAGACGTAGACACAATCGGTTAGTAGATTCATTGTATTTACAATTGCAGGAACCATGTGTTGGCATATTCAGTGTAATTACAACTACGTAAACCAAGATGTTGTGGACTGAGTGTAGTTACAACTAGAGAAACCATGGACTGGTGGACAGAGTGTAGTTACAACTAAAGGAACAATAGGCTGATGGGCTTCTTGTAGTTACAACTACAGGAATCACGGTGTAATGGACTCAGTGTAGTAAAAACTACAAAAACGACGAGCTGGTGAAATCAGTGACGAGTTGGTAGACTCATTGTAATAACAACTACAATAACCACAGGCTGTTTCACTCACTAAATCCTTGGCTTATATCGTCAAGTTTTAGTCGTCTTACGATGGTGTTTCATTTGATTTTACTTAAGAATAATGATTAAATATTGGGATTTTCTGGTGATGCTTTGCATGACGAAGTGTTTGACAGCATCGGGTGCGACGAGTTCGAATATTGAATACTAATTAGAACAATCTACCTACTTGGAACGAAACTAAAAACCATTTTGTTAATCAGTACAGCTAATTAAGCATATATTTTCTTACCTTCTTTTTAATAAAGACTAGAATACAATATTTTATCAGTAGGGTACCGTCGTAGTTTGTCTATTTGTCATACCCTAACTTATGATTTTTGCTGTCTTGTAAAAGCGAAATTCCTGTTTAGGTTTCAAAAGATTATGTATTCTCTTCGCAAACGCATAATCTACCACGTCTCATAATACGAGAATAATTCAAAACTGAAACGTACCTTTAAACAGTAAGTTTCTACACCACTACAGAACTTATATCTTTCTTCTTTCTCTGCTACTGCTTCAGTCGACCAACGTGCTCGAGAAGAGGCATCCATTAGTCTTATCTTGTCTATTAACCTTCCCTTTATTCCTGCTATAGATGTGTTTTTCAAGCGAGACGGAAAAAGCGCTGGATACTATTATGAAATAAGGAGGTTATAGGTATGACTTCCCTACTTAGCTTATTCCACCTTTTAGCACCACATGGTTTCAAATATGATACGTCATTAGCGATTTTTCTCCTATATAGATTACACGTCTTTCTTTGTTTTTACTTAGAATACTTTCTGATATAGGGAACCAAAATGTTATCCTCTTTCGCTATTGTATTTCAGGATAAAAATAATTAATTTATAGATAGCAACTGAATATAGGAAAATATTTTTGTTTAAACGCATTTGAACTACAAATAAAAGCTACAGATTTCCTTCCTTTTTCATCTCGTAAAACTGAAAAGAGAATCTGTGATGTAGGGGTTTGATACATTTCTTTGTTAGGCCTAATCTCTCCCGCGGTCTGCAGTTTCGTAGCTTAGGTCGCCAAACAAAAATAAATAAATACAGTTAGGCCTCTTGTAATGTTGATCTGTATATATATATATATATATATATATATATATATAGTAGTTACGGGATTTTCTATAATCAAGTTACTAAATAATATAGAAACCTAAATCAATGACTTAAAAAGTACTCAAATATCCTCCAATAATATAAGAATTAATTAAGTGAACTAGAGTAGCGTTTGTCTTTCATGTCTGTGTTACTATGTATCAATAAACGAATCTATCCAGCATATACTACAATAAACAAAGAACAAAGATAAGTAACTTTTCTGGCATTTAACATGAGTACTCGTATTTGTATTAAGTAATTTATTTGGAATATCAACACCACAGTCTTTCGGCTCAGTTACCTAAGCCTGCTAGGTGCCAGACGTTTAATAACTATCAAACTATTACGGAACAATTGCGCACTAAGAAAAAAACCTACAAAAAACGTAGTGACAGCACAAATAAACTACTTAACACAAAGACCAGAGATTTTCAGTCAGTCACGTGTAATTACACGTTATGTATCTGTAAAAATGTTACTTCACACTTACGAAATAAATGTTAATAAATTTATGTTGCGTTAAGAACAACAAACTAGTTAATTATATGGCATATAATAGATGATATTACTATTAATAATTTAATGTATAACTATAAATCTTTCTTACAGTATATGAAACCCCAACAGTGTGTGTAGCACAGGCAGGTTACTACACTCTGATAGCTGTAATAACGCTACTTATATTCCTTGTGATAGCAGTAGCAGTAGCCGCCACATATTACATCCGAAGAGCTAGACTTGTGGTAAGTGACTGTGTTTCCATGTATGCATTTGTCAGGTCCTTACTTGAATATTCCATTATTCATGATCACTTTCCTTTTCTGAGTAACACCGAGATATTGTTTATTTTTCTCACATATTTTGTGCTTCTTTATATATCAAATATTATAACACAGTAAAATATTACGAGTATTTGTAGTTTGATCTTTTTAATGAACTAATTCTGACTCATTATAAAGACTGAAATTGTCTAACTCGAGACAGAAGGCAAGAGCAGTCCATGGGTAATTACTCCATATGCTACACTTTCAGCCTTTTATTTAATACGTGAGGGTGTTATATGATATTTTTAATATTGCCTTACCTCATATTTCGCTTTGCCATTGACCTAAGCTCTTTCTAATAAATATACACGTCCTGGGGTAACTTTCTATTAATGTTGTATTGAAGCATGCATGTATTATGAAATTAAACTCGTTTTAATAGTTTCCGAATGGGTGACATTTAAATTGTTATAACCAAAACAGGTACGCTACGCAACTGACGTTTTGAGGGAGGTGGGTTAGCACACTTAGAAAATCAAGTATTTTTGTTATTAAAAGTGGGTTTTTAATAACAATCATAAGACTAATAATACGTGGGGTAAACATATGTATTTGTTATCAAGACGACTAATTTGGGTAATGTAAAACTTTTATTTGAAAACAAACCAAGTAACATCATCATTCTTAACTTGATAATGACCTCAAGAGCTCAAACACTGTCATTGTTTTGTGTTTTTAAATAAAAGTTTTTAATATCCACACCTGCCGTTCCTACTGTATATATGTAGTTATTTATTTCAAGTGGGTTCCTTGTAATATTGAATAGGTGGGGCGTTTTTACCTTACCCATTATTAGATTTCCATTGTTACTTTAACTACCGTGTTGGTTTACTAAATAGACAAGTAGTCTGAATATATTTAATACACTATATATGGATTGGGTATTACTACAACAATGTGTGAAAAGCATAGGGGGCGTACTTCTCTCGTGGCCTATGTACACGACACCATTAAACCCTAAAAATTACAAGGGTAAGCGAACGGTCGAAACGTCACTACTTACAAACATGAAAAAATTTCATACCAGAAAAATGTGTTTCAATAAAAACACTCGTGCTTAGTTAGGTTTTGTTTTCTTTTCGGTATAAAGGAGATTAGGCCCGGCATGACCAGCTGGGTTAAGGCGTTTGACTCGTAATGTGGGGGTCGCGGATTCGAATCCCTGTCACACCAAACATACTCGCCCTTTCAGCCGTGATGGCGTTGTAATGTGACGGTAAAGCCCACTATTCGTTGATAAAAGAGTAGCCCAAAAGTTGGCGGTGGGTGGTGATGACTAGCTGCCTTCCCTCTAGTCTTCACTGCTAAATTAGGGACGGCTAGCGCAGATAGCCCTCGTGTAGCTTTGCGCGAAATTCCAAAACAAACAAACAAAGGAGATTCCTATATTCGAAGCCTGGAACGTCCTTGTGGTTAGAGAGCTTGAATCGCAATATGAGATATGGTGATTCCAATCATCATCACATCAAATATGCTCGTCCTTTCGGCCGCTGTGGCGTTATGGTGTGACAGGCAATTCCACTATTTGTTGGTAAAACCCGTGATTTGCATATTGGAAGTCAAGCGTTCTAACCACCTGGGCGTAATTCTATAAGATTTCCGCCAATACTTTACAAAAGTGAATTCCTGTAGAAGGTGTAGTAATTCTTACTATCACCACTTTTAAATTTCTCTTTTATAAGCTTTTTTCTTACTACAATAAATTTTGAGACACAAATGTGAATACAGTTCCATCAGAATCGATTGCTCCTGAAACGTGTTGAATATGTCTAAATCCACCGTTAATTTCTATAGAGCATTTATTTAAATTTTCCCCTACGCAACAGATCATGATCCAGTTTTTCAGAGTTATACATGTATATCATTGTGTATTGAAGAGTACGTACACGTGTTAATAAGTTGTTTGTTAATTTTATTATAGCTGAAACAGTCAGATGCTGACAGCATGTCACCTAGTACTGCTAATCTATACGTATCACAGTTCCAAGCGCCCAGATTTGAAGACCCCAGTGAACCCATTTATACGGACCCTTCGTTGTTCGAGAGGTCACGTAGTTTGTGTAGCATGCAAATATCAAATTTGGGCAAAATGAAACCCGAGAGAAACGTTAATTCCTGAGCATCTGCACGACTGTTATCAATAACACAATGTTACTTACAATTTAGCTATATTTGTCTTGGCTTTATAAATAAACACATCTAGAGACTGTGGTATGTTGTAGTTGCTGTAATTTTTAGCCCTAAACTGTAATTGCCAAAATTTTCCACTCTGAAATTTGGAAAATACAGATATTTCGGTATAAATTCTTTTTTTAAAAATCATTTAATTATTGCTTACAAAATTCTATCAACTATGATAAATTGTTTTTTTTTTAATTAAAGTATCTATTGGTTTCTTGGCTTCATTAAATCTTAAAATCCGAATGCTCATATGTTGAAAATTAAAGGATGTTGTATGGTTTACATTAAAATAAAATACTAAGCCTAACTTTTCTATTTAACACTGATGTGAAAATGTTTTTGTTTTAAAGTCGATAATTAAATTATAATTTCTAGTTTGAATTCACAGTTTTGACTTAAGTTTGCAGTGTATTATTAATTTAATTTTTAACAATATTTTTCGACAAAACACTCGCAAAAACATAGAAATAAACTCTGTAATCGCGAGATAAATGGTGACTCCGTTGGTTCAGTGGTGAGACTGAAAGTTTATAAGCCTAAAAATTGAGTTTTGATACTTACGGTCGGCAGAATGCATACATTTCATTGTGTAGTTTTGTGCATACGAATCAGCTGAACGGTTTCTATGACTAACGTTGTTATTCTTTTCTCTTTAGATACATATACAGGTACTTTCAAGTCACATTCTTAACAATTAGTTAGGGTTAACAAATTTAGAACCGCATCGTTAATTGTACATCCGACACATTCTTTGTCTATTTTAAAATAAGACTTGAGATATAGAAATAGTTTATAGATATTTGTACATTGCAAGACCCGTTAAGAATAGTTAGAATAAATAAAAGGTATTTTCATCGGGTTTTTTTTCGCAAAACCCATCGTACAGGGGTAATTTTGGTACGCTCCCTAGTGGCACTTGGGACATCGGTATGTCTTCAGACTCGCATCACAAAAAACCGAATCGAAATCCGTGGTGGGCAGAGTACAGCTAGCAGCCTTAGCGTAGCTTTGTATTTAATCTCAAACAAACAAGAAACCAATTCTGCTAGCTGCTGGACTATATTCAAAATCCACCCCTTTTTTTCACTTCAACATGTTAATGCTTTCTCTTTTCTTATTTCCACCAAACTATCCAAGACTTCAGAACATGTAATGGCACTACTAAATTAGATGTATAGTTGTAAGTCACTTATAAAGCTTCCTTAGGTGTATGAATATAAATTTAAGTACATGTTTTGTCTTTATATCATTCACTAAAGAGTACTGAAAGAGAGTGTGTGATAATAAAGTGTCTTAAAAATGAATTAAGATTAGACTACAATAGAGAAAGTCATATATCGGTATTAGCCAACTCGTACTTTTATATATCATGAGATAGTCTGAATGCATTCAATTTATATTTCTGTTTTTTAAACTTTGATTATTTAATTTCAGTATATAGAAGGAAGATATTGCAGATTATAGTTTGGTTTTTAAATTTTCTTTTTAAAAATAAATGTTGACAAAATTGTAAAAATATTGAATATTGATTGCGTAGTACGAAAAAAACGTATTTACGTGTTCATTTGCTACTTTATACACACAAGAAAAAGTTAAGTTAACACCAGGTAGCAGGACTATAAGACTACGTTATCAAAAATTATGTAACAACAATATGAAAAACAAGATATAATGAATGGCAGTAACGCATTTGATATATGTAAGGTTATTTATGTTCTCTATCGAATATTTTAGCAGTAAATGTTACATTTTTTATAATTTGTCTGCTTGACACTAAGTGAAATATAAATTAAAACAATAAAATACATGCGAGATTTATAACGTTGCACGCTGTGTCTTTTCGTTGCACATTTATCATGTGCATAAGAAACTTATTCTTAGTTCTTAAACTACACAAATGATAGGAGAAATAAGTCACGCCTGTGTTTTCCAGATAAATAAAATAACATATTTTAAACCTTGTGTCTTTGTTTTTAAATTTTGATAAACGTTTGTAATGCCTTATTACCTTTCTATCCCAGACCATCGCAACTAGAAAACCTTCTATATCAAACAATGTATTTCCTCTTCTGCAAATGGAACAATTTTTCAAAGAATAACAGATTTCTGTAGCTTGTTCATTGGATCATTATTATTTTACGAACAGCTCTTAACAATGAGAAGTTCTCAGACTATTTTGTTCTATTCATTTTTGTAATTGTTAGAATTTAAATTTTGTGTCATTGTTTCACGCCGGGTTCATCTTTACCAATAATTCTGTGAATAACAGACTTGTGATATTAGCGGTATGTAACATATTCTCTTTAAACTGTGTTTTAAAAAAATCACAATAAAAAACTTTAAAACCACGTAAAAATACATTTGTATGATGTTGGATTTTGTAACTTTTATTTTGAGTAAATACTTTTCATTAGCTAATTTTTCGGCTAAGGAAATCATGTGCTTAATCATAAAGATTTAAAATGATTAATTGCGAATGACTTAACATGCACTAAGGCAAAACTATAAATTATGTACAGAGAAAAATTAACGTTATCAATTTACAAAAAATAAAAATAAAACTACAGAACTTTATATGGAATTTTGAACTAAATGTTGCATATTAAGATTGTGTCCTTTAGATGCTGATTATAGAGGTACAGTGGGCCCGGAATGGCCAGATGGGTTAAAGCGTTCTATTTTTAATTCGCGGGTTCGAATCCCCCTCGCCCTTTCAGTCATGGGGACCTTATAATGTGATGGTCAATCCCACTATTCGTTGATAAAAGACTTTGCGGTAGGTGGTAATGACTGGGCACTCCTGTTTCTCCCCCCACTCCGTGGCCCTGATCGCGGAATGTCCCACTGATTGATGTGGAGTTAGTCTGTGGCTTGCTTCTTTCCTGACGACGGGCTTAGGAATTGTCCATTTCCTGTTAGAGACCTTTGTCTCGCTCTCCTTTCTCACCCGTCATTTTCAAACTGTCCCACCTCACTTAATTGCCTTAAACAAGCCAATTTAAAATGTAGGAAAACTCCCACGTGGAGAGATATAAATTTCCACGAGCGGGGACGAAGAGGAACTACAACATAAATAGTTGGAGAGTCACAGCTTCCGCCAGGTACAAAAACGTGTTTATCTCTGATTGAAGCTAAATGATGGACTAAGATAAAGCAGAATAAATGATTATAAAATAAACTATAACTTTGAATTTCAAATAAAGCCAATGATCTTTGTCCAAGAAGGCTGTTCTTTGATTATTGTTAAACTCATCTGAGCAGATTGCACAAACCTCCAAAGAAAAGAGAAATGAGCCACACTTTAGTAAGATTGGTTACAATTGGTTGAGAACCACTTTATCTGAAACATTGACTGCCACTTTGTTTGTCAGATTGGTTACCATTTGATCTGTTTGGTTGGGTATACAAGGAGCCACTTTGTATGTTACATTAGTTAACAAGAGTGATGATATGTTGGTGTGCGTAAAACAGGATATGATGGGCCTAAGGTAAAAACCCAAAGATTTATTGAGATCAACACCTTCAGATTAATGATATAATAATCTAGGAAATTTGCAATAGTTTTTGACGGCAATAATAAAAACTTACTGACAAGAACTGACCTTGTATTTCTGCATGCCACTTAAAGTATCTGATAAAAATTAGCCATTAATCTTTTAAAACTGGTTACACTTTGTTACACTTAGACTGTAAGTAATGATAAAAGATATAACGTATAATATATATACATATATACAATCATGTGAAAAAATTAAGAGACCTTATGAAAGCCTGTGTATTTTTGTAACATTTTTGGATATATAGATATTTAATCTATATATGTGAACCTGACGATGACCGAAGAAGGTCGAAACGTTGTTCGCTCTTCTATTTGAAGTGTTTTCTGGGCCCAGAAGAGCCGTTTTTGCATATAAAAATTTAATCTCAATTTTAACAACACTGAGAGATTATAGAATTATACCCAAACAATTAAAACTGAAGATAAAACTTTTAAAGATCTTCTGTAAATGTAATTCTACAAAAATGTATATTTTAACTGAGGAAAAAGTTAGGAAAACCTACCCATTAATAGCTAGTGTTACCCTATTTGGCTGAAATAACTGCAGTGAGACGCTTCTTGTAGCCATCTACCAGTCTCTGACATTGGTTTGAAGAAAGTTTGCTCCACTCCTCAATGCAGAATTCTTTCAGCTGTGAGATGTTTCAGGGGTTTCTTACATGTACAGCCCGTTTCAAGTTACACCACTGCATCTATATGAAATTAAGATATGGGCTATGACTTGGCCATTCCAGGACTCTCTATTTCTTAGTTTTCAGCCAGTCCTTGGTGGATTTACTGGTATGTTTTGGGTCATTATCGTATTGCTGGGTCCATTTCCGCTTGAGCTTTAATTTTCTTCCAGATGGTCTCACATGTTTTTCAAGCACCATCTGATACACAATAGAATTCATGGTGTATTCTATGATTGTGAGCTGTCCAGGTCCTACTGCAGCAAAGCAGCCCCAAACCATGACACTTCCACCTCCATGCTTCACAGTTGGTATGAGGTTCTTTTCTTGGAATGCTGTATTTGGTTTACTCCAGACATGTCCTCTGTTCTGGTGTCCAAATAATTCAATTCTGGACTCATCTGTCCAAAGAACATTATTACAGAAGTTCTGGGCTTTGTTTACATTCTCTCTGGCAAATTTCAGTCTGGCCTTGATGTTTCTCTTAGAGAACAAAGGTTTCCTCCTTGCACACCTCCCACGCAAGTTAAACTTATGCAGTCTCTTTCTTATTGCAGAGGCATGTACTTTCACATCAAAAGTAGCCAGAGCCTTCTGTAAGTCCCGTGATGACATGTTAGGGTGCTTGGAGACCTCTTTTAGCATCTGCTCTCGGGGTGAACTTGTTTGGGCGACCAGACCTGGGCATGTTGGCAGTTGTTTTGAAAACCCTCCACTTGTTGACTATTTTTCTGACAGTGGAAAGGCTTATTTCAAAATCTTTTGGGATCTTTTTTAAATCCCTTACCAGAAACATAAGCAGCTAGAATTTCCTTTCTGAAGGCTTCAGACAGCTCTCACCATGGTGCTCACTCTCACTTCAACAGTCAGGAGCACACCAAACTAAATGTCTGAGGTTTAAATCGGGCAAGTTTCATTCACAATGCTGAGTAACGATCTTCTAATCACGTGCACCTGATGTGAGTTGAGGCATTTTAAGTAGGAATAAATGTGGGGAGTCCTAACGTTTTCCCCAGTTAGAATATGCATTTTTGTAGAATTACATTTTACAGAAGATCTCAAAAAGTCTTTTCTTCAGTTTTAATTGTTTATTTATATTACTTTAATCTCTCAGTATTGTTTAAATTGAGATTAAATATCTATATATCCAAAAAAGTTACAAAAATACACAGGGTTTCATGGGGTGTCCTAACTTTTTCACACGACTGTAACTTATAAAGATAACCAGCGTAAAGATAATTACACGAAAATTCATGAGAGATAATTAGAGGTTAAGCTATAGACATTTTTACAGTTGTTTTATAAACACCACCAAGATCACCGAAGAATTTACATGCTACGTTTTATTAGGTGCTGTTAGAATCAAGAACATTCAAAGTATTTTATCATAGACAGCTTGAAGCATCAGTGGAGAACATGAGTCAAATAAGCATAATTTTTGTGACACAAGAAAACGAATCATTAAATGGACCAATCAACCCATTTAAAGAGCTGAAAAAACATATGCCTTGCGAGAGACATGGGCCACTTAATCCTTTTCTATTGTTAGTGTAGGTGGAGCTAAAGGATACGTTAAAGAAAAGTGTGTTTTATCCAAGAAATGAACTTGCAGTGGCCGCCCAGATACCAATTTAAACACCAACGTTTTATGGAAGTCAAGAAACGATATTTAAATATACAACACCTTTACAATATTCGATAATTAAACTCCAAAACAAATACAAAACAGGTTTATACACAACATCAAGATGGTGACTGCTGTCTATTTACACTGTATCTCTCCATTAATCAAAGACATGTCAACCCAAAAAGTTTTATGTCAAATAACTAGCATTAGTTGTAGAAGTCTGTTTTATAGATTTATGTATAGATTAGTCGGGATTAATAATGTTATGTATTTTATACTTTTTAATTTGTCAAAGGTTGGAAAGAACGTGTTCAGTTATTATTGTTTGTGTGAATTCCAAAACGTATCAGAATGTAGAGGCCTTAGCTTGCCTTGTGTATATAAATGTAATTTATTATTTTCACAATATCAATCAAGTAAAAGCAAATTTGAAAACAAATTATGAACCTTTGCAATTTCAATCTTCTTACATCAGTAAAGGTAGGTTTCATTGAAGGATTTGGTATCCTCCGTCTAATTATTAAAATGTGTTGTTTTTTTTTAAAGCTACACTAAAATACAACAAGCAAGAATAAACTCAGCAAACAAAACGCTAAAGGTAACAACAAAAAATAAATATATTATATCGTAGTCATGGCGACTAGTCCACATCAGTCAAGTTTTATTATTCCTTATTTTTTGTAAGCCCGTACTGATTATAATGAGTTCTATTTTTGCTTCGGTTGTTAATGTGCTGCTATTTTCCAGGAAAATCCTATTTCTTTGACGATAGTGACTGGGATTCGATCGTGGGTCTACTTAGTAGAAAGGTGGTTATACATTTAAAACAGCTGCTCTGTGTTCCAGGAGTTTACTTAGATATTTTTACATAACAGTCATAGCATGACTAGTCAAAGCTCAATATTTCATGAATAAACTTAACAGGGAACGTCTCGCAATGTAGTTTACAACGGAAACCTAAAAAATATTAAAGAAGCCAACATTCGTGGGCGAAAGCAACTTGTCTCTGCCATGTGATCCAAATATGGCCAATGTTAACATCAGCAAGATCGTAAGAAACACATATCAGCTTGATATCTACCAAAAGTATCGTTGTATCAAACCCAACGTAACTTGGTTTACACACACACGAAGAGATCAATAAAACCACAAATTGTGCTTTTATTGTAGATAAATTGGGTAAAAGATAAAAAAATGTCTGTGTAGCCGTTTGAGACCCGTTAAAAGGTGTCTTTCACCAAATCCCACATAAAGTGGTCAAATTTCGACGGAATAATTGTCAATATCCCTAAAATTATGTTTGTTTTGTAATATTTTGACTTCACTATAATTAATAAAAATGGGCAATGCCAACATTTTTCTTTGTCAGTATGTATTGTCGATAGAAAGATATGCTTCAATCTTCATGCAAAATGGTCAAAAGAAGGTTAATTGATCAAAACCCATAACATTTTCAGCTTATTTAATTTTTGATCTCACTTAAAAATGACCAAAAGTGGAGATATCCTATAGTTTTGGATGAATATGTATGAGATCTGTAAAAACAGTATTTTTGTTTCAACTCCTGTGTGAATTGGCCGAATTACAGCAAAGTCCTAAAATTATGCTTTTTCTAGCGTCTTAACCTGCCTAAAATTATTGAAAACGGGCAAGTCTGCCACTTTTGTTTGTTAATCTGTAGGATAGTATGTTCTGATCAAATCCTGTGTAAATTGGTCAAAACACGGCCAAGTAATTGACCAAAAAGCCAAAATCTGTGTTTTTTTGTGAGATATAATCCCCATAAAAATACTCAAATGGATAAATCCGATTTTTAATTTGTCAGTATGTTGATATTTTACATAAAAATTTATATTTGTGCCAATTTTCATTTTAATTGCTATAAAAATTGCCGCATAGAAACTAAAAATATACATTTTTGAATTGTTTGTTCTCGTAAAATCCATAAAAACAAAACAGAAAAGTAAAAAAATGAAAAGGTCATCAAGATCTAGACGTCTTATATCAATATATAACACTTTTAAAGTTTGAAGTAAATCTGTCGGGAGGTGAAGGGATGAGGATCGATTGAAAAAATATTTTGCAAGAACAAAAAAGGAGCAAATAGAATTGAAAAAAACGCAGTGTTTCTCGGAGAGGATAAAAAACAAACTGCTTCCTTGACTGGGTAGCAATCTTATACCATGTAAAAGTCTGTAGGAATCCCATACTACCTAAAGAGTCAATAGAGAGAATAAGAACTATTTACAACGTCCACTGGAAATTCTAATATGTTGAAGAAATAAAAAAGACCAACAAAATTTGGAATCCAGGAGCATAACAAACCACACCAGACTCAGTGCTACTAGCGATATATGTAATGATGCCATAGAAGAATATCATATAATAAAGTAGAATAATATTAAAGTAATAAGCCTAGAAGAAAAAGAATGATAAAAGACCATTTAACTTATTGACAACAGATTTGATCAACTTGGAATATAGGTCAGCAAAACCTAGATATCCCTTTTGAAAAACACATGTGGCATATCGATATGTCCGCAGACTTACAACGATAGAAATTGCGTTTTGATTCCAGATAACAGATAATACACCGTGTAGTTTTATCTTTAATTTCATGCAAACCAACAGTGGAAAACATTTAGATACGTGATTCGAGTTCAGTCATGCTATTAGAGTGGATAACGAACAAGTCTTTCTGCCAAGAAGACTCAACATCTGCTACCAATACAGAAATTACATTATTCTTGGCTCGGCAAGGCGTGCGCTTCGTAATCTGAGGGTCGCGGGTTCGCGCCAAACATGCTCGCCCTTCCAGCCGTGGGGGCGTTATAATATTACGGTCCCACTATTCGTTGGTAAAAGAGTAGCCCAAGAGTTGTCGGTTGGTGGTGATGACTAGCTGCCTTCCCTCTAGTCTTACACTACTAAATTAGGAACGGCTAGCATAGATAGCCCTTGAGTAGCTTTGTGCGAAATTCAAAACAAACAAACAAACATTATTCTAATGATTTTTTTTGAAAACATCAAGACATTAGTACATATTATGTAAGATAAAACCTGATTAATGATTAAATATAAGTGGTCATACAAGCTACTACTTATCACAAGGATTTACATCTGGTCACCATAATTTCTCAGTAAGTACTGAAGTAGAATCTAAAGCCATCAACCGTGAAAAATATGACATGTATTACCATGAAAGGCGTTCATAAGTAAGTTGAATATTTTCAATCTTGAGTGATAGGTTCCGGCCCACTAAGACGAGATAAATAGCAGCCGCAGTGAGCGCAACCATCTTGGATAATGCTACCAAAATTTATTAATGATAACCCTTTGTCACTAGGAAACGTCCTCATGAGTTAAATTACCTCATCACTAGTACTCATTAACAATATTAATTACTTATCTTCCATCAGGCACTAGATCACATTGGATTATTTCATTGTTATTAATAATCATATAAATAACTTACAAGCCCTACTGGCTTTATTGAATTTCCTGACACAACTTTCCATTGGTAGATGTGATGGCTCTCTCTTAGCCAATAAAATGCATCATTGAACCAGCTTTTGAGCGCACAATTGGTATTAATAAATCAGGATCTTGAGTTAATTACTTATCATTTCTCAGGTGCTAGACTATTTTCTGGTATTCCTTATTATTGAATCGTAATGTTTTCAGACAATATGACATGTGCTAATCCGTTTGACCAATCAGCATCATAAGCTAATGACATATCTTATTTAATTTGCCACTGTATAGATTTCAGTAAAAGTTCCTCTCTTACTGTCAGATAAATTTGGTTTAAAGCCTTACTGTCCTATAGATTCTGTTTTGTTAAACTTCAGAAAATTAAGAAATAATGACAGTACGCCACAACAAAAGAGCAATAAAGATCATGGTGGACAGAACAAGAAGGATATTGTAGTTTATCATCGTAGATGCTAAACTGACCATCTAAGAAACATCTATACAAATCGATATGATTCAAGTTTAGGACTTTAAGATGATGAAGAGTCTGTAGACAAAACTTAAAATAGATAATATACGTATTTTTAAAAGTACATAGTGCATGGGAGTAGGTTCATCCTTTCCACCAAGAAATGATATAACGTTAGGATGACAGGAAAACAAATAGTCCCCTAGCACTAAAACAACAAGCAGATGGTAAAATAACTCGTGTCTGAACACGTCTAATCTGTAAGTGTATAGCGTTCGATCAATGGATTTTAAAAGCGCATTGATCTTGGGGTTAAAGTTTACGAGGTTTACGCACGAGCTAGTTAGACTCACAATCACAGGTGCATTAATCTCGTGCTTTTTGGGAGTTGTTCATGAATGTTAAAATTCGTATTTTATTTTATATTTAATGGTTTGGTTTGTTTTGAATTTTGTGTAAAGCTACACCAGGGCTATCTGCGCTACCCGTCCCTAATTTAGCATTGTAAGACTGGAGAGAAGGTGGCTAGTCATCACCACTCAATGGGTTACTCTTTTACCAACGAATAGCGTAATTGACAGAACATTTTAACGCCCTCACGGCTGAAAGAATGAGCACGTTTAGTGTGACGGGTATTCGACCCCGCGATCCTCAGATTCCGAGTCGAGTGCCATAACCACCAGACCATGCCGGGCCTAATAGTTAATGACTGTACTATTGTTAATTAGATTATTTTTCTCCAGAGAACGATTTAACAAATGTCGTCTTCTTTTTACGGCTTCATAATATTCATCAAAATTCATTAATTTTAATTTTCATGTGACCCTTTTAGTGAATGGATGTGATCAAACCAAGTCCTGGTTTTTTAAGACCTTCGTTTCCACTAGTTAATTCTATTTTACAGTCACGATCTCCATCAACGCTGGTAACGTTTCGAACTATTAACTGTCATTTTGACCGTCATCAGTGGAATACCCATTCTTTGATTCGTTTTCTCCAAAAGAATCAAGATTGTCAAATATATACCGATTAATAGAACCATTTCACCCTTATGTGTTGTCCTCAATAGATGTTTCTTCAATTCAATGAACAGTTTTTGAAGTCTTTGAACTAAATTTCCCAGTTAAGGTCATACACATCAGGCGAGACCTCCAGTGGCTCAGAGGTAAGTCTGAGAGCTAATATCGTTAAAATCGGTTGTAAATACCAACGATGGGCATAGCACATTGTGAAACTTTGCGCTTTATGAGAAGCAAACAAACAAACTCTACATTTAAAGAAGTTATAAAGTAAGTCTTCGGTTGCTGAGTTGAATGTTCAAAGATTGAGTTGAGATTTAAAAGACGCTTTTATACTCCAAATATTGGTGAATATGAATGGTCTAGCTGTTCATTATTTGTTAGTTACTTACACTCGTCTCATTATCTAAAGCATGATTAGTTACTTAAGAGTACCTCATACATAGTATGGTATATATTTCTCAATAATAACGAATATTAATCAATAAAACGTAAAAAATATGCTATTTCCTAGAAACTTAAAGTTTAGAATTATGATATTTTGACTAACAGGAGATCATTTGAACAGATATGCTGTTTTTAGCTCAGAGAGTAACGATGGCTAACACTGTTGTTGTTGTTGTTTTGAATTAAGCACAAAGCTACACAATGGGCTATCTGTGCTCTGCCCACCACGGGTATCGAAATCCGGGTTTTAGCGTGTAAGTCCGCAGACATACCGCTGAGCCACTGGGGGGCAATGGTTAACACTAATTTAATTTTATTTATATAATTTAAACATGCATCACATATTAATCGTTTGTTTGTAATTAAGCGCAAAGCTACACAATTTGTTATCTGTGCTCTGCCCACCATGGGAATCTAAACCCGGATTTTTAGTGTTGTAAGTGAGAAAACATGCCACTGGGAGGCATATTGTATATTAAAACAATCAAAAGTTAGGCTTACGTAACCGTTTATATAATTATGGTGATGTTAGTTAAAACTAGTTTTTGTTGTTGCTGTTTATGAATTAATTGTATACGATAGATAATACTGTGGAATAAATTTCTAACTGACCAACTGCTAAATCAGGTATTGTTTTCGATGGAGTTTATGAACAGTCAACTGACAGTTCAGCTGTTACTGCCGACAGAGTTTCTAACTGTTCTTATAGGTAATGTATCACTGTCAACGAAATTTTTAGTTGTAACTGCTAGAACAGACGTTAATATGGAAATAATTTCTAAATAGCTAACTGCTAGATTAGTTATCACTTGTTTTGGCATTATCTCCGCTGACATTCGAGCAATTAAACATCTACACAACGTTTTAGTCCGTGATCAACGTTTCCTACCTAGGATCGTTAAATGTCGTATAAGTTTTATAATTTTTATTGACTACTTTTTGTCTCGGAATGCTAGATGAACATTGATAAACTAACTAAACTATGCTTAGCATATTCTGAGATGTAGTTAATTAAAGTCAAAGCTTATAGTAGCTGACTTATTTAGATTGATTTATTTTTAGTGTGTCCTTTAACTGGATTACGTTTTATTTTTATAAGATCGAAAATATTACGTACATGTTTATAAATATTTTCTCGGATCTCTGTAGAGATTTAAATAGTCATATAAATTTTTGTTTTTGAACGACAATGCTACTATTAGCTTTTCTAATCATACGTTTTAGATTTTTGTTTTTGAATTTTGCACAAATCTACGCGAGGGCTATCTGCGCTAGCCGTCCCTAATTTAGTAGACCAAGACTAGAGGGAAGACAGCTAGTCATCACCACCCAACGCCAACACTTGGGCTACTCTTTTACCAACGAATAGTGGGATTAACCTTCGCATTATACTGCTTCCACGATTGAAAGGGCAAGCATGGTTGGTGCGAGATGAATTCGAACCCGCAATCCTCAGATTATGAGTCGAACACCTTAACCCACCTAGCCATGCCGGGCCGATACATTTTGGAAAAGGCATTTTTGGTTTGGTGTAAAATTCCTGTATAGCTACACTAGGCCCCCCGCTAGTACAGCGGTATGTCTTCGGATTTACAACGTTAAAATCAGGGGTTCGATTACCCTCGGTGGGCTGAGCAGATAACCATTTGTTGCCCCCCAGTGGCTCTGCAGTATGTCTGCGGACTTGCACGCTAAAATCCGGGTTTCGATACCCGTGGTGGGCAGATCACAGATAGCCCATTATGTAGCTTTGTGCTTAATTCAAAACAACAACAACAACAAAAAAACAACAAAAGCTACACTTAGGCTGTCACCTTTATCTGTCTCTAATTCTAATCAAAACCAATCACAGCCCAGAGCTGGATGGTCGACCATGCTTGGCCACATCGATTCGAACCTGCGACTCTCAGGTTGCGATTCAAGTACCAAAACCATCAAGCCCACAATGTTTATTCATATATATATATATATATACTCTTCAAAAAAAGAAACGCAAAAGGCAAAATTTGAGACATATTGTTAACAAGTTTATTCCGAGTAATTCTGTATGATATGTGGGAAACTGCACATTCACTGCTGAACATCCAAAGTCTGCAAAGGCGAAGTCCACACTCACTAGTTGAAGTTTAACGTCACTCAACGTCAATAACAAATATGCCTCCCGTAAACATCAATAACTGCTTGACATCTCCTGTCCATGGAAGCGATGAGATGACGAATCGCATCCTGTGGAATGGCTGTTCACTCAGCCTGCAAAGCTGCTGCAAGCTGAGGTAGAGTCTACGGTTGAGGTTGTCCTACTCGTCCCAAAGATGTTTGATGGGGTTTAAATCTGGTGATCTGGAGGGCCAGGGAAGAATGTTGATGTTGTGGTGTCTCAAGAAGACAGTGGTGAGTCGGGCTGTGTGAGGACGGTCGTTGTCATGTTGAAAAACGTCGTTGACGTTCACCATGATGGATTGCACATGGGGCCTAAGAATCTCGTCGACGGTTGCGTACGGTCTGATCGGAAATCCTACGCAGCTCTGGTATGGTTGAGGCAGTAGACGTCGCAGTGGTGGTCCTATCCCGAAGGTGCCGTAACCAGATATAGCGATCTTGTGCGGGCGTGGTCACACGAGATCTGCCAGATCGTGGATGGTCACAAGTTGATCCATGTAGTTGGTGACGATTCCGTAGTTTTGTGATGGTGCTTGGGTGGACATTCACAGCTCTGGCAACATCTGATCGAGATTCGCCTGCTTCCAACTACCAATGGCGTTGTTGCGTTATGCTTTAGTCAATCTCGGCGTAACTGTATTGCGTGTCGGTGGCTTAACACTGAGCTATGAAAACCGAGAACCCGTCACTTTTATAGGGATTTTGCACATGTTGCACGTGCAGAACATGCAGATCTCTCAAACAAATTTATTGGATACGAATGCGTTTTGGCGAAAAATCCGATGTTTTCCCCCGTTTTTAAAGAGCACAACTTTTATTGTCATTTTGCTCTTCACAATTAGTGCCTTAACACATGTAACATCACATACTCTGAGCTTGTAACGATATTGCATATATTTCTCTTTAAAATGAAAAAATATCCCTTTTGTGTTTCTTTCTTTGAAGAGTATATATATATATATTGTTGTTGTTGTTTTGAATTAAGCACAAAGCTACACAATGGGCTATCTGTGCTCTGCCCGCCACGGGTATCGAAACCCGGATTTTAGCGTGTAAGTCCGCAGACATACCGCTGAGCCACTGGGGGAGCATATATATATATGAATAAACATTCTGGGCTATTATATACCAAAATTATCCTCTGTGACTATACAAATAGATAATGCGAAATGTACAGCCATATCTATATTTTGGTAAATAAAACTTAAAGTGTGTGTGTGAGGAGTGGCGTTACCACATCGTTTTTATTTATGGATCATTGATAATGAACACTGTTAATTATAGCAATGAATATTTTTTCACTTTAAGTGCAAGAAATGTTATTTTGGAATCATTCTAAGTGTACAAAATGGTAAGTGGTAGGTTTGTGGAATTTTTAATTCACATTTTCAAAAATTAACATGTAATCTGTTGTTGTTCTTTTGAATTAAGCACAAAGCTAAACAATGGGCTATCTGTGCTTTACCCACCACGGGTATCGAAACCCGGTTTTAGCGTGTAAGTCCGCAGACATACCGCTGAGTCACTGGGGGCTAACATGTAAGCACATGTTTTATTTGCAGATATAATATTTTTCTTTCTTCAATGGAAAGAAAATTTTAAAATATATGTATGTATATTTTTATTTTTACACTTCGTGTCTTATATTGACAATGTAATTTACGATGAATTTAAAATCAAAGAAAAACTCTACAGTTCAGCCCGGCATGCCCAGGTGAGTTAAGGCGTTCGACTCGTAACTTAAGGATCGTGGGTTTGAATCCCCGTCCGTCGCACCAAACATTCTTGCCCTTTCAGCTGTGGGGGCGTTATAATGTTGCATTAAATCCCACTATTCGTTGGTAAAAGAGTATCCAAATACGAACTCAAACATTCATCAGGAACTCTCAAAAGCACTAGACCTTTTTTTTTGGGTCTAACTGGCTCGTGAGTAAACCTCGTAAACTTTGGATCACTGCGCTTTTAAAGTCGATTGTTTGAAGGCTTCACACTTACACATTAAACGTGTGCAAACACGAGTTATTTTACCATCTGCTTGTTGTTTTGGCGCTAGGGGGCCTATTTCTTTTCCTGTTATCCTAACTTCATATTATTTCTTGTTGGAAGGAATTAAGAGAAACAAAACAAAATAAACCTTCTTGTCTTACACTGCTAAATTAGGGACGGCTACCGCAAATAGTATTCGTGTAGCTTTGCGCGAAATTCAAAACAATCTTTACAGTTTTTTCACAGTTTGTCCTCCACTTCCATTCCAGCATATAGTCCACTAATATAAGTACCTTACCCGACGGGAAGGAAAGTAAAACAAACAACATTTCATACAAGTATCTTGGACTTGTAAATGCATTTTAAACCAGACTGTTGTCTTGTGGGATAAAACTCAACTTTCCGCTTCTCTTGTCCTTGATTGCCTGAAGCAGTTTTCCTATTTACTCTGCTCGGTAGTTACCCCTGATGGCAGATCCAGATAAACAACAGCCTAATAACTTTGGATCTTTCGTGAGAAAACGTGAATATATATATATTTTTTACAGAGGACTTTTCATACAAGATATTTGAGGATGTTGACTATATAAACCTGAAATATTTGAATCTACAACAATAAGTAGTGTTTGATCTTTTTGTTTCTAGGCCCATGTTTCAGTTCAGCACGTGGCTTAATATACATATTTTATATTTCTTGTCGTACTGTGACGTATACATTTAAAAATTATTAACTTTGAGTGCGTCTAAGGTCGATTATTTCTAGACAAAATATATGGTGTTCACATGTTGCTATTAAGTTTACCACAGTGATTACTGCTCTTCGTTCAGCCCAACAGTTTTCAGTTTATACGTACAGAATTAGCTAAACTGTATGACACATGGACAGAATATTTGATATTTGTTCATAAAAAGCCCATATTAAGAACATTTCATTGACTTCTCATTGGCGAATCTAGGATTTTGTTAGAGGTTGGTTTTGTATAATCGGTGTATTGTTTAAATTTTCTGAATATGATATATATGAAAGCTTACATATTCCATTTGAATTTCTAATGACAATAGCGTAGAAAATGAATTCTTCATTTAAAATACATAAACAAATTAAACATATTCAAACATTGTGATCAAGCAATGGATAAATAAACATTAATCTATTCAATATACACAAGTATAAATTACGTGGGCAGAAATAAAAAAAAACATCTGTAATGGTTTATCATATTAAGTAGGTTCAAACATGGAATAATTTATTATAATGGTGAAAAAAGGTTTTGTATTTGCATTAGATGAAGTGAAATAAATTCTTGTACGATTTCATGTGTTGACAAGATAACAGTACTACAAAGCACAGCTATAACTCATAGATCAGATAGCCAATCAGAAGACTTGATGGTGCGAAGCCACGTAAGAACGCAACGAACACAAGGGAATGAATTTTCAGTTTCAGAACTAAAAACTGGAAAAATTGCTAAAATACAAAATAATTCATCAGCAAATTCCCAAATGAGTTGTATCACTGATTCATTGTTGTTTTTATTATCCTTAAAAAGCTGCTGCTATTTAAGTAATTCGTTCTTTAAGACTGTTGAACGTGAAAGAACAAACTCTATTTTATGTGTAATAGATTTGTCAGAGCTTAAAGTTCATCATATTCTATGTTTATGACGACATTTGTCATCAATCAGCACAGATCAAAGTCTAATCGCACGTTTTCTCCAAAGCGTAGCCTCAATTCTCCATCGGTTGTATCTAGAAAAGGAACCGCCATGTTGTGTTTATGGATGTCGGAGACACTTGTTGAAGGGATATTGCAGCCATGTATCTAACGTCCACATATAACACTGAGACATCTTTCTTCAAAATCTACAGATCATTCTAATTATTTGGCTTTGGTATAAACAGTGGAAAAACCGATATTTAACAGATGCACGAAAAGTTGTTTGAAAAGAAATAATCTAACCAATGTTTTGAAAATTTAAATAAACATCAATTTGTTTTTCTTGAAGCCACGACAGAATTGCACACATTGGCTTTAAACCTTTCTTTGCATTTATAAAATTAACGATATGCTCAAAATTAGTAACTGCATGACATTACCTGTTTGTCTTTCTTTGTGTTTTTGAATTCCATCTCCAGCTTTCTCCTTCATTGTAAATATTTGGGTTTCCACAGGGTTGGCAAATTTCATTGTTTGTCCTGACGATGTAGACATAAAACTCTTCAATTGTATCAAAAGTGTCGTTCAATACCTCGCGTATTGCAGAGGTTTTTAAAGTTTCTTTCTTAATATTAGGAGCACGAGCAACAATGGCATTTTCAAATAACTTTTGGCCTTTGGGTGAATGACAATAATGAAAAACAACTATGATATATTACTAGGTTTAACATATCTTTGGTAAAAACTATCTGGTGAAAATTTCGTAAAGTATGCTTGAACCGCTTTATTTGTCGGAACTCATGGAGGTAATTAGGTCATAAGTCTTGTCTTTGCGGTTTTCAATTTTAACGTGTTGTTTCTTTAGACTATCGCCAATTGTTGTTGCAGTCGTTTCTCCTTTTAATCGCTTAAGGTCAATTAAGTTGAGAAATACTTCTTATATTTTTAGGTTGCTCTCCAGTTAAATTCAAAATTCGCAAGGAAACGGAGAGTTTCACATCCATCAGAAGGTTTCATTTTCTGTTATTGCGTAGCGAGGACATGCATTTAGCCATATCTGAAAATGGTCACAAACTGTATCTGCAGATATTTGTGATTTCGTTTTGTCTTGTCTTACTGATGCATATGGCATTTTGTGGATCTATAAGAAGGTGCTCTTTCCAAATTGGGTTATGGTTAGATATGAGACGAATTAGTGCAACAAAATTACTTTCATTGTAATCAGAGACTTTTGAATATTTGATCTTATCATCTCGATGCCCTGGTAAACCTATCTGCTTTTTTGCACAGTATAAAAATGGTATTATCTATGGTTGGAAGGAATAATTATTTTTATTATGTCAGAAGTAATTGATTAAAAAAGCAAATTGATTCGGAGTCTAGAATTACGTACTTGGGATATATTGTAGGATGCACGTTGAATGCTTTCTTGATGGTAGGTCTTTGATTCGTGTCTGCTTAGTCACTTTTTGGACTTGTTGAAGTTATTGAATGCTATCTTCATGAAAACACATAAATTTTGCTTTTCCTTTTTTTGTGTGTTTAAAAATAGAACACAAAGGAGGCACCACCCACTTTTTGTAACTTTAAGTGGCCTACTTATAGCCATGTGAATGAAAAGCAATTGTTTTAAACTTTTGTCCTATTTTGCAAGATTTATTGTCCAATTTATAATGTGGAAGAGGCTTCCAGCAAGGTTCTATAAATTCTGCCTTCGCTGAGTCGCACATCTCTGTTCAGACATATTCATCAAGTTAAAATACAATATCTGTTATTGAAATAGCTTCATTAGTTTGTAAAGTAGAAGTAACTGCTATAGAAGATTGTATTGTAGTTTTCTATGCTCATTTGCTTTCACAGCATGCTTTATCAGATTTTGGAGTTCTGCTTTGTTCATAATAAAAATAGGAGATACTGCTAGTCCGCTAGATGTGATGACTAACTAAAAATAAAATACATGATCATAAAAAATCTGTAATATTATTCATTCCAGATAGGTAAGTAAAATGTGAAGTTCAATTAATTAAAATGTTTATTTTTCAGCACGGGATTGGTTCGTGAGCAGACTTATGTAAACATTTTGTGCTTATTACAACTTTCAAATTACTAAGCTTGTGTTCATGATTTTTTAATGATTATCAATAGACATTACAAGGCTTTCTAACACAAAATATGATATTTTTTAGTTTAAAGTTTTTTAGTTAATGTTTTTCTCGAGCATTTTTTCTTCTCCCTGTTGCCTATTGAATATGGATAGTAATTTTTATGTTAAGATAAAAAATACTGTTAATGCATAAAAACAATTCAAATTTCACATGTGATATTTTTATAACTTCATATATTATTTATTATTTCTGAATGGGTTCGGTTGATTTGATTGATCTCGTAACCACAATAAAAATATTAGAAAAATGAATACTATGTTTTTCTCTTTCTGGAATAACTACAGGTAATAACACGAAACCACAAGTCTTTAGTCTAAATAGCTAAATTTTACAACATCATAGATTACATATATTTGTTATTTGTTATTACCCTGACATTTCAACCATTTCTGGCTAAAAGTATGCAATAACAGCGCACGTGCACTCATGTTACCCTATTCAATAATATAAAACTGACTTTTAGTCTTTACAAAGTGGCTGTATTTAAGTGGAAAAGTTTTTTTATTAAATATAAATACTTTTCAATTTTAATGCATTATTAATACACTAGACAAATATAACTGTTTAAAATAAGTTCTAAAATTTCAGTTTTTTCTTAAAACATATGACAGTAAATAAAAAATTGTAGAAAGTAGTTATCCCTTTTAGTAACGAAATTTGAAATCGATTTTGTTTCCCGTACACTGTTAAGCCTTATCAATTTTCGCACGTGAAGTATGTAAATCAAAGCAATCTTTTTTGTAGATTCAATATATGCATTTTTACATAACTAAAAGTTATAAATTACTGTATCAGTACTATAGAATTACACTATAACGGACCGAGCTCAGTAACTTAGTAAATATGATATTTCGAGATTGCTATAAACTTATCTTATCCTTTGAAATCTGCCATAAAAAGAAGAGGGTTTTCCGCGAAAATACTTTGCAACGGCTCAGAAAACCACCTGGGGGACATTATGAGTTCTTCATTGGTTATTCACATGTCCTACTTTATAAAGATTAATTAGTCAGCTAAAGAATTTTAATTACTCATGTAATAAATTATTTAGTACTCATTAAATAACACATTTTCAAAAATGTGACATAAAGTTTTGAAACAACGTAAAAAAGGGGTTGGCTAGATACCACTGTAAATCCGCCATGCTTGTAGCAATGCCACTAGTTATATATTTTGTTTGTTTGTTTTGAATTCCGCGTAAAGCTACACGAGAGCTATCTGTACCAGCCATCCCAATTATTTGTTTGTTTTTAAATTCCGCGTAAAGCTACACGAGAGCTATCTGTACCAGCCATCCCAATTATTTGTTTGTTTTTAAATTCCCGCAAAGCTACACGAGGGCTATCAGCGCTAGTCGTTCCAAATTTAACACTGTAAGACTAGAGCTTTGGCTACTCTTTTGTCAACGAATAATAGGATTAGAACGCCCCCACAGCTGATAGAACGAGCATGTGGTGTGATCGGGATTCGAACCCATGATTTGCTGATTGCAAGTCGAACGCCCTAACCACCTAGCCATGCCGAGCCATATATATATATGATAAACACAAGGGATCTATCTATATTTGTATGGAAATAGATAAATACAAGACAGGAATTTTTATTTATTTGTTGTTAGACTACGCGACGAGCTATTTTTGCTATGTCCACAACAAATACTAAAATACCATTGCAATAAGTTAGCAAAGAGCACTTAGACGTACCGCTGAGACACTGAAGGATGGTTTAGCAAGAAGAAAAGTTCCTTTCTAATGTGTCACCAAAATCCAACTGAAAATACGGTCACAGTTGGAAGATTAGTTTTATGTAATTCTAAGCACAAGTACAGTACTGTGAAAAGTGTTAGGTCAAGAGAACATTTTGTCATTCTTTCCATTTTATGTGACTAATTTTTCCATGTCTTCACAAAATACAAATTTAAACGCCACGGTAATGCTTCACTGATTCCTGTTGACAACTGAATGAACCAGGAGGAGAATACTTATCATTCTTTAGAGTGCTCCTGTACTTGTACCAAGGGTATGTCATAAGGGTTCTGTTTGAAAGAATATACTGACCAAACTTAGGGTCCGAAATAACTGTCATGGTACCCATGCAGTGTCTTAATTACCTAGAAATAAGCTAGCAAAGAGCTAACATATGGTATCGGTATATGCCAGAAGAAATCAGTTTAATAGCATTTATTAATAAACATTGATAATAAACATAATTTAACACTATGTTTTTGTCATATCAAAAAAAAACGCATAGAATTTTTCAATAGAGGGAAAAGTTCTTATAAAAGCTTTACGTGATACCGGTTGGGCTTTCCAACAAATTGGTGCAGATTTGAAATGCTCCCCAAACGCTGCTAAGTACACCCGTGACAGTGAGGCCGAGACAGATGAATTACAAAATAGAAAAGGAAGATGTAAAACACCTAAAATTAATTATATTTATCTTAAGTATCTTCGTCTATACAGCCTTTGAAACAGAAGGAAAACTGCCACCAACCTCAAGCATGAGATAAACGAATATGTACCAGATCTACATATCAAGAAGACTCAACAAGAATGGAATATTTGGTTGTGCAGCAGTTAAGAACCCTTTACTTTGATCTTCGAATATTTTTAAGAGACTGAAATTTTCTAAAAAGTACAAAATTGGACTGCTGATAATTGACATAAAGTGTTATGGACGGATGAGTCCAAGTTTGAAATACATGATTCAAAGCGTAGGTTGTACTTTCAGCGGAGGCAGTGTGATGGTTTTCGATTGAGTCGATAGGAGATATTTGCAAAACAGATGGCATAACGGATGAGTGCAAGTACCATGAGATATTGATTCGTCATGGTATATCCACTGGTTTGTGTATTGTTGCTAAAGAATTCCACTACCAAGAGAATAATGACTCCAAACATTCATCCAACCTATGCATAAGTTACGTAGCTATGAAATAAGATGCTGGAATTACTCAACTGACACAATAGTCCCCACAGAGTCCCCATCTCAACCCAATTTAGCAGATCTTTGACTTGATAGACCAAAAACTTAACAAATAGAAAGTGTTTTCCAAAGCAACTTTATAACAGTGTAATTACATACATTAGGAGTGAACTCCCAAAGGAGTTTTGATTAAACATGTCGTAACAACGCCTTAAAGACTGTCTGCAGTTATTTATAACAGTGTAATTACATACATTAGGAGTAAACTCCCAAAGGATATTTTGATGAAACATGTTGTAACAACGCCTTAAAGACTGTCTGCAGTTATTAAAACAAAAGGAGTACAAAATATTAATTGTTTGCTGAATTCAAGCACTTCCTCTGAGTTTCTGTTGTACTACATATGAAGATTAATCAAATATTGATGTTTTACTTGCGGCTTACCTTCCATTGTTCTTTGAAAGTAGCCTGAAATATAATTTTTGACTTTCTCTTAACACTTTTGTGCCGTACTATATACTTTGATGTAACCGAGTTCGCTGCACAAAACCTATCTTAAAACTAAAAGTAAAGAATTTAGCTGTAAAGCTTCGTTTATAATTTCAACAACTGTAAAAATAGATTAAAAATGAAGCTTGAAATCCATTTTCAAACATAATTTCTTTCTTCTTTATTTACAAAACCAACGAGACTGTGACCTTGTTTTGCTCAAAACGTAGTGACATACAAAACTGTAGACGAATATTAAGTCAGAAAATTATCTTTCAAACATGACAGTTGTAGTATGAACCCTTTTTTCACACATATATATGATTTCAACTTGTTGCTACGAGCTGTAATCTTTGATCAAGGCCAACGCGCAGAATAAATGAAACAATCAATGAAACAAGATTTGGATGAAGGGAAGAAGCCTTAGAATCAAAATCCTAAAAATGAAGAAAAAATAATTTGAAAATTTTAAACGTTTATTTGTTTGCAGTAAAGTACCTTGTAATCCTAATTTATTTTAAACTAAATGAGAATGAAACAACCCTTTTTAAAGATACAGCTCTTGTAAACATTTTGATAAGTTAACAGAATATCAGAAAAAACATTCTAAAGGGGTGGGGTTGATACGAGAGTTTATTAGAAAGATCGCTATTTCAGAGTGAAAGACTGCATGTGGGTAATTTTTTGGGCATATTCCTCTTGAACTGAAATGTACTTGGTTCAATGGTGCTCCAAATCTCGGATCGCAGTTGAAAAAAATATTTATGGTTCAACAACACATCTATTACAACCTTCTCTTGAACGAGGTGATAAATCACACACAATCAAGTCCTGGTCTATTCGAATAGAGATATTTTAACATAATTCCTATATCGCGCCCACCGCCCAAATTTATTCTTTTTCTTAATTTGGGTTGTAGTTGGCGCGAACCACAGAACTACTGATTTACCTCACAACTCAGAACACTAACTATTAGGTCAAACTTGACTTCTACAAAGAAATTTCAAAATAATTTACCTCATTTCGGCATACCGTTTTCACCATCACTTAGGCCTCACGCTGACTCAGCAGTAAGTCTGTTAAACATTCTTAATACGGGTAAAACAGTACACTTATCTGAAACTTTCATAATTTATATCTCCATGATTCCACCACAAGTAATGATGGTATTCTATCTTGGTCCTTTTTTTCTTACACAAATATTATTAATTTCCTTTATACTAATTCAAAGTTCCAGTTTTGATTTGATTGAACCCAATCTTTTAAATAAGTTCATTGACAAGCCTTTTTGCCAAAGCTTCTGCTTCCTGGTTAAGAACAACACCTGCTTTGTGTCTTTTGTTGAAATAGTCCATTACCACCACCGTGTATTCGTTCCCATTGTTCCTCTGTGGCGGATAACTAAAAACACGAACAACACTTTCAAGTGGTGCTCCAGCATACTCCAGATTGTTCTTTTGTGGATCTCTCTTGTCTGGTGCTCAACACAAAATAGGTAACCATTTACTTCCTTTCTGTTGTTTTCTTAATTTTCAAGTGCTCATCTTTTAGAAGGATGTGAAGAAGATGGAGTGCTGTGAAAGTATCAATTGTTGTCTTCTGTTTCTTTCTTCTTTACTGACCCCTCTTCCCACTAGGCTAGGTATGGCCAGGTGATTAAGGCACTCGATTCGTAATCCGAGGGTCGCGGGTTCGAATCCCCATCATACCAAATATGCTCGCCCTTTCAGTCGTGGAGACGTTATAATGTGACGGTCAATCCCACTATTCCAACATTTGGCGGTGGGTGGTGATGACTATTTGCCTTCCCTCTAGTCTTACACTACTAAATTAGGAACGGCTAGCGTAGATAGCGTAGTGTAGTTTTGCGCGAAATTCAAAACAAACTCTCCCCAGTAACTCAGCAATAAGTTTCAGGGTTTATACGACAAAAACAGTGTTGAGATATTCATCACGGTTAAAGTGTAGCTTGTGTACACTGTGCTCTTTTGTAGTTAAACTAAAACAAACAAATCAGTTTTTTAATAAAATTATTTTCGATTTCTTCTATTCTTCTGTTTTTCTATCTTTTGTGTTAGTTCTTCTTTCCATAGTTTCGTTACTTCCTGAAAGAAACCTTCGGTTTTCCTTCCCTATTATGAGGTATATGTCTTTAAATATCGTAAATTTCGCTATTACCATATTTTATCATCTCAAATTATTATTCACCTTTGTCCATAATGATTTCTTGTAAATGGGAAAAAAAAAGAAGAGAAAAAGTCATATGAGATTATTTAAATTTGCGCATTGCTAGAAACAATTGTAGCCCGGCAGGACAGCGGTACGTTTACGGACTCTCAATGCTAAAATCCGTGGTTCGATCCGCGCGAGGGATACAGCAAATAGACCAATGAGACTTTGCTACCAAAAAAACCTAAAGTGTATTTTACCAAAAACATTGCCTCTTAACTTTAAGTGTAATTAAATAAATGTTTAAGAATTCATCTTGTTAAATAGTCTACGTAAAATATCACACCCTTATCCTGCAGTAACGTCGTGAAATGCCACACCCTTAGTCACTACTAAAGTTCTGGGATATTATACACTTAGCCTGCAGTAACTTAAAATTGTTTATATTATCTTTGTCGTGTCAAGGAGATCAACAAAGGTGTCTCTCCGATGTACCAGTGCTCAAAAACTGTAAATATATATATATATATTTATCTTCTTGTGACTGGGTAGGTTACTGCGTTAGAAATAAACCTGACATTTATTTACGTCTGCATGAACTAAAGAGTTTTTTAAAAATCTAGTTACTGGTAATAAACTGAATGTGCTGAACGGTTGTTTCAGGTTCCTCTCGTAACTTTATAAGTTAGTGATTGACTAATAAGGTTATCACGCCTATTCAGGTCAACCTGGCTTTTATCTTTATATCACTTGATACAATGACACGAACCCATTTATTTGATTGTTCTCTACTATTACATAATAATGAAGTAAACAGCAACAAAAAACATGGGGAGAGGTACTTATGAATCAGTATTTTTAGCTCATGTATTAGGACGCTTCAAACACAGTGAACTGAAATGTAGCTTTTAACACGAACTAAAACAACAAATCTCGTTCTTAACCCACCATAATGTACCAAAGATATCTTCGTCAATTGAATTGGTTCATTAATTACTACTTCACAAACGGTGGAATAATCAACTTAATACTGGCTTGCAAAAGCAGCTGATTAAACAAAAGTGCTGACTCAATGATAAAGCAACGTGATAAGGGCTGAGAAAAGTTGCCTATATAGTTATATTATGTGTGTATATACTTTTAAAATAATAACAAATATGTTTCACCTTATGGGGGGAGGTATTATTTCTAATATTAACACTCTTCTTCAGCTTTTTATCCCTTATACGGTTTGTCTTTACACTTACAGCATACACGTGCCTGCACACACAAGATAAGTAATCACATGGTCCAGCCCGTGCAAGTCTACACGACACGTAGTCACCACCGGTTGTCCTTGAAATACGCTCTTAAAGGGCAAATGAAGTATTCTAAAGCCACGTGTTAAAGATAATACGAACTTCTTATGTATCATAAGAAAAACAAAAATCTATAGATACTGCAATGAAATGCAAATGTTTCAGAAATAACAATGACAGCTACATGCACGATCAGAAATTGTTGAAGAGAGGAAACCCACTGTATGAATAACAAGAATCGACATTGCCTTTTTATTAATACATTAGGTTTTAAAAAAGTATTAATCAAAACAAAAAAACAAATATATCGAATAATGGCAAGGTGCAAACATTTTTGTTAGCACATGAATTTGTTCATATGGATGACACATTATACACAAAATATACTAAACATCCTGACCATATACCGTATGGCTCAGGAATAATCATTGTTGATTTTGAAATGCATGCAAGAGAGAAGTAACCATTCACAATCACTCGTCCTTGATGCAACTACTTTTAATAGAATAGCGGGATTAACTGTCACTCTCATTATACTACCACAAGTGAAATTATGAATTGTTTTTGGTAGTACCAAAGGCTCGGATCCCCAGTCCATTACAACATTATCAAAATTACCATATGGCATTCCTGTTTCGTATGGGGAATTGATTTATTAAACTATTGTAGGGAAATGTGTTTCACTTAATAGTTCTATGTCTACTTTGAAGTTACTTAAGAACTGAAAATATGAATCTTTAAACAAAGTTATGGCGCAGTCTGTAAAACATATAAAGTGGCGTGTTAACAAACACACAAATTAACAAGAAAACATCCAGTACTGTTGACATATAATGGAATGTATTTGCATGTAGGCGCTGATTATGAATGTTTACTACGAAATAGTGTAATCAATATATGTGTTCAAACATCAATTTACATTGCACGTAAGAACGCAAAACTACAACCAGAAAACCGTAATATATATGACTTCAAATGGACATCGACATAACAGCCTTTGTCATTTTTCCTTGACACTACAAAGGGATATATGTGTAAGATTGCATTGACCATCTAGATCACTGTGGGGCAATATCGAGGTTTCTAATGTTGTAACAAGGGTTATAACTAAAGATATTGCTAACAAATGGTGAACCTAACTATCGAATCAACGTATTAATAGCACTGTACGTAAGAACAGCACTTCAAGTTAATTTTGTGTAGTAATTACAGGTTAGTTTGTCCCGAAGTAAGTAGATAGCTTGTCTTGCTCAGTCATTTATGTTAATAATATTAGTGTGAACATGTTAACCT
This sequence comes from Carcinoscorpius rotundicauda, assembly GCA_011833715.1. Classification (NCBI taxonomy): domain Eukaryota; kingdom Metazoa; phylum Arthropoda; class Merostomata; order Xiphosura; family Limulidae; genus Carcinoscorpius; species Carcinoscorpius rotundicauda. The sequence goes on along the minus strand of CM022393.1, from coordinate 93,914,459 downwards.
GTACATGCCTTCGTCTCTACTCAAACATGCCCACCTGTTAAAATTTCTAGGTTAACGGACTTTTCTGGGTGTAATGTACATGATAAAGTTGTTTCTGTTATCAGAGTGTTATCGCAAAGTAAGAAGTTATTTTAGATGTTGAAGGATTCCCGTTACCACTGCGACATAGTTATTAGTTAGTTATCTTGAACCTTTTGTGGGTGCATTTTTTGCTCATAATAATTTTTGAGTCTCTTTAATATCACGCTAACTATTATGGGTAACAAAAGTCCTCGGGGTGGACCCTGCATGGCTAGGTGGTTAAGGTACAGGACTCGCAATATGAAGGTCGCGGGTTCGAATCTCTAAATATGCTCGCTCTTTCAGCCGTGGGGGCATTATAATTTTACAGTCAATCCCATTATTCGTTAGTAAAAGGGTAGCACAGAACTTAGCGGTTGGTGGTAATGACTAGCTGCCTTTTCTCTAATTTTACATTGCTAAATTAGGGAGGGCTAGCACAAATAGCACTTGTGGAAAAAAAAAACCCACCAAATAACGACATACGCAACTTCAATGACTTACAGTTTTTATCATTTGAAGACGTAAACAAAATCACGATACTAATTTACACTTATGAAACGTTACATTAAGTGTCTGTTTCCAATAAATGTCGTACTTATAACATCAGTTCCTCACATGTCTGTCTGGTAAGGACAAGGAGATCAATGACCGGTCATATCAAATCCGACGAAGAGCAGTTGCTCGAACGTCATTTGTCAGATTAAGTGACAATTTTTATTTCTTGGAAAAATATTTCTTTCGTGTAGTCAGACAGGTTTCAGCGTTCTACGGACAACAGGTGTACAAGAACAATTTACAATCATCGCCCAAACTGAAGTAATAAAAAGCAGCTGACATCATATTTCAAAGGTTGTTCTATGTTTTGTTGGGACGTTTGTTTAGAATTAAACACAAAGCTACACAATGGGCTATCTGTGCTCTGCCCACCACGTATATCGAAACCTGATTCTTAGTGGTGTGAATTGCAAACCTACTGTTGTACCATGTGACATTGGCTACCTTTTCACGTTTTATATTTTAGTTTCTCCAGTGTCGATGACTATTATATATATATAACAGTAGCGCGTTTATTATTTCAAAAATCAACCACACTGAGTGTGATATAAAAATTTCTGGCTACAATTTCATACAGTTTCGGTTTCAAAAGTAAAGTGTGTAAGACGTCAAAACAAACATTTGATAATAACTTATATAACAATTTACTATTGTTTCTTTAACTGCAGATTTTTCCCTTTACCTTGATGAAAATATCCATTATTTAGGATTAGGCGTAACGAACGACAAGGCAAGCGAAAGAAAATAATTATGGCTACATTTTATACTGCGGTGTTTGTCAAAAGCAAGAGCATAAGACTCATATTACACTTAACCCCAACACAACTTTTTCACGTATACTGGATTAAACTGTAACTGCGAGATATTTATTTCATATAATTTTACATTTTTATTGTAGCTGGTTAACAATTCAGCCAATGTTTAACCACAACAGCCTTGTTGTTTTGAATTAAGCACAAAACTACACAACGGGCTATCTGTGCTCTGCCCACCACGGGTATCGAAACCCGGATTTTAGCGTGTAAGTCCGCAGACATACCGCTGAGCCACTGGGGCCCGCACACAACAGACTTAAAAATGATTCTTGGAAATTTATTATTCATGAGAAAGTTTAACAAGTGAAATTCAGAACGTGAAAATATTTCCTTCTGTCATCCCAGATTTTAATTTTTTGCTAATTTCAACACGTTACAGTACAAAAGCTAGAATCCGAAAACGATATGATTCGTTTGTTTTTTTTGTGTGGTGAGTGTTTTTCTTATAGCAGAGTCACATCGGGCCATCTGCTGAGCCCACCCGAGGAGAATCGAATCCTTGATTTCAGCGTTGTAAATCCGTGGAGTTACTGCTGTACTAGAGGGGGTTTTGTTCGTTTTGAATTTCGCGCAAAGCTACACGAGATGCGCTATAAGCTGGAGAACTCGAACACTTTAATTAAACATCCACAGACACATCTTTTAAGTGAATTGCTATAATTACTAGATTTATGTAAGTAAAAAACCAACGGTTTTTAGCACGAAAATCTTCCACAAACCTGGTAATGTTAACATCTATATAAAGTGGGGCTTGGCTCATCCAGCTTACAAAACAAAGGAAAAAGAAAAAGGCAGGTTATCATGCACTCACAACAGAGGACATGTGTGGTAACAGTAATCTACGACATGAACCAGAACCAATGCCTGACACATTTATTAACAGATGTCACTTTCCTAAATATATTGTCACTAAACCTTTAATCAAATATAAAAACAAATTTAATAATCTAAAACGGGAAGCCAACATAAAGTGCGTGAAGGAAACAAACATCAAACCCACTAACATGTGTCTTACATTATCATTGTCATGTAATCAAAACCACCGTAAAAGTTTAGAAATGTGCATCATAAAATACAATATAAACAGAAAACGTACTTTGATTGGAAGACCGAACATTAAAATCAAAGGTTGTCTACGGAAGATCTATTGTGACAACTTAAACAACAGATACATTTACATCCACAAATATCGATGCGATAATAATTACACAGACGAAACGGAACGCAATATAAGCATTAGTGTCAAAGAACACGACAATCCCACATCACACCTCCATAAACACAAAACGACATTGAACATTAACAGGTTGAAAATATTATGCAAAGAGAAGAACATTAATAGAAGAGAAACAAACAACCCTAATTTAATTGAAAACACGAGCGTCTCCCAATATTTTTAATTGGGACGAAATACTCGTATGGTATTTCACACAATAGACAACAGTTTTCTTGGTCATGACCACACGAGTGGTCAAAACGTTGAAATAAAAAATAACAAACCCACTTGAAAGTTGCGCTTTTATTTAAACAGTTACACAGTATAGATTAGTTATGATGGAAGACTAAGTTATTCTCTTTTACAGAGACGATGCCTGTAACACCATTAATTAATACGCTAGACAGCTTTTATATTGTCATTTACTTCACACAAGTTGGCCTCAGCAGGTAGCCAGATCTGTCTTTGCTATAAGAAACCACACACACAAATTAAAGTGATAAACTAAATATCACGTATAAATGTCATGAAAAATCATATCATCATTACGTACGTGTGCGTTAGTTTTTAAAGTGTTGTACAGGTCGTAGGTGTAGTACTGAATTGTGCAACATGTTTTCTATTCCTTTTTAGCTTAATATTAAGTTCACTAATTTTTTCTTTTTCACACTAATTATCAAGGTTGAAACATAGTATTGTTCAAGCAGGATTTTAATTTCAACTTTTACCAGGCGATAATTGGGTCAAAACGAGAAAAGGCGTCTTCTTGTCTGAGTGTCTTATAGGAATAGGTCCGGCATGGCCAGGTAGGTTAAGGCATTCGACCCGTAATCTGAGGGAGGCGAGTTCTAGTTCTGGTCGCACCAAACATGCTCGCCCTTTCAGCCGTGGGGGCGTTATAATGTGACTGTCAAACCCACTATTCGTTGGTAAAAAGAGTAGCCCAAGAGTTGGCGGTTCGTGGTGATGACTAGCTGCCTTCCCTCTAGTTTTACACTACTAAATTAGGGACGGCTAGCGCAGATAACCCTTGTGCAGCTTTGTGCGAACTTACAGGAATAATATGGGTTTTTAATTAGCACGCGCATCTAACAGGCACCATTGTCTTAAGTGTCGGAAACTCAGGGATTTATATTTTCATGTTTAAAATAGAATTTGAAAGAGCACATTTTTCGAAAATCCTCAAAGATTTCTCGCAAATTCTTACCAGTTTCTACCTACAACTTATTTTTAAAGTTCTTACTGTCGACTACCTGTAACAGGTTTGTATGTGTATTTTTAAGCCTTTAAAATTACTTTGTAATTGAAAGTTAACTTTTTTTGAGGTATTTGGCTGTCGCTTATAAATTAGTCAAGTTTGTTACCGAGCGAACTTAATATAGTGGTACACATGATAGTGGAGCACAGATTTATATTCACAGTATGGCTTGTTATTATTGTTTAGCACGGTTAGGCAAAGGGTACTCTGTTGTGTTATATTTTAACTTGGGAACACCCTGAGAGTCTTACTCTATTGTAACGTTAGGCAGGCTGAAGGTTGTATAATCACACTTCTCCTTACTGGGCATAATTATCCGAGGCCTAAACATATCTAGCCTTAGTTATAAGGGGAATGTCTACATTAGCAAATCTTAGTGTTTAGTAAAGCATTTGGCGCTCTTGCTAGTCACACTTGCCTTATATAGTATAATAGTTCTTTGTAATTTCTTTAAACTGTAGAAATTTCAGTTAAGTATTGGTTCCTTGTGTGTATCTACTTGTCTTGTCTTATTGTCCAAACCACCATACCCATGATGTACACGTGACATACATGCATTTCTTGTTTTTGTGAGCTCTTATCTTTTGTTATGATGAAAACCCTCGAGATATCGAAAAGGAAAAAAAAATATATAAGTTTGGTATCAACACTTCACAATCATACATTAACTCCACTTCACTATAATTAGGGCACATGTCAATTGCATACCAAGCTCTTCCTGGACTCTACACATTCACAGGATGTGCCGAGTTAGTGCCTTATCTGGATAAGGTAAAACGAGAGTAACCTTGCGATTTCGGACAAAACAATGCAAATGGTTAGCACAGACTTTCGTGTACTTAGATGTACAACAGTGATCACATGAAAACCAGACCACGTACCATCTATTTTACGAAGAATAACATTATTGATTAGAATTAAGCACAAAGCTGCACAATGGGTTATTTGTGCTTTTCCCATCACGGATATTGAAATCCGTGATATTGATATTAGAATTAAGCACAAAGCTGCACAATGGGTTATTTGTGCTTTTCCCATCACGGATATTGAAATCCGGTTTCTAGCGGTATGAGTCTGTAGACATACATACCGTTGTGCCACTGGGGAGGGGGAGCATTTTGGGAAACATAACACCTGCAGTAATATTAACACCTTCCCAGAAATACAGATAATCATTTTAAATCTGCAAACTAACCTGGCTCTAAGTTGGAAACGTGTTCTAGAATTTAATTCGCAAATCCAAACTTCCATAAAGCAGTTGGCCAATGGCAATCTTCCTCTGAATTTGGATTGCAAGGGTTGCTGTGACCAGACAAGATGCTGATATTTTGCTTCTAACTTATCCTGTCTTAATGCATATGCCCCCAGTGGCTCAGTGGTATGTCTGCGGACTTACACGCTAAAATCCGGGTTTCCATACCCGTGGTGGGCAGAGCACAGATAGCCCATTGTGTAGCTTTGTGCTTAATTCAAAAAACAACAACAAACTGAATGCATACAGATATGGAAATCAGTGCTCAAAGGTGTGACTGTCTTTCCTAACGACGAAGTTGACCGAGTATTACGTCACTACCGGGACAAGAGGTTTTGTTGCGAATAATCAATCGTATGTGAATTTTGCTTTATATTAAAATTATAACAACGTACTTACTTAAGATTTGCGACACACGGTGCTTTTATTTAAAATATACATCAATATAATTAAAATATAAACTATTTTCATTCACAAATATCACTGTATTAATCACATATAACTTTTAGTTTTTAGTTCGTTTTATAGAAAATTCAAACTCATTATAATAAGCCACTCTCATTTACGCTTCTCAATTTTTAAATATTGTTCCTTTTCTTAATTTCGCGCAAAGCTACACTAGGGCTATCTGCGCTTTTTAAATATTCAGCTTCAAATGTTCCAATGTTCAGCTAAAATAAGGACGAAACCAAAGAAAGAAACAATTTATTCAACCATTCTGAATGAACGATACATTACTTGTAACAAAATCTTCTTATAAAACACTTGTATCTGTGCCAATATTAACAAAAATCACGAATGTGTCTTCAAAAACGTTAACATAATTTGAAACCTTTTGAAAACTGGTATTTCATAAGCTACCAGAAAAGAAAATCAGAACAAGAATTCAAATACACATAAACTACATTTTCAGTACTGTTTTATCACAAGTTCAGTTTTACAGTAAGGACGAGTACGTTTCATTCTCAAGTACGTAAGTTTTAGTATTTAAATCAACAATTTTAAATCTGTAATCAAAACGTCATACCTGTTTCAAAAATATTCTTCCTTACTATAAAAAACTGTAACTTGTAACAACAAATACTTTTTATTACGACTTATGGAAATAAGTAATGTAAAAAAATAAGTGTAAAAATATTCAGAATAATAGCACTTCACCCTGAAATTCCCATCCACCAGTTAAAACAGATTTATAAAAGTATTTTCTTATTAAAATTTTTCTTTGAGTGTCTGATGTTTTCGTTCTTCCAGTGGTCCGTCATCATTCTGGAAAAATAAAAAACTGGATAAGAAACAAGTCAACTTAATCATAATTCGTTGCACTACTACTAACATTATAAGTTACACACAAATATGTTTTTGTGGAAAGTACAAATTGATAAACGCATTTTTGTGTATGTGCATGAAGACAAAAGGATGTTTCTTGGTGATACTGAAGATCCAGGTATCACGAGTACAACATTCCACTGTACTTATCTCCAATTTCAAATGCAATAACAGTTACATATTATGTTTTACCGTTGTCGTGAAACACAAAATCCATAAGGAGCAGGCTTTGAATATCACATTTCATAATAAAAATTTTATGTCGTGCTTTTGACGGAACAGGCCTAAGTGTTAGTGTTGGAAAGTAAACGTCGTGCATGCGACTGTTGGAACTGATAAAATGAGTGTGATTTAATCACGAAAGAGATAGTCGCAAAGTAAGGGGAGTTGGGTAACGCAGAAAAGGTAAGCAGTCATACACACACTTCTTCCTTCTGTTGTTGGCAAGATATTTCACAATACGCAAAAATATTTGTGATTCCCCAATGTAGTTAGGTGTAATTTATCAATCCTTATAACCTTCAAATGCACAGGCTCAACAACGTATTTGACCACAGCCACTATAACCTTTGTTAGATACTGATTTTGTCCATTCTCTTGGAAATCTAGTCTTTCAGTTCATATAGTACGAAATAAGTAACTGTCATAACAGGAATCCTAGAAGAAGATATTTCTCAAGTCCTACAACATTTGATTATATGAAACATTTAACATAATGACATGACAGTGTTTCAGTCTGTTTTATCTTCTAAACTAAACTAAAACTATTAATTTACGTCTCAGGCATAATTCTACAACCCCTGTTCTGAACCCTTTTCAATGCCCTTCCTAAGGTAAAGAGCCCAAGACTAAACACATTAGTCCAAATGTGACCTAACCAGTGATCTATACTATGAAATTATAACCTCTTTAGACTTTCATTAAACTTGTATTCAACATTACTATAGATACAACCTAAAATCCTATTTGCCTTCAACCTCCTTTAGTTTACCATACACCTCCTTTTCTGTTCCTTTTGGTTTCCTTCGCTCTAATGGTTCCTCATCTGTACAAATCAAAGACTGAAACTTATTGTTCAATAGAATAGATTCATTACAACTAAATCCATTACTTTTACCTCTAACAGTACTTTTCTAACTTCCTGAAAGTCATTATTAGCTGATGGATTCCTTGCATGTAAATGCTTAAGCTTCTCTTGAAACCTGCTGTTATTTCAGTTTACATTTCTCTTTATCTGTTGCCTCTACTTTAAACATAAGATTAACCTTTCCTCCAATCTACAAACTATATACAACTTGCACATGTTTACTACTAGTCTCCTTTAAAGTAATACCAGTTCGGACTTCCTAAACAACACCCACTCTTTGCACCCATCACACCTAAGTGTGTGAATTCTTAATTCCTGCATTAGTTTTAACTATTTTATGTATACTTATAGCCTGTAAACACATATTGAATACTAAATAACAGTATCCTATTGTCAAAACTGATTGTGTTAAGCCTAACACTAACCAATTAGGTTAGTTTTGTATCACTTCTTTGTCTTCACATTGAAGTAATTAAATTTATTTTTAATTACATAGAACTTGGAAGCGACTAGTCTTTACTTTTATGTATTTGGTCTGATTTATAATCTTCCTATAACTTATAAGCTGAATTTAAACTAATGGATTTAAGTTCAAGCGAATAAGTAATCCTTAAACCACGAAGAGTCAGTACACTAGTCTTTAAAGTGTATTTAATTTTTTTTTTTGATTTTCCAGTTAAGTTGAATTACACCTAAGCCTAATTTAACGTTATAATACAATTTACGCCATGAAACTAAATTTAAAACCTTGTCTTTCTTTTTACTTATCTTACTAAAATCTAGTAAGTATTCTAGTATTATTTTGTTGTTTAAACTAAATTACTGTAAATATTAATATTAAATAATTTTAAAAATATAAGAGCTTAACTTTCCAACGCTTTCTCTGTTTTGATTGCAACGTCATTGTTGTATTCACAACCACCGTCTGCTTTACTAAAAGCGTTTTTACTCGACGTACCTATAGGTACAAGGGAGGAGAATGTCCTTACCATCTGCAATGAGTTTTTGAGAAAGTAGCCAACCATGATTTGAAATAAAAGTCTCTTGACATACATGTTGGAACCAAAAATACAGTGGAACAAATATCTTTTATGAGGGTCCTTCTGGCATCCCTCATTTCTTGTATAATTGAAGCGATACCCACCTTACTGAATATTATATAATAGACTTTTGATTTCAGAATGCATTTTATGAAGTTTCACACATATTCAAGTCAAGGTTGCGTTCTCATTGTAGTTAAAACAACCCAAACCAAGACCACATCCTTCTAACTTTTGAACAGTTCAACTGCTCTTTCGTAATAATAGATTTCCTTATGAACGACTACTGTACTTGCATTGTCTCAAAGCTTTCATGCAAAGGTCTTTCCTAGCGTTATAGACACTGTTTCAGAACTGCACTTCAACTGGGGCACTATGTCATCAAAGATGTGTGACTTCATAATATTCTGCAACTGTCTTCGCATCAATAGCTACCGTATTTTCCGCCGAATAAGCCGAATTTCTGGCACTAAATTTTGGACCTGATTTTTGGGGGTCGGCTTATTGGCCGATCACCAGCTTTGGACCAAAAAATACTGAAGACCATTCTATGTAAAACGTTTTTATATAATTTGTACGACAGCAGAACATTGTACACAAAAAAGTATTAAAAACAGTCTTATAAGGGTACATTAGTACTAACCCTAAATAGTAATAGATTCAACGATGCTAGAACGCTCCTAAAATGCTTAACCACATTTCGTGCGGTACAAGTCTTGAAGTATGCCATTAAGCCACTGGGGTAGAGTGGGGCACTAGATATAGAAAACAGTGTTAAAAATACATTTAGCCTAATTTTAAGTGTTCGTGCAACAACGGCTGTTGTTGTAAGCCTAAAGTTATTTTATTTAGAGTCATCTGGAGAGTACAGATCACCCTATAATAAAGATTTAATAACCTACGCTTAAAATATAAAAAAAGTTTCGTTTTTCAACAAAGCTTTATTTCAAAATTAAACAAAAACAGTTTTTATATTCTTATAGTTCCCAACAAAAGTATTTAAATATGTAATGTCATTGTGTCTACCTGCTCATTTTCCCGACACTTTAACAATATATTAGTCAGGTAACTGAATGCTGTATTGTGTTTGTTGATAACCACATGGCTTCTTAATGAACAGTCCAGCATGGCCAAGCGTGTGAAGGAGTGCGACTCGTATTCTGATGGTCGCGGGTTCGCATCCCGGTCGCGCCAAACATGCTCGCCCTTTCAGCCGTGGGGGCGTTGTAATGTGACGGTCAATCCCACTATTAGTTGGTAAAAGAGTAGCCCAAGAGTTTGCGGTGGGTGATGATGAATAGCTGCCTTTCCTCTAGTCTTACACTGCTAAATTAGGAACGGCTAGTACAGATAGTCCTCGAGTAGCTTTGTGCGAAATTCCAAAACAAACAAACAATCTTAATAAACTGTCTGGGCTCCGCCCACTACAGGTATCAAAACACAGTTTTAGCGTTATAAATCTCTAGTCTAACCGGGGGGTTTGGGGTAGAATAAATGCGTATAGAAAATTAACAACACACCATTTCAAGAAAATGTAAAAATGAAATAAAATGGGGAAAAAAGAGTTGAAAACAGCCATTAGCAACACTGGCACTAGGAGACAAAATAAATATAGCGTCATAATTTTTCTCTAGTTTGTTCGTTTTGAAATTTGAGCAAAATCTGTTATCTGCGCTAGCTGTCCCTAATTTAGCAGTGTAAGACTAGAGGGAAGGCAGTTAGTCATCACTATCCACCGCCAACTCTTGGGCTACTCTTTTACCAACGAATAGTGGGATTGACTATAACATTATAATGCCCTCAGGGCTGAAAGGTCGAGCATACTTGGTGTGACAGGATTCGAAACCGCAACCCTCGAATTACGAGTCCAATGTCTTATTCACCTGGCCATGCCGAGCCATTTTTTTGTGAATCTAGAACATGTAACAAACTCTAGATACATCAAGAAGATACCTAGGTAAATTTCTACTTCATCACCAAATATTCTCGCTCTTTCAGCTGTTGGGGTGTTAAGAGTGACGGTCAATCCTATTTTTCCTTGATAAAAGAGTTGCTCAAGAATTGGCAGCAAGCGATGTTAACTGTCTTCCCTCTTGTCTATCATTACTAAATTAGCATCGGTAGCCCTTCACTAGCTTTGTGCGAAATTCAAACCAAACCAAACTAAACGTCTTCTTGTAGGATAAAAATAAGTTTTGTAATACACCATTTTTCATTACGCGAATTTTTCCCTCGGACCTTCATTCCACATTACGATTCATAATTTATCATTCATTAAGCATCATAAATACAAAACACTTTATGCTTTGTGTTGTTTGTCATTAAACGAAAAAAAATGTACAAAGGGTTATCCGTGCTTGTACACCGACTGAATCCCGATATTTAGCATTATAAGCCTTTAAACTAACTGCTTATGCATGAGAGTGGGTAGAATTTCCGAATTAATGTAGGAACAATATACTTATTAAGCATATAACAATAATTATACCATTTTTTTAAACGCCTTACTGTATGACTTGGTCTACTAATAAAGTCACTGAACATTTTTCATTGTTACATAGTTTGTATCTATTAATGACATTAAAAATGAAAAACAGTACCTCATGAAAGATGATGTTTTAAAAATCAAAATAAGAAGCGGAAAATGGCGCAAACATGTTTTTAACATGTATACGAAAATGGTACATACAATACTAAGTGCATTTTAAAGCAAGAATTATATCTATTATAATTAACTGGCGAACTTGTGTGTGATTGCCATAATTCCAAGAAGAAAGAACCCAGAAACATGAAACTTTGCACTGATACTAAATGGACCCAGAGAGTGTGCACCTGAGTGTTATTACTTATCTATATACGTGGGGCAAACAACTTTTTAATCAAGCAAAAAAGAAGTGGTTCCTAATATTACAAACAGACATTACAGACAGACGTGTATATGTGTGTCTGTGTATGTGTGACTGCAATGGCTCCAAGGGGAAGAATCAAGAAACCTGAAATTTTGCACCCATACTCATTTGTAAAATAAGGAATCATTTTTATTTATTTATTATGTTATAATTATTATAATATTATTATTCTTGGCGTGTCTGTATGTCTGTCCGTGACTTCTTTGGGTAAACAATCAGTATTGTCTAATCTGTAGCACCACAACGGTGAAAAAACATTATAACAGACTCTGATAAAATGTGATAAATTTGTGATATGAAATATAAATGTGAAATATTTAACACAATGATAAAGTTTTTTATCACAAATAATTTTTAAGTTACTTTACTATCTTTACGAATTTTTTTATGTTTCTGGAAAATAAAAATGTTCAAAATATATTTGACTATTCTTCTATACTACAATAGGTTCTGAATTCACACCCTGATATAGTCGTCTTAGAATGTATCAACCTAATATCCGAGCGAAGCGGGACGGCTAACGCAGATAGTTCTTGTGTAACTCTGTGCGCGAAATTCAAAACAAACAAGTTCTGCATGTGTACGTATGTATATAATACATTTATTTATTTATTTAGAGAAAATTAATAATGATAGAGTTGAGTAAACAAAATCAAAAGGAGGAACTGCGTTATAAACAGCAAATACAACAGCTTACTAATTATATTAGTTTGTTATAATTAAAAACAAGCCAAAACAAAATAAATAAAAAACGCCGCACTAACTGAAAGATAATTCGGTACATTTTTCGATATTGTTTATATATTATTACACAACTGGTCTTCAGCATGCTACTACAAGCACAATCTATGAAGTATGTAATGGAGATGTAAATCTATCTTGAGCACTATTTTAATCTGTTTAAGAAACAGGTGGGTTCGAGAAGTCTTAATACAAAACAATAAAACACTACAACCCAATTGTTTTCACGTGAACCTTTCGAAATCGCAACGCTATAGGGTTTTCATCGTTTTAATTGGTCTGAGACATTGATATGAACAAGTTATGTTCAGAGTTACGATGGATGCTTTAAAGATTCAGGGCTCAGGCCCATAAGTGCAGGAATTCTTGGTGTTTCAGCATGATATCGATCATGGCTATATTCTGGTTTATAAACACCAACTGGAAATTCTGAGCACTATGAAATAGAATCAGGACACGAGCTCTGTGTGTCTCGCGATGCCTCCGGCTATGTGTTTATCTCAATGTTGTGCGTGTATTGAATATGTTATGACAAACCCACTTCAAGTATTTAGTTTACAAGTCCAAACATTGGCCTAAAACTAAAACAGTCACATAGACATAAATGTTCTTAATTTTAAAATAACTGTACAGTTTTCACTTGAAATGAAACATACTGACGTCACATCCGGTTTCGAGACCGTTGTAGGTCATCTAGATTTTATACAATGCATCTGGCCATATAGGAGTGTGTGTGTTTTTCTTATAGCAAAGCCACATCGGGCCTAGCTGCTGAGCCTTCCGAGAGGAATCGAATCGGAGATTTTTGATTTTAGCATTGTAAATCCGCAGACTTACCGCTGTACTCGTCAAAGGCAAGGCCATATAGGAATTGCCCTTACTTTAGCCAGATGATTTAAATTTATATATATATATATAAAGCGGCAGTTTATAATGCTGTTGTAACTTAACATAAACTTTATTTAATGTAAACCGTTTTTAAATGATGGTTGCCAGTTTTGGGGTTTGTTTGTTTTTTCCACGTTTTATTCATAGACCAATCTTCATTCAACATTCGTATAACAGGTTGGTATTAGTATTATGATCATACAGTTTCCAATATCGCGCGAAACAAAACTTATCTTTTAAATCTCCTGAATATATGATAGTTATTACATCTGAGGTCTAAAAGAAAAATAGTAGGCCTATTTCCAAATAGGTACAAACACTTTCAATCGATTCCAAAATCTATAGTTTTTATTAATAGGATTAGTTATACTTCAAAATATAAATGAGATTAGTTAATTTATAAGCTAAATAAACTTTACCTGTATAGACATATATATGGTTAATGCTATTAACCGTTTCCCGTACTCTTTCATCTCTAAGAATTTTGCTTTTTTTCCTTCGATACCTTTGCAACGTCCTTTCTGTTTTGCTCAGTGTTCTGCATTTTTGTAACTAGTTTGCGAGAATGACCACCAGGATCAGAGAAATTAGTATGTTCACTAGCTTCCTTCTTGGTTCTTTGCTTTCCACTGTGTCCAGAGTACATATGCTTATCTTGATCAAAATTATAATGTTCGTATTCGTCAAAATGTTCTTCGGACATTTTCGATCTTCAAATAAATTATATATCCTAACTGAGTAGCTGGTTAATTTCGTTCCCACTTATCCGTCCTCACTACTTTGTGTCAAATATACGCGTACGCAACACGTAGACTCTTTATAATTGTAATGACGTCATAAATTGTAGGACAACTTATTATCACTTGTTTATAAAAAAATAAAAGTAAAAAAGACGAAACTTTTCATTTTTTTACTTGAAATAATTAAATAACATTTATATTTCATATTTATTAAATTATATTAGTTAAAACGGTTATTCTTTATTTTTAGATTCAACGATGGTAGAGCGCCATCTCTTGGTATTTTAAATTTTGCTCCCTAGAAAAAATATCTGAAATAATAACAGAAACGTAATTTAAAATCCAGCATTCTTGTATTTCTTTCATATATACAGATTTGTAACGAGACTGTTAATAATAATAGTTTTATAGTTACTGAATTATTATTACTTCAAGAATAAGTTAATTATGTAGTAAACTGTTTAAATGTTTTTGTTCAAATCTTATGTAATATGTGCGTTTTACTTTTAAAAATGTTTAAAAAGTCCAATTTAACTCATTTTCTTCGAAAAATAGTTGATTCAGTTATTAGTCGTCATGTAAATAAAGTCTTAATATTTTGTAACACAGACTTGGACTATTGCAAAGTATCAACATTTTAAAACAGCCAACTTTTACATCCCACGATAATACTGAACTCTTCTCTGCTACGCATAAAAGGGTTTTAATACTATTTCTGGTATTGGTTCAGAATTGACCTTTTTATAATAAAAACATGCTACATTGGTGAGCAGGGCAATTGAAAGGTTTCATGGGCTTTGAGGGAAGGATTATAGTCCCTCTCCTCTTAGATTTCTTCTTCCTTCCAAACTATGGAAGAGTAAGCAGGCATATATGGTAATGTATTCATCCGCCCTTTTAGTATACTACTCAGCCAAATAGGGATCACTTTTAACTGGGCTTCCACTAGAAAAATAACTCTCTTAGCCACTATGGCTAAACAAAGTGATTTTCTGTTAGCCACAGTGACAGCTGTTTAGTTATAATTTTAGGTTGCCATAAACTGTGTCGTGCGTGACTTTTAATATACATCAATTCCATCCAGTAAAAAAATAGTTATAATTATATGAACATCTACAAGACATTAAGTTTTGTACTATTTTTTATTCCCCAGCAATCTTCCCCTCCAAAAAGAAACAAAACAAACAAAATAATAAAATAAGCATGATAAAGAGGAAAATAAAGAGATACATTTCTCAAAATAACACAGAAACAAACAAAAGTGACTTGAAACTTGAATACGGTAGCATGACTAGTAAGTAGGTAAATCCAATGGCAGCTCACACTTCAGCCAAATCATTCTCAACAGAAGATGTGGTAGAAGTTGACACCTGAGGTTTCGAAGCACATTTGTTCAACAAGGAATGGTACCCACGTCTGTGTTTGTAAGTGACCAGGTTGACGTTAAAATGATCTAAAGGTATGGACTCCATGGATAAGTTCAGTAACATTTCTGTTTTGGCTACAGACAGACTGCTCCTTGGATCTATTTTGATGCTGTTGTACCTGTTAATTCCTCGCTCACAGTCGACTGATGTAACTGGAATTATTAATCCAATTGCTGCAAGCTGAGAGACAGATTTGAAAAAGTTTGATGGGTCTGGTGGATGTATTTCTTGTAGAAGCTCTTCATGTTTTTGTTTTTGTAAGCATCCTGTTCCATTATATTCTTTATTAGCAGCCGTTCAGTCAGTGCCTCATCCTCATTGACAAAAGGAGAGAAGTGCTTGATGGGTTTCTTCAGATCATCCTCACCAGATATTGCTCTGCCGTGATATGGGCTAAATATTGAAAAAAAATTACATGATGCTAGTGTCAGGGAATACTACTTGTAGTCTTATGACCACCTCTTCAACAAATGACTCAGCAGCTGATCTGTACTTTTCACGTTGTTTATAAATATCTGTAAGAAGTGTAACCACTGGCATCAGGAGCTTGTGGGAGTTTCTTCAGTGCAGTCTGTGCGTAAGGACCAGGGACGTGTACCACGCACTGAATTGATAGAATTGACCCATCAATAATTGCTTTAGCCTGTTCATAAAAAAAATCAGCTCTCTGTAGAGATCTTGACAAAAGTCCAAGAATGCAAACAGCGTCAGCCAAAAAAATGTGTCATCATGACAAAGCTGTAACATGACATTTGCTGGATTAGACCATGTAGCAAGGCTCGGCCTAGAGTACCACATTCCATTGCTACGACCATCAAGCAACTTATTACAAATACAATACAATTGACTAGTGCTTGGACGGAATCATTAAAAGAGAGCCATCGTGTAAAGAACACTTGATTGATTTTGTTGCTTTTCTCTCCATGCAATGTTTTGCTCTCTTCCAGAACCCGACACAACTTGGGAGAATATTTCAGGCTTTTTGCAAACTGGCTCAAAACTGAAATGTATTTCACAAGGTATGGCACCTGGTTTGCTGCCTTTCCAGCTGCCAACTGTAATCTGTGTGCCAAACTTCACAGTTGGGATGGCTTCCTTTGCCTGTACAAGTAATGTGGCATCTGTGCCTGAATGACACCTTTACACCCCACATACACATTCACAGCAGCAGTGGACATGTCCTTCTTCAAAACTTGTGATGCTACTGCACTGCGATGATCTTCTGACCGTGCATGCTTCACCAAGTCGTCCTTTTTAGGCTTAGTAGCAGTTTTCCCAGTGGTAGCATAAGTATTTGTCTTCTTGTTGTCCCTGCATAATTTGCTATGAAATATATTTTATTGGGAAACATGTTCCAGCCAAGGAAACTGTGAAAACCAAGTTTCTTTAACAACTCTGTGAAAATCGCGGGTATATATTTTTTCACTCCGATAGTCTGATCACTGCTGCAAGCTTTAGTTTCTTCAAAGCTGTCTTTTCTTTTGGAAGTGGATTTCCCACCATCAGTTGATGTTGTTGCTTTGACCTTCTTTTGAAAAAAAAACATGATATATCTATTTGTTTAGATGTCTTTTTATCTGATCTAATAGTTGTCATGATCTCAATTCACACACTTGTCAAACGAAACTTGGGATTTCCACTTCGATACAAACCATATGTTGATTTGACGAAAGTCAAGTTTTCTCTGATTACTGTTTGTGTATCACGGGTAGAATCAAACATGTAGCATAAGAAATGAAAATAAAAGAAATCATTAGCACAGCTGAGTAATGTTTTTTAAAATTTAATTTGTTAGTTGTCATATCCCTGAAATCATAAAAATACATACATAAAGAAAATATAGATTAGAGTCAGTGGTAGTTTTTAAAGACATTTCTTGTTTCTTCAACTCGCTGGGAGCGCCTCTGGTCATTTGTCATCATTAATAGCGTGGATGGTGATAAAACCCACGAAAGCTGTTAAGACCGAAACTTGAGCTGAATAAATACAGGAAAAACCATCCAAAACCGAAAAATTATTTTTCGCCACTGTGGCCAAACCAACACTAGATTTTTTAGAAGTTGGCTGAAACATCCTGTCCAATTACTTTTGCACTAGTTCTGATTTTGGATAACTATTTCATGCCTCTCCAGAAAAACATCCAAGTCGTATTTCTGTTCATTAGATTCGGTCAGCTTGGGTCGGCTGACTCTGATTCCATTGTTATTTCTAGGTCCTTCATCGTTTTGTTGGGTGAGTTTGATGGCGATTTCAATTTGTGTTCTTATTCTCCTTATTTTCCATCTCTCCTTTTTCACTCATTTTTTCTTTTTCATTTTGTGCTGTTATTTTTTCTCTTTCCCTCTACACATATATAGATTTCAAGTTTTTCTTTCTCTAATTTTCCCCTGTCTCTTATTTCTTTTTCTGCTCTTATTATCTTTATTTTCAGTCTATCTCTCTTCTATTTTTCTCTTCTTTCTGGCCCCCCAGTGGCTCAGCGGTATGTCTGCGGACTTGGTGGGCAGAGCACAGATAGCCCATTGTGTAGCTTTGTGCTTAATCCAAAACAACAACAACAACAACAACTCTTCTTTCTGTTATTTTCTCAATTTCCGATCTTTCATTTCTCCCATTTCTCTTTTTATGCCTTTCTTTTTTCTCTTTTCTGTTTCTTCTCCTCTCTTTACATTACCAATATTTTCCCTCTCTCTCATTCTGCCTCTTAACAAGCTCTGGTGGTTTATCATGTTTGAGCCAAGTAACTCATCTCTTTCTATCCATTTATCAACATTTGTTGAGATGATTCAATTGCGTGGTTGTAATCTTTACACTATTTTCGCTACCACTACAATTGTACTTATATCGGTTGTTATTCACGACTTCTTTAATCTTCGTTTACCACTGTACATTTCTGACTGGCTTGCTAAATGTCAGATTTTGTATATGGGCCGAACAAAAATCAGGTTTTGATAGATATTTTTGACTTGTTGGCGATAAATATAAACAGTAAATGGATAGCACACAATCCACTTATTTTAAAATAATATTAAATGCAAGTCAAACATATATACCAAAAACCATTACACTGTTTTTACCACAAGTGAATTTGAAGCTTAAATAAATTATTCCTTTTTTGTCAAAAATCCACACAGTTTGGTTCGGTTATTTAAAGAACCAAACAATAAAACGAATTATTTATTCTCTTCTCTTCTATCAAATAAAGTCATTGATAACTTTAATTACGTTGGGTACCCATACTTGTATCTAGAATTTTAACTAGTTCTCTTCGACATCAAGTTTTCCAATGACACAGTGGTATGTCTGCAGACTTATGGTAGGTGGCTGGGCAACTGACATACTGGTTGTTATGGGTTCATCATCTAAATTTGTTTTTTTCTGGCTTCTAAGGCCTGGCATGGCCGAGCGCGTTAAGGCGTGCACTCGTAATCCGAGGGTCGCGGGTTCGCGCCCGCGTCGCGCTAAACATGCTTGCCCTCCCAGCCGTGGGGGTGTATAATGTGACGGTCAATCCCACTATTCGTTAGTAAAAGAGTAGCCCAAGAGTTGGTGGTGGGTGGTGATGACTAGTTGTCTTCCCTCTAGTCTTACACTGCTAAATTAGGGACGGCTAGCACAGATAGCCCTCGAGTAGCTTTGTGCGAAATTCCAAAACAAAACAAATTCTGGCTTCTTCATATCTAGAATCGGCGGGGTGACCAATATTGAGGTGACTGGTGAAGAGTTAGGATACTTAAGTGTCAAAAAGGCAAGACTTGTGGTTGTATTCTCTAGAGCCTACTTACTGAACACATCATTGGACAATGTGTCGTCATCCATCAGATCAGGAAACCTATAAAAGAGTCCATATCCAGCATGGAAGTCAACACCAGAAACGTAATCACTAAAATCAAGGAGAAACGACTCATTGCTAGCTCTATCTCTCTAAGGAAGTTGGAGAAGTATTTACAAGAGAGAATACTAAAAAGAGCACGAAGAAGTTCAAAAAGTGAAGACAGTCAGTAGTGGTTAAAATAGATAAAATGAAGACTCAAAATGCGCAGTCAAAGAAAGGTAATTGGTCAGATAAAGCTGGTTAAGTGTGTGAATAAAGGTTGAAATGCTCTTACTACAAATATACACTTTTTCTTTTATTACCCTTCAGGACGAAGCAGAAAAAATAAAATAAAGTTCAAGCTTTTGGTCTATGGTATACATGTGATCTCACATATCCAACCCATAACATAATCCCTACTATCTATACTATCATAATATTTTGATTATGAACTCGATTACTATACCAACTACCTCTAAGATCACTGGAGATCTGTGGCTATGTTGGCCTCCAATGAATTTCTTCTACTTCTATTTATTTGTCAACTAATATAACCTGAGGCTGACAGGAAAGAAACGAAGAGTTAGAGTATCCGCACTGTTATAGATCGAGAAATGCTTGGGTGTCGATCTAATTTTTTTATTTTGCCTCTGAGAATTCACTGTCATTTATGCATCGTCTCTCTATTGACTTTGATCAAAAACTTAAGACATAAACAGGCGTCTCTCATTAAGGTGTCATATCTAACCCCTGGCATCACAGCTCATAATTTCATACAGGACTGAACTAGTATTAATTTGTGTTAAGGTTTTGTTATTGAGGACAAAGCTACACAGACAACCTGTGTTTGCCCATCACAAGTATCTAAACCCAGTTTCTAGCATTATAAGTCCCCAGATATACCGCTGTGTCATTGGAGAGCAATTTGTGTTATGAATATATCCTGAAAACAGATTTGTTACAAATATTTCAATTTGTTAACCTAAATATTACCACATAGGAAACAATATATCACGTCATTCCAAAGTCGAATTCATCATACCCAGATATTTACTGCTTTAGAATTTCACGTTTAGAGACAATTTGAATTTTTCGTTTGTGTTTCAGCACCTCAAAACTAAAACACAATAAGCTAACATTTGTGAAGCACAGATAAAATCATGTCTACAAGTATGTGCGGTAGAAGACTACATTACTTTGATCAGTTTTTACAAAACTCAACACTCGCAAAACCTTTATGTCTTAAAATTGAATTAAACCATAATCGTATTGGTGAATCCAGCAGTCTTCCACTTTTTCAATTAATACTTGTCAGGCCACTTTTCACTGTTTTCTTTACATCATTTCAATATTCTAATCAAACTCTTATACAATTCAAAATAGCTGTCCTATAGTCAGACTATCCATGTTTTAATTCACTTTATGTTGGATAACAAACGTGAATGTTTTTTTTCGAAAGCTTCATGAACATGTGTCAAACCTCGAAAATACAGAATCACAAACACGTATTTTCATATGCACAAACATCCACGTGAGACACATGTACACCAATAGCTTCTGATGGATTACTTCAGGCATGTGAACAGTTACAATAATAACCATATAGGCTAGTTCCACAGGCTATCTTTTGAAAGTTATGGCTGGTAATGTGCTGGCGTCTGTGAAGAGTGAGACCCAAAAGATTTTCCCAGTTGCAAAAATACTTTCTGGAAGAATGTATGCAAAGCACCACTCGAGCAAAATTTGCACACAAGCACTAAAAGTTTTTGTCCTGCCACTATCTTTCACATCAATACTCACGTGGGAGAACACAAATCCTGACGTAACATGGAAGTATCACACCAACAGTCTGATGGACTCTATATTTCGTTAGAAGTGAGTGGCAGTCTTTGCAAAATAATATTCAGTTCTCGAATACAAAGAGAGGCCGAATACCCACTTTCACATGTTGGCATCAAGACCAAACAACTGTCCTAATTATTACACGAGTGACAAGTATATAGTGTAATGTAATACACCGAAAACAGGGGTTGCAACATCCTTTCAGTTAGGATTCTCTCAGCTACCTGACTGTCCTAGCTTCCAAAACCATCACTTCATCACACATGTTAAGTTTTGTATCCAATACATAAGCCAATCAAGGTACTAAACAGTATTTCATAACATATGGTCAAAGCATGTCCACAACTGTTTATCACATGAATGATGAGAGCCATGATAAGTATGAGGTGGAGAACAGGAAGGTCATATCCTTGGCTGTTTTTCTTCTTGTTATATAGATACATGAGAAACTATGAAGCAAGTTTGGAAGAACCACCATTCCTTTGGTAAAAGTGGTTATCTTTGCTCTGAAAATCATTTGAAAAAGAAAGGTGCACAACTTTCATTTAGTCACTGGTTTCCGAACAAAACAAACATTCTAACTGAATTATTACGTGAACCCAACAATCAGGCCAAATACTATAGCCATGAAGCTACCCCGTCAACCACTAGACAAAAGAAAACTCACAAGTATGCAAATCTAGTTTCAGGCATTTTACTACCTGTCGCAAGATCTGCTCGTCCCATGTATTGATATGTGTGGGAACAAACAGTGGATGATCCAGCCCTTAAACACCTTCATTTTAACCCACTGGAAGTAAGACTGGCCTCGTCACCATCATATACTTGCACGGTATGATATCCTTTATTTCGGTGGAATGGATAGTTTGACTCGACAAGGAGGTTGTTGAGATCTCGTCTTCTAAGAAAACTAGAGTAATCAAAGCAACTCAACCCTTGTCTTGAATGGGGTTCGTGCTTTATATAAAGGTTTGTCGCAATGCCAGCAGGTAAAGTGATACCCATTAACTGAGGTTCTTTTCTTCCACTTTGCTGGAAGGAGAAAGTATACGCTGTGTCATCTGGTAAAATGCAGAAAAATGAAGTGGGTTTTATCTATTTGTGGTGCCTACATTGTCACTACTGAAGCAACTTTTTATCTCTCTGTCTTTGGAGTGGTTCTCTAACTTACTAAGAACTGATCTCAGTACCAACAAGTGTTTGGTGTCGCATCTACTGTTGAAACATGTTGTTTCACTCCTTGTGTCTCTAAGCGTACATTACCTTTCATCATACAGGCTCTGTTGTGAGGTTTATCATCAAGGACGTACTTTGTAAAGCCTTCTGGGTATTCCAGATGCCCCTTGTTTCTTAGTCACTTATGTTGGCATCTTTGAGAAGATGACCTGTAGGGATTTTCACAGCAATGCAAAACCCTATATCATAAAAAAGGTACCACCAAATCCAACCACTCTACTAATTTGCCACTTTTTGTCAACTTATCGTTTATTCTAAAATAGCTCATACATTCTTTGGTATGTAAAAAATACCGTTTCTACTGACACTCTCTGGTGTACTTAGCTTTCATAATAAAGACTTATTGTGTTTTTTTTTTATAATCCTTCTCACTAGTATTTTTTAACCAAGAGGTCCTTTGTTCACGGCACCAGAATTTTGTAGTTATGGTGGACCTGTTCATAAATGGAGATGCTCGGATCTCAGGATTATGTGAATTATTTTCCGACGAGCTGTTACAATTAAGCAACAAAGGAAGAGATTAGACACATATTTACACAATGTTAAATGGTTATTAGCATCTTCCCAATCAACATTGCAAATAAAAAATACGTTCTGCAATTCAATACACTAAACAATGAACAAGGCACCGTGTGTGTGAGTGTGTGACTGACAAGAAGCAAACAATGATAGAAAATAGAAGCTTTTGCTATTACTTCTAGATCTACCTGTAGCTCAAAATAAGAAAATCTTAACTGAAAACGTTCTCCAAGTTAAATGTCAGGTAATTGGAATCTACATAAATAGTTTATGTGAATTCCAGATATTTCTTGGATTTCGCTAATGAAGTTTCAAATAAAACGCTTTAAACCTTAACATGTGGAGCTAATGCTACTACGTTTATTCTCTTTGTCATGAACCAGCGTTACTGAAACACGAACATCAATAAACACGGTAAGAATACTTTTAATCCTTAAATCCTGCTCACGTATGCCGATCACGCATGCACGATAGAACAATAATATCATTAAACGAGCGCAATGTTTCGGAGTCGTTTGAACCCTTTAAATTAATTATAAAAATACAGAGAAAATGCGAAAGAAACAGTTTGTTTGTTTATTTTGAATTTCGCGAAAAGCTACTCGAGTGCTATATGCGTTAGCCGTTCCTAATTTAGGAGTGTAAGACTAGAAGGAAGGCATCTAGTCATCATCACCCACCGCCAACTTTTGGGATTATCTTTATCCAACGAATAGTGGGATTTACCGTCACATAATAACGGCCCCACGGCTGAAAGGTCAAGTATGTTTGGTGCGAGCGGGATTCGAACTCGCGAATTACGAGTCCAACGCCTTAACCCACTTAGCCATGCCGGGCCCCAAAGAAAACGGAATACAACTAAAATGTACTTACTAGAATACATCTATGAAAAACAGTGGAAACTTAAGGAGAATAGAAATTGTCTAATCTACCTTGAAAGTTATATTAACATCTTTGTAAGACCTGTTAAGTTCTCCACCAAGCCCAATATTGTATTAAGTTAAACGTTTCAATAAATCACAGTTTCTGACAAGAAAGCATTAATGTGTTTTTGACCGATAAGCTGGCCAACATAAAATTAAAATTGTCAAAAATTGCATTTATTAGTAAATATTATAATTTGAGTATATGGATGTGTTGGACTAAGGATTGGCCCGGCATGGCCAGGTGGGTTAAGCCGTGCGATTCGTAATATGAGGGAGGGTCGCGGGTTTGCATCCCCGTCGCACCAAACATGCTCGCCTTTTCAGCCGTGGGGGACGGTCAATCCCACTATTCGTTAGTAAAAGAGTAACCCAGAAGTTGGCAGTGGGTGGTGATGATTAACTGCCTTTCCTCTAGTCTTACACTGCTAAATTAGGGACGGCTAGCACAGATGGCCCTCGAGTGGCTTTGCGGGAAATTCAAAAACAAACAAACAGCAATAAAAAATAAATAAATAAATAAAAAAAAATTACTTATAAAAAAAATAATAATAATAAGAAAAACAATAACAAAAATTCGTATTGACGTTATGAATGTTCGGGAAGGAGGAAGAGGTCAAATGTACCTGACCCTCCTGAGTATTTAACAACTATACTCAAATACCGACACATTGGAACGAAATCATTATGCAGAATGTGCATGTGATTTGTTTTGGAAAATTCGACGATAAATGAGTAGCTTGTATTCCACTGGTTTTTAAAATAATATTAATATTTAGAAAGAAGTTGAGCATCCACACAAATGTCTTTACATCATGTGGACCAAAGTTTTATCTTGAACAACATCAGTTCTCTTTCTGACAAAAATCTCTTTTGACCTATTCAATTGTTTTAGAATTCAGTTAACAGGCCGAACTATTTTTTCTTTATTTTTCTATCGCAATAGTATCCGTAAATAATTCACACGCGCGAAAGCGTGAGTTACCTCGGTTGTATCCCGTGCTTCCAATAATCGCCTGTTCTTTCGTCAAAGTCCATACAGGCAAGTTTAATTGGCGTAGAACATCCTTTGACAAACCAAATTATTCTCCCTATCTCTGTTTAACTATTAATCTCACTCTAACAAACCGTTAGGCTTTTTACTCCTATGACGGTTAACTTCACGTTCGAACTTATCTTTCCAGTGACTTTACCTTACATTCTTTCCCTGTGTCACTTAGGTTTTCCACAAATCTCTAACTCAACATTGATGAATTACAAAATTAAGTAATTAATATTGCTATCTGCACTAAACAGTATTTTGTGCCTGATAGGTGGCTTCATTTCCAACTATTTTAATCCTAACCTAGCTTGTTCGCCCTTTGAGAAAATAGAATTAGTATAGAAATAAATAACACTAAACTGGCCAGTGACTACTCTTTGTCATAGGTGCATGCGGTCGCCATCACTTTGGTTTAATTTCGAACTTGCATACAAGGTAAAATGGTTGAAAAAGACAGTCGTTCCTGTAAGTCACGAGCTGAAGAGTGAAGGAAACAGCTTTATCGTTAACTGTTACACATACTTTAGCTAAGAGTCGAAAGCGAAAGGTGCCACCAAAACATACACTGTCTGCAAATATAAGTTATGTGTATACTTACTTTTGATGCTATTACTAAATGTCAAGGTAGACGTTTATTAAATATACCAATTTACTTGATGAAAGGGGAAATTTGAGTTAACTTGCATGATTTAAACCATATCTAGTTTAAACAGTGAGGTTATGGCTTCTCTGGAAAACATCTCAAAAATAGGCCTAATGCTTTCAATAAGACACATTCTCAGAAACAAATGAGATATTTAATTTTGAAGGGTGACCCCTTTTAATCCAAGACCCTTGAGGTGTCTGTGACGTTATAATAAATATTCAGTAAGTGGTATAAATGATCCAAAATATTTTCTGTTGCTTGAACAACAAGAACGAAAGCATTAATGTAACAGTGATATATAAAGAATATAAAGAAAGAGAGCTCAGTTTTATTACAATGGTACACGCCTTTCTATTTTGTTACATTTTATTGTAATGTATGTGTAAAATATCAGTTAAGTGCAGAATATGCTTATGCGTTTTGCACAAGTCACTACAATTCAAGTATATCAGATCAAATGTAAATGCTGTTTTCTTGGTTTAATCAGGATATATCCTGTACTATACCGATAATACATGATTTCCATGTGAAATAAAATGTTTTACACACATAAAGTACAACATAAATTTTCCTTTCATGAAGTAAAAAAAATTGGCTAGCTCATAATTACACTATGTAACAAAATGTTTACTTTTTCTTGTTTCTAGGCAGAAAGTGTTATTTCCCAATTGCTTATGCCTAAAGTAAATGGACAAGATCTTGTTTTTCTTTTTAAACTTTGCTTTTGTGACCTGGGTAATGAAATTTTCAAATTTACTCATTTCCCAGAACATTACAGATAGATTCAGTACTGAGTAGCTGATAGAGAATTTTCTGGAATGTTGTAGAATTTACGAGAATTTTCAAGAACCTTTTAGAATTTCTCAGAACTTTTCATAATCTGCAGGTGTTGTTTTCATCATTGCACATAAAATTGGGTCTTATAAAACAATTTGTAACAGCTTTTGATAAGGAGTCAACAGCCTTCAAGTACCTTCGAGACTTATTCCCTAAGTTGTCTGAGGCAAAAGTCAAAGCTGGTGTCTTTGTTAGACCACAAATAAAGAAGATCCTGGAGTACACAGAATTCCCCAAGAAGCTCAGTAGGAGGGAAAAAAAGCTTGGGGCAGCTTTTTCGCAGTGGTTCGGGGTTTCTTGGGCAATCACAAGGCCGAAAATTATGTGGAAACGATTGAGACTCTGGTGAAGAATTATGGCAAAATGGGCTGCAGGATGTCCCTGAAAGTCCATATCCTTGACACTCATTTTGATAAATTCATGGAGAACATGGGAGCATACTCAGAGGATCAAAACAAGCACTTCCACCAAGATATGCTTGACTTTGAATGTTGCTACCAAGGAGTGTATGATAAAAATATGAAGGGAGATTATATTTGGAGGCTGATATGTGAAAGTGATTTACATTACAGTCACAAATCTTGAAAAACTACTCACTTCTAAACATTTTGTTTATTCCTGTATAACTTCAGTATAAATACATGTAAATCTTTATTCAAATGTCGTTTTATTCAGATCTTATGTGAATGAAAATGTACAAATTTGCCCGTTTTTACATAAAAAATAGGTTAATTTCTAAAGTTCGTTATCCAGGTCACAAAAGCAACGTTTGAAGGGAACACGACCACTTTCTGTACTTTTACAACATAAGCAATTAAGAAATAACACATGTCTATCCAGGAACAAAATTTATGTTACATAATGTTATGAACTGTACATTTAATGATGAAAATTGTTGCAAATGCTGTGGAACAAAATCAGTTCTTTGTTCTTGGTTTTTCTTCTATTTAACAAGGTAAGATTTGTGAAATTACTCTGTGGTATACACTGATCACATGATCGTTTTCCGAAAAAGATATTTTACATATTGAAGGGAAACTGGACTGACATTTTAATCTTTTGATCTGCTGTTATAAATGCTGGTAAAGTAAAATTATTGCACAATCATAAATTTATATATGTGGGAGAAGATCATTACGAACTGTACTGAAACATTCATGATGGGAACATGTCGTTCTCACGAAAATTTAGGTATGTAGAAAGTAAAGTGAAACGTATAGGTACTTACAGCAAATATAATTTTACTATAGCACGCAGAACATAAAGCATCAGACTAATGAAATTTTAATGAAAAGTGCGTGTGTGTTTTCTTATAGCAAAGCCATATCGAGTTATCTGCTGAGGCCACCGAGGGGAATTAAACCGCTGGTAGACTTACCTCTGTACCAGCGGGAGGCTAATGAAGAGTGACACATATCGTTTGTTTTTAATTATTTTAATATATATATCCATACATCTGACCTATTTAAAGGTTTACAAGTTTATTTACATGCGAAAGATTATATAATACGTAATTTCATAAGCTGTCATATTTTTCTAGTCACCACTAGCGAAGTATACGAGATCAAATGTAAACCTTTGTTTTCTTGTCTCGACGTATCTTGCACAACACAAATATTATATGATTTTCATGTAAAATAAAATGTTTTGTATAATTAAGTAACCTGAATTTGTTATATCAACGTTCAAAGGTGCAACCCACTACGGGGAATGACATTTGTACTTAATGGCAGGGTGATCTTGAAAGCTTGTGTTCTAATGAGAAGAATGTTAGCATTTTGTTCTGATTGAATAGCAATAGCAACAATGATATCTCTTAAGCTGGGTTTCACCAAGATGATAAATTTACAGTAGGTAGTCAGGTCTACCAGCTGGTTTTGAATGTTCGACATGTTGCAATGATGCCTGCAAGCGCAATTCTGTAATCTCAAACACTTCAAATATAATGTTATTTTTATCTATGGGAACTTTAGCGATGCTTTACGTCTAGCCAAGAAATCACCTGAATCAACACAGTTTTGAAAATTTTGTTTTCCGACTAAAGGGGTGAAAAATACATAATACATAATACATTCTCGTGCTGCAAAGGAAAGCTACAAGAGAAAAATAATTTGTAGTCTGACAATATAATTATTTTCTGCGTAAAATAAAGCTAAAGAATGAATATTAGAGATCTACAGAGTGCTCCAAGTTATTTAGATTTAGTGTGTATAGAATTTCCTTTGTGTATTTTATTTTGTTTAAGTTATCTCGATAGACTTACAAACTGGAAAAAGTGACAATAGAAGCGGTCCCCCATTGGGACAACGGTAAGTCCTCGGATTTACAACGCTATGACCCGGGGCTCGATTCCTCTCGGTGGTCTCAGCAGATAGCTCAATGTGTTTCTTTGTTTACTTTTTAATTTTGCGCAAAGCTACACGAGGGCTATCTGTGCTATCCATCTCTAATTTAGCAGTGTAAGACTAGAGGGAAGGCAGCTAGTCATCACCAACCACCGCCAACTCTTGGGCTATCTTTTACCAACGAAGAGTGGGATTGATCGTGACATTATAACGCCCCGCGACTGTAAGGGCGAACATGTATGGTGTGATTGGGATTCGAACCCGAGACCCCCGGATTACGAATCGAGTCCGATGTGGCTTTGCTATAAGAAAAACACAAACACACACACAATACAAGTAAAATAAAATTTTGAGGAAATAATATATGGGTGCTGTCATAGAGAAAGTTAAAAAAATTGATAAACGTTTATTTCTTTATAGAAAAGTAAAATGAAAATAACAATAATGGTTGTTTGAACCAAAAATTAATTTGAGCTAAAAAAATCTATTGTTGGTTTCTTGTCGCCGTTCACGCCAGTTGTTGGATTCCTTACACCGAACATGTAAGGTCAGGATACATGATTTAAATAACTTACATATCTTTTAAACTGAAAGATTTCACGTTAGAAAATCGATTTAAGGTCGAGTCCAATTACATTATTAAAAATCAAGATTATTGAATAGTGTCAATTGTAATCGTTTAATGCCCACACATATAATATACTGGACCATAGTAAAATTATTTATTTCTTGTGCAAGCTGTTAATCACAAACCATTTTCGAAATTGAAAGTGGTCTGAATAAATGAAGTAGGTTGAACTAGATAATAAACGTCAGTTACAAAGAGTTTTGCGTAAAGACGATCGAGGGTAGCTATCTGTGCCAGTTGTTTTTAATTTAGCAGTGATATGTAAGAGAAGGCGAGCATGTTAGGTGACAGGGATTCGACTCCACGTTTCGGATACTGCAAGTAGAATGCACCATCAAACTATAATAGGCCACCTCTTGTGACCAGGATAAATAATGCAATTCGTAAAAAGGGAACTATGATGTGAAATTTGCAGTTTGTGTTAAAAATATGAGTGTGATTAGCAAATACAGTGTGTAATGTATAAGTATTTGCGTATAACGCCCGGCATGGCCAAGTGAACAAGACATTGGACTCGTAATTCGAGGGTCGCGGGTTCGAATCCCGGTCGCACCAAACAAGCTCACCCTTTCAGTCGTTGGGCGTTATAATGTGACAGTCAATACCGCTATTCGTTGGTAAAGGAGTAGCTCAAGAGTTTGCGGCGGGTGGTTATGACTAGCTGTCTTCCCTCTAGTCTTACACTGCTAAATTAGGGACGGTTAGCGAAGGTAGCCCTCGAGTAGTTTTGCGCGAAAATTCAGAAACAAACAAATAAACATTAGCACATAACTTGTCAAAAATAACGAAGCAAGCGCTACATCCGATAGCATACCTTAACGTCATGTGTTATACCTAACTGACATAAAAAATTTTGCGAAATCAAGCTCGATCAATAATGAGGTAGAAAAGTGCAGTTGAACCAGTCAAACGCCGGTAAATTCCTTTGTGAGCCAATCAAAATTAAGATCATTTATAAAATAGTCGCATAGGCATACGAAATTAAACTTCATAATAAGGGATTTGCAACAATTCAACCATGCAGGTTTCAAAAATAATGTTCTTTTTTCTACCAGATAAGGAGTTTTACAAATCT
Source organism: Carcinoscorpius rotundicauda (assembly GCA_011833715.1). NCBI lineage: Eukaryota > Metazoa > Arthropoda > Merostomata > Xiphosura > Limulidae > Carcinoscorpius > Carcinoscorpius rotundicauda. The sequence continues at coordinate 93,884,235 of CM022393.1, read as the reverse complement.
GGAAGAAAAAAATTCTTACGTCTTAGATAAAACTATTATTTTGTTCACAATGAACATTTTATTATTGTGTTTGTTAACAAAAATACAAACAAACTGAAGGGTTTGGTTTGTTTTGGATTTCGCGCAAAGCTACACGAGGGCTATTTGCGTTTGCTTCCCTAACTCAGCAGTGTAAAACAAGAGGGAAGGCAGCTAGTCATCACCACCCACTTCCAACTCTTGAGCTACTCTTTAACCAATGAATAATAGGATTGAATTTCACATTATAATGCCCACACGGCTGAAAGAGCGAGAATGTATGGTGCGATGGGGACTCGAACTCACGAGGAGAAAAGGGAAGAACGTTGATATCAAACAAATATATCTTCATTCTTCCTTATTTATTTTGTAAAATCCACGTTATTTAGTCTTAAAATTACACGTTGTGAGCATTTTTTATGTATTGCGTTACAACGCTTTCTTTGAAAAACCTCAACACGATGGAGGAAAGTGAATATCATTTTCATATTCAGCGTTCAGGAATGACTATCGAATATATAACGATGTGAAGACAATAAAATAATCGCAGGCCTGTGACACTGGTAAAAATCATTTTTAGTCTGTGTACTGAATTTATAAAATGAAACGAATAGAAAACGAAACTGGAAAAATATTTGTTAATTCCGTGATATAAAGGCTCTGTTTTTTTATTGGAATCGTTGGTAGCTTAAGAGAAAATAACGTAATTCAGAAACACTTTAAGTTTGAAATAAAATCGATATTTTTACACTCATGATAAATTTTATGCGCATGGTTCTAGGCTAGGTGATATCACACTACGTCTTTACTTTAGGCTTATTATACCGACACTAATAATATATATAAGGTTTCATTGTATACTAACACACACTCACAAATACACATGTCACGGCCATTACACCCCATTTCCTAAAATCTTAATAGGCAGACAGTAATCAAACTATTCTCTTCTGATGTATTTTAGAATTTGTGACTACCACAGAGATGCCAGTTATTTCAAATGACTGAGCGTATTGACTGTAGACAGAGCCCTTTATCATTTGCGGCTACTAGGCCTGACCAATGTCTCTATGCTCTTTATTATAACTGTTATTATTTATTACTGCTATAGGTTGTTCATTTATGACTAAGTTTGTGTATTTAATAAATAAATTAAAAAAATTAGTTTGAAATTGTGTCTTTTATTTAGTTCAGAGTGACAAACATACTGGTAAACAACATTGAACATACACAAACAGTAAGCAGAAAAGCCTTTGTGTAAGGACTAGTTTATATCATGTTTATGACACTTATTGTAATAGTTTGGAAGCTGTTACAGCCTTTGCTTTCATGATAATGTCTTTGGATGCTTAAGAGTTATAACAACATCGTCCATTTGACTGCATAAATATCTCGTGTCATAATACTGCTTAAAACTGAGGTGCTCAAGTTTCGTCTGAACTTGCTTTTTTTTAGTCACTAAGCTAAATATCCTTTCACTGTCAGCATCAGAATGGAAGATTGTAAGAATTCCAAGCATAACCCTACACAGAATGTCATACTACTGGTTGTCATTTCCAGCTGAACTCAAAACTTGTCAACATTCAACTGAAGGACAATTTCTGAGAAAGTATCAATTTAACAGTTCAAATATTGCCCTTCCAACATGTCAATAGTGTCGTGCTCATGTGTATTGATAAGGACAGGATACCCGTCTGTGAAGAAGCGTACAGAAGAGAAATCTTTGCTGACTTACAGTTTTGGATCAGCAATCTCTGTGTGAATAAGAAGTTCATCATTTAGATAGAAATGTTTCATCATGTAATTTGTAGCAGCAATATAGTATTTCTTGACACTGGTGTAGAAGCTGATCAGGTCAAGGTCTCTTTCATATTTAACAATGTATTCCTTGGCAGCATTTCCAACAGAAACTGTCTCATCAGATTTGTGTAAGGATTCATTGTTGTAGTCAACTTCAATGATGTTGCTTTCAAGATATTCTTGCTTGATGTATCTGACAAGTATATTTTTAACTTGTGTAATCAGAGTTCTATGCATAATGTGTATGCAAGGTTCTTCTCTTTGCAACATCAAACTGGCTTGCTCAAATAGAAGAATTTCAGACTGAAGAAAAAGGCAAAATAACAAGTTCATTTTGTTGTCCAAGAAAACTGTTAACTCATCTAACTTTTCTTGGTTACTTCCTTGCTAGCTTTCGTTTTCTTCTCTTTTGTCATTGATTGTCTCTTCTTTAGTTCAAGATCAGACTGCCTTAACATATATTGAGTGTATGAAATGTTTCTTTGTCTGCTTTTGAAGACTGTTGTCTTGTGTCCCTGTGTAACTGAGAGGATGTCTTGACTGTGTCCCTGTGTGGCTGGGAGGGTGTCTTGATTGCGTCCCTGTGTGGCTGAGAGGGTGTCTTGTCTGTGTCCCTGTGTGGCTGAGAAGATATCCTGACTGTTAAAGTCTTGCTGTCTGACTGAGCTGCACATTTAGATCTTTTTGAATCTAGTTTTCCTTTTCACAGTGAAAATACTTCTTCAATAGCTTCTACATGCCCAATATTCTATTGAAGCACACCCCAAGTGAGAGCCATCTTGTGTTAACAAGTTGTAAAATTTTTCTTGTTTCTTTGTCATCCTTGAAACTTTTTGATATGTTTGTTTTCTGCAAGCACTTTTGTCCAGAAAATAGTAGATATGTATTAATATATCAGAAATTGGGCAGGACAGTTCTCTGAAAGCTTTCTGGGCAGCAATATTCACGATGTGACAGGCACAGTCCATGAAGAAAATGCTAGGCTGTCGTTTTGAGATGTGTCCCTTTACACCTTTACCTGTACCAAACATAACTGAGGCATTGTCTGAAGAAAAACTATGACAGTTTTCCCATACAATTTTCATCTTTATCAGTTCGTGGTCCAAAAGCTTGAAAATATTCTCTCCCGTTGAGGCTTCTTTCCTTTCCAAGCAAAGGGTCAAGGTATCGTACAACCACTGGATACAGTTTTGAGTCATCCATGTCTGTGGATCCACCTGTGGCTAAACTATAAACACTGTTATTAAGTATGCTTAAAATCATTTTGTCATCTTCACAACCCAGCATCTGCACAATGGTTGTAGTTTTGGTTCTCGCACAGCCATATTTTTTCTCTATATCAGAGTCCGGGAACATTTTTCTAAATGGATGTCTTGCGTGGTCGGCTACAACTGGGGATAAATTATAAGCAATGTCGAATTGCGTGAATATCACTTCTGCATTTATGGTTTAATATTCTTTCTCATAAATGTCATTATCTGCATCGTTTTTGTCTTCGCCTCAGCATTTTGTTAGTGAGATGTCGATTTTGTATGTCTGGAACAATCGTTTATTAACTGTACTAAACTCATGACTGTCACTGACTGAATATTTTGCACTGTATTCTTCCCTAAATTTTTTATTCCAGTTTTAGTCCTTTTAGATTTGCCAGAAACAAGACAATCTGGTCAACGAGGCCTTTTTTTCCAACTTGTGAGCGATCGTATTGGTGTTTCTACGCCACTTAAAAAATGAGAAATACTCATCTACGCGAGCACTGATTGGCTGACAAGCATTGATAACGTAACTATGGATATCCCCACGTACCTAGTATGTAGAACCACTGCACTCAAACTATTGGTAGACGTCAGAGATAAAAATATTGTTTATTATTTCAAGCACAAACATGATTATCAGAAGTAGCCATTTGGTCTATGTCTTTTATTTTTTTTATCAAAATTTATTTGTATCTTACTGAAAATTTTTTTCACCCCATTCAAGCCCTGGGAGAGCAATTTATCACTTTATTTTATAGGTATATAACATATGATAATTTGGGAGTTGCAACAAGTCGTAATATTTGTCTGTATGAGGTATAGTCGTAATGTATACACCAAAATCGTAATGATTACGCTCAAATCGTAATGGTTGGCATCTTTGCAACTACTTCTATTTCTTGAAATTAAGAGCAAACAAGTAAAACGTGACACACATTGGATTTTATGTAGATTAAGTTTCCTTAAATTAAATATTAGTTTTGGAACTCTTCTTCACTGTAGAATATGAAATACGGAATTCATTATCAATGTATTAAAATAATTTTTAAAGACGAAAACTGTTTTCAGAGTACTTTCTCTCAGCTATACACCAAATGTTTTTTATTCGGAGGACTGGAAAATAAAAATTCTGCATATGGTTATATGAGGAAATAAGGTTGCAATGTATAAGTTTAATCCCAGATATATTAGCAAGTTGTTATTGCAGGTTAATTTACTCTTAATGTATAAATTAAGGTATATTAGCAAATTAACTAACTACTTGATCGTAGTGTCTAATTAAGGATATTTTAAAAGTGTGATACAGCAGATTAACTCCTTGACCGTAGTACCGAGTAAGAGATATATGAGGAGGTTGGCATTGCAGGTTAACTAACTCTTTGATCGCAGTGTCAATCGAAACTATAAATTATATAGTTATATAATTATATCGAAGTAATGATGCCCTTTTCATTACACGTGTTAGTGTAGTCTTCAGTAATCATGTAATTATCAGTGATGTCGAGAAACCCACTTGTTGAGAATTTTATATGCAAAACGGCTCGTTTGGGTTCAGAAAATATTTTAAATAGAAGAGCGAACAACGTTTCGACCTTCTTCGGTTATCGTCAGGTTCACAAAGAAAGAGGTAACTGACCGGAAGCTGACCACATGTTTGGAAGGGGTTGTGTAACTGAGTGTCGCAATGTAGAGGGCGGGGTTAGATGTTTGAATATATAATTTTATCTATAATATTAATATAGGTATAATGGCGTTCCTTTATATTGGTTTCTTTTGGGTTTAAGTTGTTGTATAAGTAAGGCTTCTTTAATTTTACGTTTGTTTATGTTTGTTTCTTTATTTAGTATTTTAGTGTTTTCTATGGTTATGTTGTGTCCATTTGACTTGCAGTGTTCGAAAACGTGTGAAGGTGACTTTTTATGTTCTTTGAATCTGGTTTCCATTTTTCTACTTGTTTCTCCAATATAGAAGTCGTGGCAGTTATCACATTGTATTTTATAAATAATGTTGGTGTGGTGTTTGTCAGTGTCGTTCTTACATAGTATAGACCTTAGTTTTGTGCCTGGTTTTTGAATAAATTTAGTATTAACTGGAATGTTATATTTTGTTACTAGTTTTTGCCAAATGTTGGTTATTTGTTTGCTGATGTCAGGAATATATGGTATACAGCAGTATATGGTTTCGTGACTTTTTTATTCGTAAGATATATTTACTTTTGTTGGTTGATTTTGCTTTCTGTCTAGGTGTGTGCTTATAATGTTTTCAACGGTTTGTGGAGGAAACTTATTGATGTTGATGAAGTATTGTTTTATATTGTCTAATTCATCGTTACTTTTATGTGGTGAGCATAGTTTTATGGCTGTGTTTATCTGGTTTCTTAGTATGTTGAGTTTTTCTTTTGTTTCATGAGCTGAGTCCCAAGGAATGTATAGTCCAGTATGGGTGATTTTTCGGTGGATTTCTGTTTTGAATTGTGTGTCGGTTCTTGTAATTTTGAGGTTAAGAAATGATATTTGATTGCTTTCTTCCTGTTTACATGTGAAGTTAATGTTGGGATGTATAGAGTTAATGTGAGTGAAAAAATTAAGTATGTGTTCTGTAGATTTGAATCCCGCAACCGTGTCATCTACATATCTGTACCAGTATAGTGGTGGATGTAATGCTGTTTTAATTGCTTGTGTTTCAATTTGTGTCATAAAAATATTGGCTAGAACTGGTGATACTGGGTTGCCCATTCTTAGGCCATTTGTTTGTATATAGTTTTGGTTGTTGAACATGAAGTTTGTCTTTATTGTGGTGAATTCCATGAGGGTTGCTAACTGGTTACTGGGAGTGTCTATAATTGGGTTAGGGTCTCGGATATAGAGTTCTAAGGCTATCTTGCAGGCTTCTGTTGTTGGAACTGTAAAGAGGGATATAACATCGAAACTGGCCATTAAGGCTTTATGATTAAGTTGATTTAGATTAGACTTGAAATTAAAAGAGTCTTTGATGAATGAGCTGGCTGATGTTGCATGTTTGGAGAATGCCCATGCTATGTATTTACCAAGATTGTAATTAAACGATTCATATGTTGACATTATTGGTCGTAATGGACAATCTGGTTTATGAGGTTTGGGGATGCCGTATATTTGCGGTGTGCGTGAGTCGGTTTTACGTAGGCAGGAATAAAGTGTTTGTGAAATTGTGTTGGCTTTTTTCATTTGTAGTAGTAATTTGTTCAGTTGCGTCTCATGTGTCTTTGTTGGATTTGTGTGTATTGGTTTGAATTTGTTCGTGTCTGATAGGATGTTATTCATTTTTTGTATGCATTCATTCGTGTTCATTATTACTATAGCGTTACCTTTATCTGCTTTTATAATTTTTATGTTTCTGTCTTGTTTTAGGTTTTTAATGGAATTAATGTCTCTTTTTGTAAGGTTGTTTTTTAGTTTTCTGTTTTGTGAAATTATGTTGATGGTTTTGTAAGAAAATTCTTTGAAAAAATCGTTTAAGATGTTGTTTTTAGGTGTTTCTGGAAAATATAAATTTGTAATTTTACCTGGGAAGTTTGGCTGTTGGATGTCAATAAAATTATCTAAGTTGTCTTCTTTCTGTTGGTTGTTTTTGTTTTCTGTAGAAAGTATCACAAGTCTCCTGGCTAGGTCTTCTAAACATGTTTTGATTTCTATGGTTGGAATGTACCTTGGTGCTATTGCGAAGTTGAGTCCTTTGTTAAGCAGATGTATCTCGTCTGTGTTTAATTGTCGGTCGGATCTGTTAATTATGAGATTGGTCAACGGTTTGTCATGTTGATGTCTTTTCTGTTGTTTACATCTTAGTTTTTCAAGTTTTTTGTTGTGGCAGATCTTTTTGTCTCTGTCGTTCTTAGTATTGATTTGGTTTATGTTTCGTTGTATAAGTTCGTAAATCTCTGGTTTAATGCAGCATGCTAGTTGATGGTCTAGGTTCATTTTTGTTTTTGTAAGTCATGTAGTTCTTTGCATTTTGTGTTAAACATGGCTTGTAGTTTTTTCTGTAAATTTTGGATAATGTTTGTGTATTTATTAAAATCTTTTGAAAGTTTTACCTTTACAAAATTAGGGGTTAGTTGTTCCTTTATACATTGTTGAATAAAATTGATGTCATTTCTTCTATTAATGATTCGTTGGTTTAAATTTCTTAGTTTCTTAACGATCGTCTGAGCGTGTACTGTTAATAGTGGTGTACTGTATGCTTGTTCAGACATAATGGTAACAGGTAGTACAAATACACTGAGAAAAACACAAAAAACACAAAAACTTACACTTCTCGAACAATCGCCGTGATGAAATAACAATCAGTGATGTCGAGAAACCCACTTGTTGAGAATTTTATATGCAAAACGGCTCGTTTGGGTTCAGAAAATATTTTAAATAGAAGAGCGAACAACGTTTCGACCTTCTTCGGTCATCGTCAGGTTCACAAAGAAAGAGGTAACTGACCGGAAGCTGACCACATGTTTTGAAGGGGTTGTGTAACTGAGTGTCGCAATGTAGAGGGCGGGGTTAGATGTTTGAATATATAATTTTATCTATAATATTAATATAGGTATAATGGCGTTCCTTTATATTGGTTTATTTTGGGTTTAAGTTGTTGTATAAGTAAGGCTTCTTTAATCTTGCGTTTGTTTATGTTTGTTTCTTTATTTAGTATTTTAGTGTTTTCTATGGTTATGTTGTGTCCATTTGACTTGCAGTGTTCGAAAACGTGTAAAGGTGACTTTTTATGTTCTTTGAATCTGGTTTCCATTTTTCTACTTGTTTCTCCAATATAGAAGTCGTGGCAGTTATCACATTGTATTTTATAAATAATGTTGGTGTGGTGTTTGTCAGTAATCATGTAAATGAATTTTATTCATTCATCTTTTTTCGAGCTAGAATCCAACCACTCTATAACTAGTTAACGTAACTAGTTTTATCAATGAAAAAAATATTTTTAGGTCTCCCTTTTGTTTATGAAGTTATGCTTTCAGACAACTCATTTTATTCATGCGAATTTTGCTATCAACTGGAAATTTTACATGAAATTCGTTGTGAAAATTGTTAAAGTGTTGCTTAAGGTTGTATACTTTATTATTCATAAAAACTTTGTTACACAAAAGACACACTGACTTATTATTTGCTTCAATCACTGCAAATTTCAACTCCCAACTATCATTAAATTCTTGTTTCACGTTTTTCCAGTCATGCACCATTATATTTTCTGCAGTAATACCAGAATAAATTAAATTGTCTTTATTTTCTAAGTGTTCACCATCATCTGGATTCTTTCGTTTCCAAATTATCCACTTATCCATGTTATGGGATTAAAAACAAAACGTATTTAAACTCTTGAAAGTTGCATAATAAAAATATGTTTGCAAGCGCATGCAAAACAACGCACACTCGATAACAAACATCTAAATCATACTGCCGTTACAAAATGGGTGGAGTCTGTGGTAGTGATGAAGCCATGGTGTAAGGTATATGATTAATTCTGAGCTCACACGAATACCTTGTTTTGTGCGGTTAAACTTATTAAGAATAGTATAAGACGCTATAAGGTTCTCTCCATACTGTGTTATTGTGTTTTTATATTTTTTTTACACAAAGTTTCAGAGTTATTTATTAGACTTAACGTAGTTTCATTGGTCTTAGGATGTTAGATCTCACTGTGACCTATTTTTAGTGGAAAACATTGTTCACATAACAAATTGGATTATTAATGTTGTTTATGAAAGTGACTATTTTATTTGTAGGTTAATTTTTAAATTTTGTAATGCAATCATATTTGTGATATTTCAAATTGTTTTTTGTTTAGTTATTGTTTATTCTCATAATGGACAATACATGAGGTCGTGATCATTTAGTATTTGTTTGGCTCTTTGGTGTTGTAAACAGCAGAAAATTTAGAGATGGAAATGTTTTGAGTATTGTATCAATAGATATGGATGTTTAAACTTAAAGCTTCTTCTTTTAATTATGTATAATATCAAAAATCTAAGAATCTGTGTTCTTAATTGAAGCATTTTTATTTCAATAAAATGTTTTCTAATCCCGCTTTTTGTAATTAAGCTTTTCTAAGTTCATTATAAGCTACCTATAATATTTGTTTTATTTCTGGTGCAAAGCTACAAATTAGGCTACTTGCATTCAATCAACCACATTAAATCGAACCAAACGGGCCTGGCATGGTCTATTGTGTTAAGGTGTTCAACTCGTAATCTGAAGGCCTCAGGTTTCAATCAACGTCGCACTAAACATGATCGCCTTTCAGCAGTGGGTGCGTCATAATGTTATTGTCAATTCCATTATTCTTTAGTAAAATAGAAGCCCAAGTGTTGGTGGTGGGTGGTGACGAGTTGCTGCCTTCCATTTAGTCTTACACTGCTAAATTAGGAAGAGCTAGCCCAGATTGCCCCTTTGTTGCTTTGCGCGAAATTCGAAACAAACCAAACCAAATCGCTGGTGAATTTACTCGGAATATTTGACTAATGTTGAAATTAGTACAGCATATTTTTCTGTGTCAAGATTTTACTTGAGAAGTTCGCGTAAAACTATACAAAAAATGGTACATTCTCCTGTTAACTAGTGGGTAGACTGGAACTAAAAAGAACATAAGAACAACATGACACGCGCCAGTCTCCAACTCGCAACCATCCGATTAAAAGTCCAAAACGCGAAGCCACTGGACCACTCTGCTCTATATCTTAGTACACCCGTCAACAGTGTTATACATTAGACAGAAGAAAGCTACTCAACAACACTCCCCGCCATCTCTTGGGCTGCTCGTCTCCAACCGAATAGCGATCTTTAACTACCACTCTTATAATGTACCTTCAACCGCGAGGTTCTATGGACTTTCGGTAGCGGGCAGAAAACATTGAATTATCAGATTCAAAATTTATGATACGTAAATAATTTGGTCCAATTAATGAAAACTTCAGTTACCTGGAACAATTCTACTTTTCCTTTTATTCTTTAGATAAAGTTGTATGTATTTATATAAATCCATGAATATCAAAACAAAAACCACGAAAGTATGATAAGTTTCTTAATTGTTAAACACACAAAATACTTTTCTATCTGAATGAATGTTCATTGTACTTATAACACAGTCGGTTTAAATTATGTTTCATAATCCAGAAACTCAGCTGATGTTTATTTAAAACTCCAATATTTTCGTTGTTTATTGAAGTAAACAAATACACATGAAGCTGGTTTACGTAGGATTAATTATATAAAGCTGACTTACATAAAATTAATTACAAAGATGTGCCTCAATTTTTTTTCTTATTTAGAATGAGTTATTTATCAGAAAAAGAATTAAACAGCTTTACAGTATTACAGATAAAATACTGTCTACGTTTCAATAATTTTGTGCGCACATTTTAGCTCTTGAAAAAAACAAATGCTTCATTCAAAATGGCAGTGAAATAAACAAAAAAAATATTTTTGCGTTTTAAAAGTCACTTCAGTGGGTTATTTCTGGGTTAAAACTCAACAGGTCGTATTTTCATTTCGCTTATCTTCAGTGAGTATTCGTGTCCTCTCCACTGATACCAGTTAATACCAGCACCCTTCCTTTCATTTGCCCCTCGAAGGTAAAGACCATTTAAATTGGAGTGGTGACAGGCGTTATACCACCATCCACCTTTATACACCTCTGCACAGTTCTTGCCCCACTTATCATTGTCGCTGTCTTTCGTACTAAACGGCATATTTTTGTGTTCTGTAAGTGAGTCTCCTGAAACGAGTTTGAAAAATAAAAAAAAAATTATATTAACAAGTAAAGAGAAGAAAAACAAAAATACGAAGAAATACATCCCGAGTAAATACTTTTATTTCTGTTGTGACTTCTTCATATAAAACTGTGATAGTTAAAGTCTGTTCACCCAAATATTTCGCTTGTGTTTATTCAGATTTATTATCAGTCCCTTTAGTCTCCTACTGATGATACACCGTTCCATCAGATTTAATCCAAATCCTTGAAGTAATTTTAGTTTATGTAAGAAAAACCCATTCATACTCATTCACCAGTACAACCTTCCTCTCACATATAAAACACCCTGTCAACGTAAAGTTGACATGAAGCCTACCTGCGTCACCCCTTGTACGTCTTGAAACTCAGAGACAAACATTACATGAAGCCTACCTGCGTCACCTTTGTACATCTTGAAACCCACAAACAAGAATTACATGAAGCCTACCTGCGTCACCTTTGTACATCTTGAAACTCACAAACAAGAATTACATGAAGCCTACCTGCGTCACCTTTGTACGTCTTGAAACTCATCCTGTACAGCTCCCTCTCACTTTTAACCAAGAATTCATCAGCTTCTGCATATTTTCTGCTACCTTCAAAATCTTCAAGGTCAATACGGAGTAGCATGTTGTCTTGATTCGTCAGAGCAAATATGACATCGTTTCCTGATGACCGGAGAGTGCAATATCATTTTATCATTGCTTATTTATACGAGATACCACTTAAACTGAAAAACGGCTCAAAGTTGTTTTGTTGTACAAAAAACCCTGAAGACAACTGAACTTAAGGAACCGAAAACTTTACTATAAAAATAGTGTAGGGAAAAACAATTGTTCTAAATATTGTTTTCACGGCAGACAACATGTCGAAAACAGTCATTTATAAAATAAAAAAAGAAAATTAAACGCAAACATTCTGTGTTACCTAGCCAAAATTCTCTGGAAAGGTTTCCAAAACCACTCTTGTAGCCCTCCCATGTCCGGAAAAAATTTTCAACAGGTTCTCCAAAGTCCCCTCTCCTTTGAAGGAGCTATAAAGAAAGGCAAAAGATATAATTCTATTATGGAAATCTATTGTATTTTTCAAAGAAAAAAATCAGGTTATTTTTGTTGATTTGTTTTTAATGATATATTAATTCACGACTACAATCATGTGATAATGAATCAAAGGACACTCAAAAATTAACTCATTTTTACTGCTTATCCAGCTTTCACAGTATACGATTTATATCTAACCTCAGATATTGCGTGTAGATTCTTTGTCGTGACAGAGAATATTTAGCTTTCAAACACATGGTGATAATATACGTCAACAACAAAACGAACATCATAAACCTACAGCTGAAAGTATTGTTTTTAGCGATAGGACCGAAATGATGAGAACACTACAACTGCCTGTTGAAAGAAAAAGGAATACAACGTTTCGCTTCCACACTGAGGCTTTTTTATTTAAGGCCTAAAGCCTATTCTGCCTAAACTTCCACCAAAACAGTGGTTTCTAGTAATTATAAGTAATATAGTTTTAGAATTAATTAGATATGCTCGTTACTAGGTTTATATTTTCAGTTCTGGTCTGTGTGGGTGGCTTGCTTTGACCAGAAATGTGTGTTTCTATTTTGTTTTGGGATAAAAGACAAACGTTTTTGTCTATTTTATAATTCAATCGTAATTAAATTTGAAAAAAAATGTTTAGTAATTTTTCATTTGTTTTGGGAGTTTATTTCAAAGAATTGCAATCATCCTTAGACGTTAACATAGTTTTATTTAAGTTGACAGTTATTATCAGTGTTTGAGGTTTGAGTTAAATTTAAACAGTTCTACAACAAGCACTATAATTCAACTCCTACCGTCCATCCGCCACCCGCAGTGTCCATATCACAAAAAACAGGAACATGATGGTTCAGAAACTGTGGCCAAACTTCGTATATTCCGCTGGTTCGGTTTCCTTGCTTATAGATGGTGGAACAGTCTTTTGGTAGAGAAGTTTTGACTGTTTTTTCTTTAGTTATCTTGGTGAGGAAGTCATGATCAGAGCAAATAGGAGCTAGTTTAATATAAATGATTACAAATAATCATACTAAGGCGTTAGTAAATTATTTAGAAACAAACACAAGTCAAAATATATTTAATTGGGACAGATTAACGGAAGAAAAGCAACATTAAGTTATGTATGCAAAAGAACCTTTCAATTACATATATTACCTTCTATTATTGAAATTTTTTGTTTAGCCAGTTCTGTTAGTTCACTGACAGTCGATGATAGAGATTCGATAACTCCGTCCAAGGAGCCAATTGTGCTGCAAGCTGTCTCAGAGTGGTAAGTCGCCTGGCTCACCAAGAAGAAGCTTGAAATACATAATTTCAGCAATGGATTATACATAATGAAAAGTGTTGATAAGTGCTCTTATTGTGTATGTTCCACTCTGAAGACACGGCTCTTGTACCATGTGTTTTAGTAACCTCTCAAACAGGAAACAGGACATCCGAAAAGTGTGTTTACTCTCAAATATTTTGAAAACAGTCCTTGATGTTTCTAATTTAGAAGACTAAGATGTGGTTACTGTTTTGTCAACAAGAAACTAGCTGGTATTTCAACATCGGGTTGTTTGGGTTCGTTGTATAAGCGTGTTCAGTGTATCGTAAATATTATTATTTTTTTAGTTTGTTATGTATAACACATGTAACATAGCGATTATTAACTTACTGTTACAACTATATTGATGTCACATATCATTTATTCTTATAAAATTTAGTATCTTTTTTTGAAACTTAAATAAAATATGTGTTATTATACCAACCCATAAAAGACATAATTTTACAAATTTATTGCATCAATTTTTCTATCTTTAAATACCTCAGATAAATATCTTAGAAATATTTATAAAAATACGTAATTATTCAGTGTTGATTCAGGATGTGTAATCCTTAGAAGTAAGTATTTACTTACTGTTCGATAGCTCCAGCTAGAACAGTTTCATTTCTCCCAAAGTCACATGGAGGGGGTCTCGCTGTTTTAAATTCTCGCACCATCATACAGTTGTGTATTGTCTGTCAGTCAGTCAACAGGTACTAAAATTATATCACATAAGGGATGCTTAACGTTGCCATTTGCACTGCCGTGACGCCAAAACGTGCGCAAGTCATGAATCACGAGAAAACTTGTGCACTCTGTAAGCTACAATATAACATATAAACTTCAAACGTATGAAAAATATTTGTTACTTTAGATGAGAGTTTTAATTTTTTTTCTTGAAACAGAACACTTTTGGTAGCTCAACGGAAGTACGTCTAGTTGTAGTGTATGAGTATCTTTTCTCTCGATCTTAAATTGTCAAAACGACATATCCGATCCCTTTATTCTCACATTCTAACAGTTAACTATTCGACTCAGGGGCGCCGAGAGGCAGGTCGGGCCCCTTTTTGAAGTCTTCATATATTAGTGGGCGTACGAACAATTTTTCTGGTGGGCGACAAAAAATGTTAAGAATTTACATTTTTTTGTAATAAGGTATTTTGCGAGGCAAAGTGGTTCCCAAAGTGATTTCCCTAAGTACTGCGATGTTTTCTTAAGTATATTATGAAAACGAGAATACATTATTATTTATCCCATATTTCCCGAAGCCCCGGGACTGCAGCTCCCCTGACTCCCCCTCTCGTCAGGCCATCTGCGACCCAGTCGCTGTTATGATGTACATCACTATTTCTGGTTTCTTTCTTGACGAGTTTGTGATACTTTCTCCGTCACTGACTTTTTCAAAAAATGTTGGTCTGTATGACCTAGAGAGACTGGAGATCAAAGAACAAAAAAAAGATTTGCCCATTATTATAAAGAAAGCTCACATTTGTTTAGTATAATTTGTATCTCTCACTTTTGATCTGGTATCACTTAATAGAAGTTTTGGCTCTATTGACAAAATATTCTTTCTGTGGTATCACGTGGACTCACAAAGACCCCCCCCGCATCTTTTTGCTTCAATACATGTTGTTAACCCTTACAAACTGCGTCATTAATGGTGAATGATAAGCGTATCTATGTAACAGGCAAATGTTTTGTTATATGATTCGCTCTAGAATCACCAGGGGGTTTTGATGATTGCTAAATTGTACTATGACTATTAACATGATGGGGATACACTGTCTAACAGTCTTAACCTCCGTTTGCCAGTTTTATATGAAGAGTTCCCCGATGGCACAGCGGTAAGTCTACGGATTTACAATACTGAAGTAAGAGGTTTGATTTCCCTCGATGGATTCAGCAAATAGTCTGATGTGGCTTTGCTATAAGAAAACACTCATATAAATAAATTCATAAGTAATAATAATAATAAAGTAATTAAACAAGGAAAATAAGCAAAAGTTAGGAGATCAAGACGTGAGTGCTTCAGCTTATAACCTCCCAATTATATATTACCCTTCAGTGTCTTCAAACAGTTGTGTAGAGGTAGCGAGTGCTATCCAAACTAAAGAAGAAAAAACGTAATAAGAATAAAGTATTATTACTGGGGTGTAAGATAAAATTACCTCCCAAAGTTGGCATTTCAGCTCCCATTATGGTGGTAAGAAACTAATCAGTAGCCTATAGATAAATTATACGGGTATAAAAGGCCCCAACTAGTTATCTTAACTAACTGGCATAACTCCCACCCACAGTCCTTATGTCCACTGTAACCACCAGTTTACAGATTCTAAACAAACCTTTTATGTGATAAGGTGTTCATCCACATAAAATTAGTGTCAAATTATTCAAATTACCTTTATAACAAATAAAGCTTTCAGTACCGTTTCCTTAACTTTCTCTTCTTTGTACCTTCTTCTCTGACAATCCTTTTCAATTTGTGCAGTGTTTTTAGCTTTTGTTCAGGCATGTTTTTGTTTATTAGAAAATTTCATTAATGAGAGGTTTAGATTTGTTGTTTTAACGCAGTCCTTTCTTTAGTTTTTTATTTTACTTAATTGTTGAGAATTAATATTCTATATTTATGTAATTTCAACATTAAAAAAGAGACGGCCTGGCATGGCCGAGCGCGTTAAGGCGTGCACTCGTAATCCGAGGGTCGCGGGTTCGCGCCCGCGTCGCGCTAAACATGCTCGCCCTCCCAGCCGTGGGGGTGTATAATGTGACGGTCAATCCCACTATTCGTTGGTAAAAGAGTAGCTAAAGAGTTGGCGGTGGGTGGTGATGACTAGCTGCCTTCCCTCTAGTCTTACACTGCAAAATTAGGGACGGCTAGCACAGATAGCCCTCGAGTAGCTTTGTGCGAAATTCCAAAACAAACAAACTAAAAAAGAGACACCTATTGACATTTATAAAGAGTAACCTTGAAAAACAAATCTGAAAACTAAAGTGCGAAAACGATTTCAAAAGAGAGTTTCTCACAAGTTACTCTATTTATTCTGTAATTGAATTCCAAGCTAATTGCCTCCCAGCGGCACAGCAGTATATCTGAGAACTTACAATGCTAGAAATAGGTTCTCGAAACTCGCGTTGGGCAGAGTACTAATAGCCCACTGTGCAGCTTTTGCTTAACTACAAACAAACAATCCAAGTTAAATCATCAATTTTTTCGATGCCAAGCACAAAACTACACTATGGGTTACATATGCTCTGCCCACTGAGAGCATCGAAATCCACTTTTTAGTGCTAGAAGTCCCAGATTTACCACTAAACATTCGTTGGGAATGGAGGTATTTTATCATTTGAGCTACTTTATAACTTAAAATAGAAAACAAATCTACGATTTCTATAACTGGAAAAATAAACCCAATGCATTTATTATTAGTAAACATTTTTAAAAATCAATGTCATTGGATAAATAAAAAAGAAAATTTAGATTTATACAGATATATACTTTTTAATTTTGGATGGTTGCAAATCTGTTACTCTTCCTAGTACTCTATACTTCGATACAGAATAAGTTTAACTAAAATACTTGTTATAGCCGACTAATTTTAAAAAATGTTGGTAGTTTCAGTTTATACATATTGAACTATTTGAGTATATATATATATATAGTGGTTCTTAAGTATATACTGATAAGTAAAAGGAAAGGTAGTTAGTTAACAGCGTTAATCGATAACTGTTGGGCTATTCTTGTTTGACCAAATATTAAGATGTCACTGTCACTCTTACATGACACTCACGGCCCTAAAGTGCGGTGCGAGGGTGTTTGCGGCAAGGTGGCGTGAACCTCAAATTATTAAATTTCCAACCCGTATGCTTTAAGCCCTCGACAACACTATGTCCAAACTGAGGTGAGAAGACCATGGTATTCTCTTTGAATAGTGTTATCGGATACAGTTCAGGTTTACGTACTTGTGGCATGATTGTTTTCAAGTTTCAGCATCAGACGAGTAATTACTAAGAAACTAATTAGCAAGAACTTGCCAGAAATTTAGAAGAGTATTTATAGATAATAATCACTAGATATGTAGTTAACAATCACTAAATATACAGTTAACAATCCCTAAATATATAGTTAACAATCAATAAATAGGTAGTTAAGAGTCACTAGATATATGGTTTAAATCATTACGAAAGGTCTTTAATTATTAAAATAATCCTCTTTGTCGGTGGTACTAAAATATTTGTATGAGTTTCGTTGTAAGGATGAAAGCAGCCAGTGTCTATTGTGAATCAAAACAAATTTAACTTTCCAGTAAAATCCAAACAGTTCCAACGAATATCATTCGAAAATAATTTAACATTAACTATTCCTTTATTTCTTTGTCTCAAAAGTTGACACCTTATAGGTGTGATTCATCTCATAGTTATCTTTTACGACACCCAAACAGCAAACGTTTAGCCGTTGTGGTCTACAAGATGTCATTCATGGGCAAGTTAAAGAAAAAAGTACAGAGATGGCTGTCCATAATTACAAATTGCTGATCTAATGGAGAAAGTGAAAAATGGCTCCAACTGCATATTAGGGGCTTAGAATTTTGACCTTTTGGTTCAGCACCACCACCACTGTTGTTCACTCTCACTTTGGCTTAAATGCACGTTTTGGTCACGAGTATTGAGAACTAGAAATGAATCATTATGTTCTGCTTCTGTTAGGTCAGATTGTGGATTATTTACTGAATCTTTAGTGTCCGTGTTGTAAATTGTAGCTCGTGAGATACTGAAGAAATTTTATAAAACTAGACTACATAGTAGTTTATTGCAAGTAGTCTAAGTGGAATACTCTAATTTTTTCGTTGTTTTTTATGCGTTAACTAAAATGTGAATTTATAAAGTTTTGTAGTTCTTGAATACTTTCATCGTTAAGCCAGAAGAGTATAGTATAATATAATGATTTATTGGAGTGTTATAATGATTTTCTTTGTTTGTTTGTTTAGAATTTCGCCACATGAAAGACAAGTGCGTTAGCCGTCCCCAGTTTTGCAGTGCAAGACTAGAGAAAGAACAACTAGTCATCACCAGCCAACGCCACCTCTTGGGCTACGCTCTTACCAACGAATAGTGGAATTGATCCCCACGTTATAGCGCCCCCACGACTAAAAGGGGCGAGAATGGTCGGTGTGACGGGGATTCGAACCCGCGACCTTCAGGTTAGAAGTCGGGCCATTATGATTCTGAAATAATTAGAAAGCTCGATCGAAAAATCTCTTACTTTCTGACAGCATCTAAGCTTTGAAAGAATATTTAATAATATGTCGTAACGACTAAACTGATTAGTTAAAGATGCCAGTGAACATTCTAAAGGTTACAAGGTGTACCTCGTAGCTTCAGCTTAAACAAGTATATTAAACAGCTCTATTAATTAAACCGGGAATGAGTGTTAATTCAATATTTAAACTCTGGCCAATTAACCATGAAAGAGAATCGTGTATATCTATACATGCAGCTTTAACTATAATGCGTTATATTCATTTAAGAAATAAAGTACTTAAACATATCTAAAATATGAGTTTAAATTTGTGCAGATAAGGTATTTCAATGTTTATCTCAAACGCTAGATGGCCGCATTAACGGTATTGCTCAAACCTCTCTACATTTCGTAAACTGCAGTTGTTCTACGTCGGCAAATACGGATGAAACTGAAATCGAAATTGATTTTATTAAGAAAGTTTTCGAGAGTGTACAATACAAAATATTTTTTAAGATACTGATTAAATTTACAAAAACTTCAAATAAAGTTTGAGTTTTCAAAATAACTTATTAACTGATTTTACTCACACCTATATGATGTGGTCATTTCTTTAGAGCCCACCAGTGGCTCAGCGGTATGTCTGCGGACTTGCACGCTAAAATCCGGGTTTCGATACCCGTGGTGGGCAGAGCACAGATAGCCCATTGTGTAGCTTTGTGCTTAATTCAGAAACAACAACAACAACATTTCTTTAGTAACTGGCCCGTCATGGCCAGGTGGATAAAGCACTCGACTCCTAATCCGAAAGTTGCGAGTTCGAATTCCCGTCACACCCAACATGCTCGCCCTTTCAGTTGTGGGGGCGTTATAATGTGACGGTCAATCCTATTATTCTTCAGTAAAAGAGCAACCCAAGAGATGGCAGTGGGTGGTGATGACTAGCTGCCCTCCCTCTAGTATTACATTGCTCTAGAGAATAAACGCAGCTTTTATTATTTATTTATCGGTAATTGGGCACGAACCACAGAACTTCAGTATCACAGTATACGTTAACCACTGGATCGTCCTTGGCTCATTTAGTTATTAATTTTCCACTTTAACCTGCCCCTCAGTGGCTCAGCGGTATGTCTGCGGACTTACACGCTAAAATCCGGGTTTCGATACCCGTGGTGGGCAGAGCATAGATAGCCCATTGTGTAGCTTTGTGCTTAATTCAAAACAACAACAACAACATCCACTTTAACCTAAATCGTATGTGTTGTTCTGATCATAAAATGATCACTACAAAGGAATTGCATGAGGATTATTGTAGATATTTTTAATATCGTGAAAAGCTAGCAACATCTGCATGGTTTAATAAATTATCGTTAGAGGATCGAAATATTATATTTCTAAAAGTCTATTTTAATAATACGTTAAACAATTTTACTTAAAAAAAACACGTTAGATCTTCGTAGCCCAGAGTAATGTCTATACAGGTAATGAAGTGGATAAGTTGAGTTAAATTTAGCAACTTTAATGGGTTTTAAACGAGTGTTTAAATAGTTTGGACGTAAATTAAAAGAACATAAAAGCCAAAATTAATTGAGAAACGTTTTCTTACAACTTACCCTATGTTGGTCGATGTAATTAAAATTAATGTTTTTATTTTTGCCTTTTCAGGATACGGATCTGGTCCAAATTAATTTACACGTTTTAATATAAACGTCTTATTGCTCCAGCGAAGTACAGTTAAAGTACAAAAAAATAGCAGTATTATAACACTGGAAAAAATCTGTGCTTTGAAGGTGATACATGTTATGTGGAACCCACGAAATTTGTAAAATGCACAAAAAAATTGATTTAGTAACATTCGTATTCCACAACTTTTAAGTCGATGCTTCATTCTATTGTTTTTGTACATCCTGATTTTGTAACAGTTGAAGTAGCAATGATATGGTAGTTTTGAGTGTTAAATATGTAAATAAACACCCATGTTGTTGTTAATGGGCTATATTAAAAGAATTGTGAACGGTAGTGTAATCCTAGTTTCGGAACGTGAAATATGTTATAATATAGTGTAAGGTGGTACTCGTTCAAAACAGTAGCAATATGGCGCTCAGACTAAAGAAAGAGGCCCGGTGTGGTCAGATGGTTAAAGCACTCGACCAGTAATCCGAGGATCGCGGGTTTGAATCACCGTTACACCAAACATGCTCGTCTTTCCAGCCATGAGGGCGTTATAATGTGACGGTCAATCCAAATATTCGTTGGTAAAAGAGTGGCCCAAGAGTTGGTGATGGGTGGTGATGACTAGCTGCCTTTTCTCTAGTCTTACAATTAGGGTCGGCTAGAGCAGATAGCCCTCAAGTAGTTTTGCGCGAAATTCATAAAACAAATAAACGAAAGAAAGTGCAGAAACCTCGTACCCACGTGTTCCTATCACACTACATCTCTAAGTGTGAATTAGTAGGTCCAGATTTAAACCTATTTTTACATTACATGTAGCTAATTTGTTTATATACGTTTATTTATGTCGTTTGATTGCATAGTTTATAATTATGAGAAAATATCGAGATATATTTCTCGCACAAGGTTTATGTGAGTATGAAGTTAGTAGCATGAAAAACTGACACCAATGAAATTCACATTTCTAAACAAAACATAATTGTAACAAAAAGTGAACAAATAAAGAACCTCCGTTGATTTATTTTCAATAAATATAATACTTCAGTTTTTCACGTTTATCAAAAATTCTTAATCAGAAACAGACACTTTGTGTTCACTGGTTAAGGTGGAGTTTCTTGGCTTGTTTGTTCCTTATTTTACACTTACATATATTAATTTGAATTGTGAGGAGAAGTCATTCTCTCTTGACGCCACCACACATTGCAACCTATATCTGATTACGCTATTTTGTAAACACTGTTTGTCACCATTATCTTCTCTAAATAAATATACGTTTCTATTGTAGTTCACCGGTTTTAAATAAAATAAACTGGCATTTTAATTAGAGTCTTCAAGGTTTTCTGATTTATTCAAATGACAATTAGTGGAAAACTGTTTACGTTTACGTTTTTGTTTGAATATTGCAATGCTGACACGAACTGTCGTTTGAATGTTGCCAGAGACGATACGCTCCATCGAACTGTTTTTTGTATGTAAATTTGTTTTTTCCTAGCGTTGCAAATAATGCGATTACAAAGAAAGAAAATAAAACGTTGTTGGAATTAAGCCTTATTATTTTAGTGATGTCACAAATATACGAAGAAATAACAAAACCGTTGTTGGTATATAATCTTATAGTTTATGTAATGTCATGAGCTCTGTAGTGCGATCACAATATGGTAGCTAGGATTAAGTCTTACTAGTTTTGTAGTGGCATATACTACCAAACAGTTACTATTTTTGTGGTGTCACAAACTACCAAACAGTT
Source organism: Carcinoscorpius rotundicauda (assembly GCA_011833715.1). NCBI lineage: Eukaryota > Metazoa > Arthropoda > Merostomata > Xiphosura > Limulidae > Carcinoscorpius > Carcinoscorpius rotundicauda. The sequence continues at coordinate 93,862,391 of CM022393.1, read as the reverse complement.
ATTAGTTTTGTGGTGTCACAGACTACCAAAGAGTTACTAGTTTTGTAGTGTCACAGACTACCAAAGAGTTACTAGTTTTGTAGTGTAACAGACTACCAAACAGTTACTAGTTTTGTAGTGTCACAGGCTACCAAACAGTCTTCTTGTAACATCACAACCCAAGTGTTTACAAAAATCGTTATTTGACTTTAGTTTCAATCAGTGATGTCGAGAAACCCACTTGTTGAGAACTTTTATATGCAAAAACGGCTGTTCTGGGCCCAGAAAACACTTCAAATAGAAGAGCGAACAACGTTTCGACCTTCTTCGGTCATCGTCAGGTTCACAAAGAAAGGGTTACTGGTCGGAAGCTGACCTCCCAAACACGTGGTCAGCTTCCGACCAGTAACCCTTTCTTTGTGAACCTGACGATGACCGAAGAAGGTCGAAACGTTGTTCGCTCTTCTATTTGAAGTGTTTTCTGGGCCCAGAACAGCCGTTTTTGCATATAAAATGACTTTAGTTTCATTTATTTTTACAGTGATACATCCTGTGTGATCACAAGAGCAGCTAATTATATTTACCTCATTGTTCACGAATACTAACCTTAAGTTGAATTTTAAACTCATATCTATTTAGAACCTAAAACTTGCACATTTGTGTCTTCCTCGCCTCTGTTAACAGAGAAATTTTAGCATATGGTAATTTATGCACTTTGTGCACGTCACAGACTTAACTAACTTAATTAACTACCGCTTCTCAATATAAATTTAATATAACAGTATCTCATCAGCTTTACTTCAGGTTTTAACCTTATATCAATCAAAAATAAAAACGGCTGAAAAGCCACATTTCTCATTTTGTATTGGTCCGTGGATTTCATTATATACACTCATGAAGCTACGATTTACTGTTTGTTACAAGACAAGCATTTTCGGCAGCCACATAATTTTTATAAAGTCGTTGGGATTATTTTGTTTTGAAATTTTTGGCAACTGATAACGAAATAGCACAGCTGGGACACAGTATGACGTCAATGCATCAACACAAGGCTGTGTAATATATTTTTACCCTGATCAGTTAGTTCGTCATTAACACATTCCCTTTAAATTACCACTTTTGTGAGAAGACCGTGATTACAAATATTTTTAATCAGTAGAACAACAACAACAGAAGATTACTGTCTATTAATTTAGCATCCTTCTCACTCCTCTATAAAAGCTGGAGTACTTTTTTCCTACCTAATGTCGTGACAGAATTAAGTCTTTGCATTTACAGAGCTTGAGAAATCATGAAGATGCGAATTTATTAGTTTGTTCTGGAAATTTAAAATTAATAGAGTACTCTAGAGATGTGTAATGGTCTTAACAGTTAGTCAGTGTCTTAAATAATTACATTTCTCGATTGTGCACGTGCTGTAGTTATTTAGATCGTCCCATTCCAATTACCCTACTAATTAATCGAACAAGTTTTTTTTTACAATTGTAGAGTCGTCAAAAGATATATTAGGCATAAGAGAACTGATGTTAAGGAAATACCAGGTCAATCATGTGATATCAATATGATTGAAAATTTAAGGGATGAGTTAAATCGATAAACGAAAGATTGCAAGTCAAGCACAGAAGATGAACTTTATGAAGTATTCAAAGGAGAATGGCAGTTAATCACTGAGGAATATCTGAAGAATGACAGTTAATCACTGAGGAACATCTGAAGAATGGCAGTTAATCACTGAGGAATATCTGAAGAATGGCAGTTAATCACTGAGGAATATCTGAAGAATGACAGTTAATCACTGAGGAACATCTGAAGAATGGCAGTTAATCACTGAGGAATATCTGAAGAATGGCAGTTAATCACTGAGGAATATCTGAAGAATGACAGTTAATCACTCAGGAATATCTGAAGAATGGCAGTTAATCACTCACGAATATCTGAAGAATGGCAGTTAATCACTCACGAATATCTGCCCAAACTCGTTGAAAGCATGTCACGTTAATGTGAAACAATGTTGAAATACAAGGAAATGCCAACTAAATATTCAGTTATTGAAGAAAAACTTGTTCGATCATCTAGTAAGCTAATTGTAATAAGATCTAAGAAACTACAGCAGGTGCACAACACTTTTTATGATAATATGTGACTAAAGTCATGAAAAGTTCAGAAATTAAAAAAAAACACCGTTCAAACTAAAATTTCAGATCATATTTGAACAGATCTCATCGAGTGCATTTTAGAAACATATAGTTTTACGCATTTTTCTGTTATGTAATAAAATATATAACAAGTTAACAACATTTTCAAGGCAAACACCTTTTTGTCCACCCTCTCTATATATACGTACACGTACATAACTATTATGCTGATTTTTATGTGTATAAGAAAAGGAACATCTTGTTGCTAAAGGCAGTTCCACATTTCACATTTGTTTGATCCAGCTGATCCAAATCATTGTTTTTTACAAGTCTTTACGCCTAACACTTATTGGATACAATATGCTACAAAGAACATTGTTGCTTGAGATCTGTATCAAATATTTATTGAATTCATAATATTGGTAAAGGTCATTTTATCTAAGGTCAATACTGCATGTTTATTGGATCTAGTCTAAAGGCAAACGTATGGTTACATGATTATTTGGTTGCACACTTGATGCATGTGATGAAGTGGTGAAAACCTTGCTCTTTAAGATCTGTAAGGAATATTTGCTGGCTCTGTCACACTGGTGGGCATCTTCTTACTTAAGGTACGTGTTGAAGGTATTGCTACATCAAAAGTTCTACTGAAACTGATCTGAATATTTAACATATTAAGCCTAATTCCAAGTATTTCATTACAGAAGAGCTGTGTCCAAGAAGGTTGATCTGCATTGTAAAGTGAAGAGACAAAATGCATTCGAAATTCCATTAGGGTGAAATAGATGCTCCTACAAAATGATCGTTAATTATACTATCATAGATATAATATTTTGCTTATAAAAATAATACAATTATTGTACTTCTGTTTTTTTTTTAACCGTAACCTTAAAAGAATATGTACTAGATGTATAACGGTGGTAAGTACGTTCCCTTACTTGCATTAGCGCCTATTTCTGTGTCTTACTTGCATATGTGTTAGGCTTCAATTGACAGGCCTGACATTGATTTAACTGAAAATTAATATATTTCTCTTTCTTAATTATTAACGCTGATCAAAACAATGGTATACTCTGAATATCACAAAGTTAGCACAGATTAGTTAGAGATAACTTATTTTCCACTTTCTGTGCAAGAAATGATGAAATATATTTTACTGTAGTTGATTGTTCCTTAGACAACTGAACAATCTCTTCTTAATGACAAAAATCTCAGCCAGGTTAAGGAAGCTAAGACATTTATTGCTGTCATTACATCTATTTTGTTTTAGTAGATAATTAAGACTTAATGTTTGTTCCTGTTTGACGAGAAAAACGCATTAGTTAATTCACTAACAAGTAGAACAAAGTTTATGTTTTACGCTGAAAATAGTTTCAGCTTTATAATGATGACTAATATATATGTTGATATGGCTTCATTCGAAGAATTCATAAATAGTATACTCAGAGAAAGTGCCCTAACTAAAGTCACCCCAGAGACAGATCGACCCGCTCCCCCCCAGCCACCGTTAATCACGAAACGGCAAGGGCATTTCAGAGAATCTGTTCTTCATTTAGTGTTATTATATTTCACACAGTTGTATTCCACGTACTCTCTCTCCTTCGTCTGTCACTAAACGTGAATCATATCAGTCACTATACAACACTGTTCTCTCAAACTCCTATTCGTGGTGCAACATTATATTTTGAAAATCTTCATGTAAGAATGGATAAAAATGCAGCTTTACGTAAAACATCAAATAAAGAAATAAATCATGTGAGGAAGCGTGTTACTAAAATATTATGAAAAAGTTGTATAAATGCTAATAGGTTAAACCGGTATGATCACACAAGGTCAGTAGGTTAAACCGGTATGGTCACACAAGGTCAGTAGGTTAAACCAATATGATCCCATAAGGTAAAGTATTACTTGAAAAATGTAATCATGATTTACAGTCGTATACGTGTTAAGTTCCACGCTATGACATAATCATACTCGTATATTCAATATAACTGTCATGGAGTTATACACAAAACGTCTATAAGAATTTTTAATACCCTTTCAATCGAGCTACACCCTCTTTTCACCCACAAGATGACACTCGGTAACGAAAGCGGAAAGGACCAGTGTCATGTCATGGGACAGGACTGGACGTCTTTTACTGGTAAATTAAGTATAAGTACAGTGTTTTGATTACCCTTTTTGTATAATGGAGAAAGTATGTTTACATAGTGTTTGAAGAATATACTACAACAACGGTATTGAGTTATTTTTTTTATTATTAGGTAAACAAGGGTGTTTAAGACACTAAAAATAAATATGAAACCAAAAAAGTGCACAATGGGCTATCTGTTCTGTGCTCATTTCATGGCTCCTTTCCCTAATTTTAACATTTCAAACTATCAATTTCATCGCTGAGCAACTGAAGTGGTGATGGTGGTGGTAAAAAATTATATATTGAAATATTCACAAAATGTTACAATACTGACAACACATCTAACCCTTTGTTGCACGTCTTATGGAAATATTCACAAAATGTTACAATACTGAAAACATATCTAGCCCTTTGTTGCACGTCTTATGGAAATATTCACAAAATGTTACAATACTGAAAACATATCTAACCCTTTGTTGCACGTTTTATGGAAATATTCACAAAATGTTACAATACTGACAACATATCTAGCCCTTTGTTGCACGTCTTATGGAAATATTCACAAAATGTTACAATACTGAAACATATCTAGCCCTTTGTTGCACGTCTTATGGAAAAAAAATGTTTTCTTTGAAATTCTTACTTAAATTTGTCTATATTGTGAGAGATAATTTTTGATAAGTTATAAATGGGTACATTACCTAGAAATAACATCGTAAAGTCGAGAGAAGAATAAAAAATCCATGGCTTATTTAAACTGTTACTTGGAAGTAAGAGTATTCAACAATAGAATTGAAAATGTTGTATGTTTCTTGAACAGTAAAACTAGAGTTGTTACTTATACTATACAATGTGTAAGGACGGCTAAAAGTATCGAGTTCGGTAATTTATACACCATCTACGTGCATTTATTTGTGCAACAAATGAACAATCAAGAAATGCTCTTTCAAATATTTAAAATAAACTACCCATTAATAGGCACACTGTGTAGTTACACTATATCTGTATGTTGTTTAGTCACACTGCGTAGTTGAAATATATATATATTTCGTTTTGACACGTCATGTAATTATAATATATCCAACTAAAACCATGTGAGGTGTAAGAACAAGTGCAGCTAGAAAACGGATTCAACGTGTGACAGAAAGGAATTAACCCAAAATTGGCAGCCAAACTTGTAGCTACACGTATAGCATTGATACAAAATTTTAACAAACATTCATTCATTAGTTAGCAAGGCTGATTATTTTGTTGTAACCACTGCTAAGCCAGCCCTAACTTGAATGAAAACAAAATCTATATAGCTCATGATGAACATTCCCTTTGAATCAGTATCGATGTTATAAATGTAGATACAAGTTTGGTCTTAAATTTTGATTTCATTTATTTAAGTAGCAAACGTAATTGTTTTTGGCCTCACGTTTTTTATTTCCACTTCTAAGATGTTCATAAATGGATATCGTGACTTTTATCAAATCCTAGCAAGTAGGAAAGGGACTCTCGATAGTTTCTAACCTTAACTTTACAACCTCTATATATATTTGGAGCGGACCTTTACTTTAGAAAACAACCAGATTTTCTAAAATACATGGTGATAGTTTTCCCACTCCAGAACAATGTTAATAACTTCCAACATAGTAACACCATGGAATCTAGATTAAAAACTCTTTAATTAGGATAATTTTATAAAATTGAGTAAATTTGTGCTTAAAAGTTGACAATAAATAATAACCATCCACCTGTATCATTCTTTTGAAAAGATGAGCAAAAAAATTATAATCTAATTATCTTCGCCTAACCGACTGATGTGTATCTGTTCGTGCTTTTACCTTAACCATATAGTTCTGCTACTCTAATTCAACCGTGTTTAATCTGAATGATAAAAGCTAAAAGCGATTCAGTTTCACTCTTAAGTAAAAATGAAGGAAAAATGTAAACCGATCGCTCATGGAAATTTTTGCTTACGCGTATGGAAAAATTTGGACAAAACTGAGTTGTTGTTTTTTTTCAAAATAACTTTACACGTGTGACTTATACTTACACCAGATGAAACTCGTAATTGTAAGTTGTAAAGATTTATAAGTGTACCAAAATTGGAAAAAAAAACCCATAAAAGTTTAGTATGTTTTTTTATCAAATAAATTTTTCACATTTTCGGTGTGAAACAAAAAACGAAAGAGTTTCAGTCAAAATTTGAGATTTTATATCTAATATATTTCAAAACGAATTTCCTTGAACTTTGTTATACGGTAAAACACATTTAAAAACAAGCAATAGTCTGGACAACCACAGTCAGAGCGACAGAAAGTGGAAAATTACTTAACTCTCATTCCTGTGTGCTCTGCAGGTTGTTTTGCCCACACGTTAAACTAAGGTGTGTCTTGATCTATGTGTCAGTTAGACATACTCTGTTATTACAATTTATTTGTGTGTCACATAGACACATTGTGTGATTACAAAATATTTGCGTCTGGTTTAGACATATACACTTGCTGTTATAATGTGTCTTTGTGTCATTTAGATATATTGTGAGTTACAATATATTTATGTGTCATTTACATACACTGTAGAGTTACGATATATTTATGTGTTGTTAAGTTGCACTGTGTAGTTATAATATATCCAAGTGTTGTTAAGATACATTGTGTAATTGCAATATATCTATGTGTTGGTTGGATTCACCGCACAGTTACAATATCTTTGTATCGTTTAGACACACTGTGTAGTTACAATATATTTATGTGTTGTTTTCAATTCGGAACAGAAGGAAGAAAGACAACTTTTCAACTTGCAGACTTGGTACTTTTGTGAGTTGATGATTCCCCCACTCACTTTATATTAAATAACTCAGTTGAAATTATTATATATTTTTATTCTAACTCTCTTTTCTGTCTAAACTAATCTTTTCAATCACATTATGTAATGTTGTTAAATCTACGTTCTATGTATTCGTGTATTCTGAATTTAGATACTTAAGATGTCATCGCTTTAATACAATATGTTATCTTAAACATAGATCTCACGTTATATTGGTCAGGTGGTTAGGGCGCTTGACTCGTGTTTTAAGGGTCAAGGGTTCGAATACCCATCACATCAAATATACTCGCTATTTCAGCTGTAAGGGCGTTATATTGTGATTATTCCACTATTCGTTGGTAAAAGTGTAGACCAAGAGTTGGCGGTGAGTGGTGATGACTAGCTAGCTGCTTTCCCTCGTCTTACACACACACACACGCTGACCATCTGTGCTTTGCCCATCACTGGTATTGAAGCCCAGTTTCTAGTGGTGTAAGTTTGTAGATATACCGCTGTACCACTGAGGGGGGGGAGATTTGTTAAGAACAAAAATGTGAATTTTTGAGGGAATTTCGCGGAAAACCGAAATTCCTCTGTTGACTGATTGAAAGGAATATTTCGAAGAAGAAATCATGAATGTAAAAAAAATGAGTAAAGAAACGAACACGTGTGAGTTTATACATCTGTTGCTGTTAATCAGCTTATAGTTTTACTCACTTATTGCCCCCCAGTGGCTCAGCGGTATGTCTGCGGACTTACACGCTAAAATCCGGGTTTCGATACTCGTGGTGGGCAGAGCACAGATAGCCCATTGTGTAGCTTTGTGCTTAATTTAAAACAACAACAACAACAACTACTCACTTATTGTTTTTCCATGCATTATTTTCTTGTACTATGTCGTTTAAATTTATTGGAATGGAGTATTTCTCCTTTTACATATCTTATAGAAATGGTAACAGTCAGAAACCTATCACTTCTGACGCCCATTAGAATGACAAATTTTGGCACCCAGCGGGGAAAAAACAAAACTACCCATGACTACTTGGTGAACCTAAACATTCTATTACACTGGAGGCATCTGTTAGATAGAAACTCAAACATGTTTTCCAACAATGCAGTGCAGTAACTCTTCTTTGTTTAAAAACAAACACAGTGCAATCTTTTCTTATTAACCAACACATGGAATGACAAAATATGGTTGAAATCGGCCCATTAGACAATCATACTGCAAAAACGATTTGATCTAAGTGATTGGGTTCACCGTGCATATTTATTTATTCATTGAGCTTTTTAGAAAACTTACAACTGAATTGTTTTGATGGGCATCTACTAGTTATTGATACTTATTCAAGCGTATTTTCTCTTACGCATAAACAATACGTTCCTCGTGAATACTTGTCCTACGTAGAGAACCAGTGCTGTGAAATAACATCTTGACGTATTGAGCACCTTGATAACAATATGCAACACAGATTTTGTTCCTGGATAGTATGTGTTATTTCTGATTTGCTTATGTTGCCCCCCGCTAGTACAGCGGTATGTCTTCGGATTTACAACGCAAAATCAGGGGTTCGATTCCCTTCGGTGAGCTCAGCAGATAGCCCGACGTGGCTTTGCTATACGAAAACACACACAAACACACACGCTTATGTTATAAAAGTACAGAAAAAGGCCATTATTCCCTTTAAACTTTGCTTTTGTGACCTGGATAATGAAATTTAGAAATTAACCTATTTTATATGTAAAAACGGGCAAATTTGCACATTTTCGTTTACATAAGATCTGAATAAAACAACGTATGAATCAAAATTTACATGTACTTATACTAAAGCTATACAAAAATGAATAAAAATGTTTAGAAGTAGTTTTTGAGATTTCCCAATGTAATATAAATCACTTCCACGTATCCCAAATATAGTCTCCTATCATGTTTTTGTTACACGCTACTTAGCAGCGGCGTTCAAAGTCCAGTATATCTTAGCAGAAGCGCTCGCCTTGCTTCTCTGAGTATGCTCCCATGTTCTCCTTGAATTCATGAAGATGAGCGTCAAGGATATGGACTTTCAGGGACATTCTGCAGCCCATTTTACCGTAGTTCTTCACCAGAGTGTCAACCAGTTCCACGTAATTTTCGGCCTTGTGATTGCCCAAGAAATCCCGAACCACTACGATAAAGCTGCCCAAAGCTTTTTTTTCCCTACTACTGAGCTTCTTGAGGAATTCTGTGTACTCCAGGATCTTCTTTATTTGTGGTCTAACAAAGATACCAGCTTTGACCTTTGCCTCAGACAACTCGAAGGTACTTGAAGGCTGCAGACTCCTTATCAAAAGCTGTTACAAATTGTTTTATAAGACCCAATTTTATGTGAAATGGTGGGAGCAACACCTTCAGATAGGTCTGTGTGTTCACTTAGGTAGCTAGAACTAAACTGAAGTGATGAGCCCTGTATATACATTATTATTATTCTTAAATTTTAGAAAATTCTAAAAGGTTCTTAAAAATTATCGTAAGTTCTATAACATTCTGGAAAATTTTTGTAACTTCGAGAAAATTCTCTATCAACTACTCAGTACTGAATCTACATGGAATGTTCTGGAAAATGAGTAAATTTGAAAATTTCATTACTCGGGTTACAAAAGCAAAGTTTGAAAAGAAAATAGATCTTTTCCATTTACTTTAGGTATAAGCAATTGGGAAATAACACGTTCTGCCCAGGAACAAGAAAAAGTAAAAAATTTGTTACGTGATATGATATCTTGCCCAATTTTCTCTACTTAGAGCCCAGAGTACAGGTGTTACGAAGTGGAGTACTCTAGGATCTAAGCAGAGAAAAAACAATTTGTCACAGCTCTTGCATGTGTGTGTTTTTTTTATTGCAAAGCCACATTGGGATATCTGCTGAGTCCACTGAGGGAAAGTCAGGAAAAAAGTTATATTGAATTATTTTTATCAGTTATTTGTTTTTCTGATTATAAATTATCCGGTTTTTAGATATGAACTGGACATTTGTCTTAGGTACTTCGAGACCAAGACACACATTATAAAATTATTTTTAACGAGTAACCTCTTTTAGTATATAGTGTTGAGTGTGTTGTACTAAAATGATTAATACCGTGCAATACATTAAGTCGCGTGACAAAACTAAAGCTGATTTAAAGAAACTGTGAAACGGAATGTATCGAACTATATTATGACATTGTTTGAACGTCGTATGATATCACTGTAAATTATCCGCTTTTGGAAAGAATATGTAACAGCTCTTTTCAGCCCTCATATCTTAAAGATGTGTTCAAATCGGATACGATAATGTCCTTTATAATTAATGAAGTTGGAAACAAAGAAATGTGTGTCAACTTGAGGTACAAGACCCATTGAAAAAACACCTGTAAGAGGTACTACTCCATCTATAGTAAACAAAGTGTGGCATTTAGTGATAGGTTATTATCCACGAATAGGAAAGTCAGGATAAAAGCTGTCTGCGTTCCTCAGGCAACATATCAACATAACCGAAAAGAGCTTCTATCTTAAAAATATGAAGAAAGAAACGGCTTTTTATGCTATTTCACAAGAAGATATATCTTTTTTTATTTTTAATTTCGCGCAGAGCTATTCAAGGGGTATCTGGGGCAGCCATCCCTAATTTAGCAGTGTACGACTAGAGAAAAGGCAGTTAGTCATCACCACCCAACTCTTGGGTTACTTCTTAACCAACAAATAGTGAGATTGATCGTCACATTATAACGCCCCCAGGGCTGAAAGGGCGAGCATGTTTGGTGTGACGGAGATTCGAACCCGCAACCCTCAGATTACGAGTCGAACGTCTTAACGCACCTGGCCATGCCAGGCCATTAAGATATATCACTCAAGTCGCCGGAAACAGCGCCTATGGATTTTTGTATGATTGGACTGTTGAGACTGTATATGAGAAATTGTTTTTATACACCAGATTGCTTTTATAAAGAAACAGAGAGAATGGGTGTACTTTAAACTCAAGAACTTTAAACTTTACGATGAAATTTTTTACAATGGAAACTAAGTCGAAAGGTTATTTTAAAGCAAAGTGGATGGTTATCACCGAATGATTATGTGGCGATACCTCAAAATAATTTTAATAATATAACGTAAGCAACTTCTCTATATTTCCCATTTAGGTTTTACTTGTTAAATTGAATTGTGTTCACGTACTGAAAACTGAGTCCAGTATTTCAAAACATATTATGTTTAATATTTAATACTGAAAAATTAGTTACACAAATTGTCTAAGTATTAATTTTTGTATGTAAGTCTCTTGAAAAAAATATGTATAAATAATTACCCAAAGCTTTGAAGTAATTATTTCCTTTTAGTACAAGTTAAATTATAAAATTCAAATGTGCAGTCCATAGATGGATATTCATTATATAATCCTGCATTTGCACTCTGGGGTTCTACATTTTTTTTCACAACGAGCAAAATCCCTCTCAAGATAACAAGCTCACTTCTTACAAAAAAAATGGCGAGTCTCGCTTCACTCATGTTAAGTCTCCCCGCTAGTACAGTGGTAAGTCTAGAGATTTACAACGCTAAAATCAGTGGTTAAATTCTCCCCGGTAGACTCAACAGAGAAGCCAATGTGGTTTTGCTATAAGAAAACACACACTCTCATCAAAAATTTCAAAGTTTTTGAAACATTTATTTTATTAACTATATGATGATGAAATACCTATCGTTGTCAACTATCTATATAAAGCATGACACTCTGAGTGTCTCTCCGTTTGTCCCTTATCTAACTACTCTTAGATGGCTGAGCAAACCTCAGTCAAACTTTGTGGGATTATAGTCTGGAAAAGGAAACATGTTTTTCACCGATTCATTCCCCCATTAGTGATGTTGCTGACCAGTTGTTATTTTTGACGTAAGTTAATGTTGACTACATCATATATAGCACCATCTTCTCACACTAAAGACAAATAAAACTTGATTAAATTTTTCATCCCCAGTGCGATCGCAGCAAGCCTTTAGATTTACAATGCTAAAATTAGGAGATCGATTTCCTTTGGTGTATACAGCAGATAGCCCAATGTATCTTCACTATAAGAATAAAACACACGCACATATTAAATATTCTATGTTCTTCCATACACACAGTATGGGAGGAGGGCGCACAAACGTCTTATATATGTCAGAAAGTATGCTAGTACTCCATATGAAGGAATCCAATGAAAAAGATATATCCGCTACTACTGTAATAATACATTAACTCAGATGAAGTTGCTATGACAACAGCTACCATGGCAATGATGTGAAAAGACGTTTCTTGAATTATACTCACTTCCTTCTTTAACCCGTGACCTTTCAGTTTATCCCATAAGGTACTTCTGTGGCCAATGACTGTTAATTAATAACACGAAACAATGTGGAAGAACATTAAGTGATAGATGTTGAAAGCGGGTAACAAAAGCACTCCTGCAGCCTCTGAAATTCTGCTACCTTTTCACCATGGCCATCACACAGTATAAACCATATTTTAAATATAAATATATTGGATTCTTAAAGAATATACAAAACATTAGGTAAAGTAATAATGAAAACTGTAATAATATGTCATGCTTTAAATAAATTTGTGAAAATTACAATTTTTGTGTTATTTATCACAGCATCTACCCCCCACACATACATTCTTTTACATTCATAACCTGGATTAAAGATGGATACTATAGCTTTTAGTTAATACACTATATAATCAATTAATATTTAGTTAGTTGTAATTTTTTTACTATATAATAATATATTTTACATTCTACGTTTTAGCTAATAATCCACTGATAACTTTAGAGAAGTCCTGAAAATGACCATTTGTTGTAACAGTGACTGAGATTCGAACCAGTGTCCTCTTCGTAGCAAGATGTATTTTCTATGTAATCGTCTGAGGTCTGATAAGTATGTAGGAATGAAAAAAACAGTTACTAACTGATAATTTAACTAAGGAGATCCTATAGGTTATCTACGATAACTTATTGTACACACGTAGAGGGGAATTCAGTCTAAATTGGTGTCCAGTGAGAGGGGAAAACAATCGAACAAGATTGAGAACCTTCAGTAATAATTCCGAATAAAAGATTACGCGTGTGATATTAATAATCACCCTAACAAATCTATATTAATTCAAGCATTTATGGAACAGGTAGTGTTATAATATCACTTCATATTTCTGTCAGCAACCGTTGAAATTAGAGACGAACTTCGTGTCTTACCTTCCAATGGTAAAATTTGATTTATTTTGAATTTCGCATAAAGCTACACAAGGGCTATCTGCGCTAGTCGTCCCTAATTTAACAGTGTAAGACAAGAGGGAAAGTTCTTAGTCGTCATCACCCACTGCCAACTCTTTGGATACTCTTTTACCACTCGGATTGACCATCACTTTATAACGTTCTCACGCCTGAAAGGGCGAGCATGTTTGGTGTGACATAGATTTGAGCCCGCGACCCTCAGATTATGAGTCGGGCGCCCTAAGCAAATGGTCCCACTGAGCAACATAACTGTTTATTATCAAGGTTTATTTGTGGAGTGCCATTAAATTGATTTCTTCTAGCATATACCAGTATCATGTATCAGTACCATGCCTTAACTACCTGACCATGCCGGACCCAATTCTATCAAACCATAATATTTAGCCATTTAGCAAAAACACACTGATTTCAGCCAAACATTGACAAAAACCTACTTTACATTATTTGTAGGTACATTTCTATCTAATTTTTGAGATACTTTTTTGAAGTGTGGTAACGTTTCTAAATATTGTTTTCTAGAGTAGAATTCCTAATCCTCTTTTCCAACCAGTTTGAACAATGAACCGCAAATAAATATAATTTTATTGTAAGATTCAGGTTTTCCTGAACTATTAAATCTTTGAAGTTATAAATGTGCTTGGTTTACATTTTCGGTGTTTCCTGCGCTGTCCAGTTTTCATTGCACGTATTTATTCATGCATTTTTGGTGTTATATTATTGTTTACTATTAAATATTAAAACCGTTGTGAAGTATTCTCATACCGACTGACTTGAGTTCAAGGTTTACTGTATTAATTTATTGTTAGTGTTTTATTTTACAAACTAGAGCGTTAATTTTTGCAAGAGCTTGCAATACAGAAGTTTCTGACTTGAACCTTGTTTCAGGCATGCTCTAGGTAGCTCACTTGTAATTTTACGCTAAATAACAAACATTAGTTTTTTCTATTAGCGAACTGCACCACTTGTGTTTCAGCACAGATTTCATTGAGTCCGTAATAAAATATTTACAATCCTCTATTTTGTTAATTCGGTATTATAAGAAATAAATATATTAAAATAAAAGATAAAATCCAGTAAATACGACTTTCATTTTCCTGATACACTTTACTGTTACAGTTCTCAAAAAATACGGAAAATGAAAGAGTTTTATTCAGTGCCTTTATTATTATTTTTAGATACATAATTTATAAAAAAAATAAACTATTTAATGTTGATGGTAACAGATACTAATAGGCTTAAAAATGCATTTCAAAAATTTACTTTCAATAAACACTTATTTGGTTTACACTTTCATATTAAACATACGTCGTCTTCAGAAACTAAATCGCACTTTAAAATTCAGAGACAGTTTGAAGAGGTGACGAAGAACACTATCAGAAATGTACAACGTTTCGGTATGATTATGTCGTGATGTTGACGAAACGTCGTCTCCAAACTGTTAAAAAACAAATTTAAATTCCGATTATATATGTTGTGTTATAAACAATAGTCACACAGTTTGTGTTTATCAAAGGAATTATGAAGCTGAAACGTTGCTGCTCGATTCCTGCGATGAACACAGCACGAACAGTAACACATCACGCACAGTAACACAGCACGCACACTAACACAGCACGAACAGTAACACATCACGCACAGTAACACAGCACGAACAGCACTCTTGGAGCCTCTTCCTTTATAAACTAATGAACAAAACTTGAACTATCTTACGTAAGTGATTTTTGTAAACTATGAACAAGATATGTTTTTGAATATTATTTTTCACAGTTAAAGAATTATCCAGTTAACTGTCATTCTTGAGTATTGCATGCGTCCCTTCGCTAGTACACCGGTAAGTTTACGGATTTACAACACTAAAATTAGGAGCTTGATTTCTCTCGGTGGACATAGCAGACATTCCGATGTGGCTTTGCTGTGAGAAAACACGCACAGCATTGCAGAACATAAAATACGTAAGAACATCAGTTGTTTAATAATCTATTGTATGAAGTTAAAAGTAAAATTTATAATAAAAAACTCTATAAGTTTTGGTGGAAAAAGTTTCCCAATGTTCAGGAAAACAGAACATAGATAATATATTTCTGTATTTTTTTATACCAACAAGTTATGCCTGTAGACCTGTATAGCAAATAAAATTAAATAAAAGTTTCCTGTGTTTCTTCTGGTCTTCTGAAGACAATAGAATATTTTTCACCGAAACATGTAGGTTTTAATAGTATAATTTTAAATTACATATTCTACTTTTGATTTTATACAATAAGTTATTGGCTTTTTATATTTTTTTTATGAAATCTATGCACGAGAATGGTTATAGAGTATATTGGTTGGTTTGTTTGTTTTGAATTTCGCGCAAAGTTATTCGAGGGCTATCTGCATTAGCCATCCCAAATTTAGCAGTATAAGACTAGAGGGAAAGCAGCTAGTCTTCACCACCCACCGCCAACTCGTGGGCTACTCTTTTACCAACGAATAATGAGATTGAAGGTCACATTACAACGCCCCCACGGCTGAAAAGACGAGCATGTTTGGTACGACGGGGATGCGAGCCAATGATTCTCAGATTACGAGTCGCACGTCTTAACCCACCTGGCCATATTGGTTTGTAAAACACAGATATAGCTGGACGGTCGGATACAGGGTTTTACCGTTACAGCTTTTAGTTCATAGCAACACATATAAATAAATTATTTCTTCATCTATTCCCTCGTCGACTCGTATGATTGTATAGAACAACTCGAAGACAAAATGTAAGACATCGGGTAAAAGTTTATGACTTTGAACAAGTGAGATTTAGATAACTTGGGTGTAGTCGTTTCGTAATGGGCGTTTTCTTTCGTGAGGAAAATCAGTACGGCCATTAGCAAACAGTTCCCTCTCATCAACTAGTTGGTTAAATTTAGGCTTAAAGTAATATATTCTCGTCTGGTGTATCCTTAATGTTGAGTAACAGCATTACATATTAATAACGTCATGACAGAACTGGAAAATAACTCAGTGAAGTAGTTTTTTAAAATAAAATCACATTAAACGTTAGTGAATTTATTACACACAATTCTGAATGCATTACTTGACAACAAACTTGTTGTCTGTTTGTTAGTCCAGACTCCAGTAGCTAAACCATTGAAAATTCGCACCCGCATATGTTAGTGCAAAACAAAGCAAAAAGTTTACACCTTTGAAGGAAGCTGTATTATATAACAAAAGCTTCTTTCACACATAATTTGGCATTATTTTGTGAAAAAATTATTGCGCATGTGCAATAGTATTTTATCTGCTACTAGATTAGCTAATTGCTGCATTTGAATAGGTTCTTTAGAGCAAAACCAAAATGTGTAATATGTTGATCGAACCCTGGATTTTAACGTTGTAAGTCTGTGGACTAACCGCTGTCCCCCGTGGGACAACTTAAATAGGCTTGGTGGTTGAAAGTGTACATTTAAATACTGTCACCATATTTAGTCATTCAAATCATAATGAGAGTATGTAATAATAATAAGGAAAAATGTTTACTATAAATAAATATCCCGCGAAGAATTTAATATTTTCTTCTATGTTTAAATCTGTTCTGTATCCAGGTCCGGCTCTCCCAAAGATTATCCAAGTCTACTATCGTGATATGTAGTCAAAGTTTGAAATATTATGTGTTATTAAGAACCAGTCGAAGTAACTCACATTTTATTCACCAATATAATTTTTTTGCATTTATCATCTGAAAATTAGTACGAAATGTGATAAAATTCAAAATTAACATTTTCACTTGATTGTGTAGCTTGTCATCTCTGGCATTTTTTAGTCCTAAATACAAATAAATTTATAGATATTGTAATTATTGGTATCATGATAGCCCTTCAGCCGAGAAAATCTAAAGGCGTGTACTTGTATCAGTAACAAACCACGTGTAAAGCTTGCTTAAGCCTTTTTGAATAGCATTTAAGACTTAGTGATCTGCTCATATAAAAAAGGTAAGGAAACAACACTTACTCGTTTGTACAGAATTTATCTTCATCTATTGTGGGCGATCTTTTGACAGTACTCATGAAAAAGCTAAGAAATACCTTTAACTCTCTTGTGCAACATGGACTTCATTCAGAGATCCTGTTGGCGATTTGCCAACACTGCTCATCAAAAGGCAGGGAACAACTCTTACTTGTTTCTGGAGGTTTTATCTAAAACTATTGTTGGCGACCAGTCATCACTGGTCATAATAGAGGTAAGAAATTACTTCCACTCGTTTTAACATATTTTACCTGCATCTAGTTAAGTAATGGTCAAATGTACTGAGAATAACATCTCACCTTTATCTTAATATTTCAGTATGCAATAAGAACAACGTCTTTTAAGATTTAGAAATGGAAATGAAAAATTAATTTGATTTTTATAGAATTGCTACTGTAGATAAGGAAACAATATTATCGAAATACAGAAACCTGAACTGATAAACAGTGAACCAGAATCTCACCAGGGAATAATTAATAAAACACAAAAGTCTTAAACACATCGGGTGTGTTTTAGGCCTCAAGTATGAATTCAAACACGATAAATGATGTTGAACAGAGACACAAACTGTGAGAGTGTTGTAATTTTGACAGTTAATGTCTCAACACCTTCACCTGTATGAGCGTTGTAACTCTGACAGTTAATCTTGTTATTTGGATAAGAGTAACCTTGTAGACGACAGGTGCTGCTGACAAGTTACCTTCTTTCTGATCAGCAGTTCTAGAATATGAACTTTTTTTTTTTAGTTTATGTGTCTCATAAAGTCATGACCAAGTTATAAATACCCAAAACTACTGCTATTCGACAAAGATTTTCACAGACATGCGTAAAAGTGTTCAGAAACTTCTATCCTCTACCCCAGCGACTCAGCAATAAGTTCATGGGCTCACACCGCTTAAAAACTGAGTTTAGATACTCGTAGACACGACAAATACAGCTCATTGTGTACCTTTGTGCTTAATAGTAAAAAAACAAATGTAACCTTCCAGTGTAAATGAAAGACAAAATATGTTAAAGAAATAATTCAATAAGAAACATTTATCACATGTCTTTTGAGCATGCGCGGTTTAGAAAGGTATTAACTTTTAAATTTCGTTTATTTGCTTGTTGCAAAGCACAAAAATACACAAAGGACTGTCTTTGCTGCGTCCGCCCCAAATATCGAAGTACAATTTTCAGCGGCATGAGAAATTGTTGTTGTCATTCAGAGCTTGTAGTACACACTGAAAAAAATTACACATTTTGATAAAAGTTAAGAAAACGACCTTTACACGAGAGATAAATACAAAATAATATATTTGTACTTAAACTAACATTTGTAGTTTCTTCAGGATTGATATACATGACTAAGTTCGTTTTTTTCTTAACTATTATCAAAATATGTGTCATTAGACTTATCCCTGAACCCATGGGGAGTCCTCAGACTAATCCGTGAACCCATGGGAGTCCTCAGACTAATCCGTGAACCCATGGAGAGCAAAACTTTGAGAGAAGAGCGTTAAAAATAAATTACTTCCACTTCTTCCAATGAAACTTAAATTTCATCACATCCTTCGGTCTAACAAAGCTTACTGACGATGAATTATATATTAAAATTTTGGTTCATATGAAGGAAATGATAGAAATGGATGCTGGGAAAATGTTTTGGCATCTTTTTCTGCCATCACTTTAATTGACCAAAAACGTATCCAATATATATATCGTTTCGCTCTACGACAATTAGAAACTCGACAGTTAATATTAATGCTGCCTGATTACTAATATTAAAAACTCAACAACTAGCATTACTGCTGTCTGACTATAATATTAAAAACTCAACAGTTAGCATAACTGAAAAATAAAGTTTTGCAGCATGATTTGGTAACCATCAGTAACGATATTTTGCACTACGATTTGGTAACCGTTACTAATAAAAAATAGTATGAATACTATTAAAAAGTGTACATTAACTGAGGGAGCTAATGGATTCGGAATTGTTTGTTTGTTTGCTTTTGAGTTGGACCATCTTTGTAAAGTCTCTCGAAGGAAATCGAACGCCGTATTTCAGTGTTGCACTTCTGTAAACTTTCCACCGTTCCACAGCGAGACGTTGTGGAGAAGAAAGACTCGACTGTGTACTTTGTATTTACTAGAAAATGTTATATTATATACGATGTTAAGAACTCGACTGTGTACTTTGTACTACAAAATGTTATATTATATATGATGTTAACAACTCGACTGTGCACTTTGTATTTACTACAAAATGTTATATTATATACGATGTTAAGATACGTCAGGTTCCAATTAAAGTTTTAATGAAACTAACTAGGAACACTTAAGATATTTCAAGAATTTTGCATTGTAATTTCTAACTCATTAGGTGATTACAAAGACAATTTCATTACTGTATAAGTTTTTGTCTTTTTGAGTTTTTTGGGCGTGTTATTAATAACTTTTTTTTTAATTTAACTTGAAAGTACAAAAGAAACTGGCACCAAAATGTATTATTTACCTTGGTAAAGAGTAGCTAAAAAGTGAGCGGTGGGTAGTGATGAGTAGCTGCGTTCCCTGTAGTCTTACACTACTAAATTAGGGACGGCTAGCGGAGACAGCTTTCGAGTAGCTTTGCGCGAAATTCTAAACCCAGAACAAACCTTTCCTAATACAAATATATTTTCATATATGAAAAATAGTACAATTTATAATAACGGTTATTTAAAATAGTTATTACAAATAATGATTAATGTACAAACGTTTTACAACTTTACAAACAATATTGAGTTTTCTAGCTGATTCGGAACTTCCTGGCCAGGTGGTTAGGGCGCTCGACCCGTAATCTGAGGGTCAAGGGTTCGAATATCTGCCGTACCAAACATGCTTGCCCCTTTTAATCGTGTGGGCGTTGTTGTCAATTTCATTATTTGTTGGTAAAAGAATTGGCGGTTAGAAATAATGACTAGATGTCTTCCCTGTAACCTTACATTGCTAAATTAGGGACGGCTAGAGCAGATAGTCCTCATGTAGCTTTGCGCAAAATCTAAAACCAACAAACCGGAACTTCCTTGATATACTGCCATGGATTCACGTTGAGTGAATTAATTTTAAGTTGATACCGGTACAATTCACTTAACGAGGAGCTAGCTAGCTATTCGCTGATTTCACGCGAGTTTTTCACAGATAAAGTTGTATAACGTCTTTGTAAAAATAGTAATAATAGTAATTAAAAATAGTAATTGATGTCCGATGTCAATCCTCTAAAGTTAAATGGTTTGTTATGTTTGAAATATATAAACTTTTGTGGTGAAAAATCTGAAGTTCCCGATTAATGCTCCGAGATCCACAGTATTCTAAATGTAGCAAACCAATAATATATACCGTCTCCCTGAGCGTTGCGCTGATTTCTTTTTACAAGCGTTAGGCGAGATTCTAGAAATTTCAGCTAAAACAACAATACTGGTATTTACATACACATATACATTATTGATTCTTCACACTCAATAATCTTCTATAACTTTATTGAATAGGTGGGAATTTTGCAGTACAGATTTAACAGTATAAGTTATGTGCGTTTCTAAAAATATATTTGATTGAAGCAAATATCGATATGAAAATAAATATATAATGGTAAATCCGTCACAATCTGCTTTTAAGTTTATGCAGTTCTGGTGTACCTGAAGATGTAAAATATAAATATGCGTGATGGCGCATTCTGAGTAGCGCATTACTTACGTACCTGGAACACCGCTGTCTGCTCATTTCATGAATGAACAACTTCCACGTATTTTTATCTCATATTCTGTTGTTTAGCACAAAGGTCCATAATGGGTTATCTCTGCTGTGCCCACCAGGGATATCGAAATTAAGTTCTTTGTCTCACATATAAGGACGTTGCATAAATAGTTCAGAATAATCTGTGTAAAAATCGAATAATTTTAGGGTTAAAAATTTACATAATTCTGTGTTTTAACTCAGTGAGCAACAATTCAGTTATAAAGTTTGTTTCATAAACCAAGTTCCACTGCAACTAAAAAAAGGGAAAGAAATGTAAGTAGAACCAGTATTCACCAGAAAGTTTCCGTAATTTTCTACGGAGTTTTATCATAAAAAAGTTTAGTGCTAAAATGAAATTCACAAAAATTCTATTATGTGTTGGTGAAGAAAAGTCTTCCCAACAATAAAACTATTTTCGCTCAGAGCCATTTAATTTACTCCTTGATTTGCACTGTTATACTGATTTTCAACAAGTTCATGGGACTTATGACAGCCTACTCGCTTAGTAGCAACAACAAATGTTCTTTAACTTCTTTTTTATTAACATTCATTGATTGAAGTTGCATTACTTATATCTTTTTTTCTTATCACTTCTTCTGCTTCACAGGTTTCTTCTTCACTTTTCATTGAATTCGAACGTCTTTCGACGACCTATTTCAACAGGAACCCCTCATAGGACTGCGTTCATAACATTTGCATTTCATTTTGTGAGAACGAAAGTTCTGTGGTCTAAATTCTTAAAATTACGGTCTATCATAAAGGCGATTTTGATACTTTTAATAATTGGCTGAATATTGTGATGGGTAAAATAGGCACTACATTTCTAGACGATTGACTCCAGATCTTAAGAATAATATCAAACATTTTCTCTAATTTCATATCCAAAACACCAGACCTAGTAATAAAAGGGGACCTAGTAATCGAAAGAACTATTTAGATTGAAGCTATGCTTAATGCATCAAGAGACAGTTCTATAACCTTTAAATTTCAATTTATAGTTCTTGAATTGTTTCGCAGAACACTCGAGCACTTTAAAGAAGTCAATACTGTCTTCAGAAGGTATGTAAACAAGGGTTAGGCTATGTTATTCGATGTATTTGCAGCCAGAGCGAGAGTAAATGGGTTTAAACCGTACAGGTTGCTCATTAGTGCATCTTTCTGGCACTCTATTTTTCTTCCCTTTCTTCATTTCTGTTCTTTCAAGGAAATAAAAATAAAGATTTTTTTCTTCATCAAGAACTATTGTTGCCAGTTACAGACGCTCCCTTGTCATAGTCTACAAGAGAAAACCAGGTGCAGTGAACGGAAACTTGGAAAGCAGATTGGTTTCCATTCCCTCAAAGAAAAGAATTAAAAAGTTTGTTTTCCTTTGTGCTTGGCGAATTACCTTCAAATACTTGTTTCCACTTTAAATAATGTTGCTCTGCTAGGTAAAAAATTCAGAAACTTTTGTATCTTTATACATAACAAACGTTATGGGATTTGTATTTTAAATTAAAAACGGTCTTTTTACTACCAAAGTGATTAGGACTTTTTCTCTTACAACTTAATTTCAGCTCATGATATAACTTTAGTCTTTTTACGTCAAATTAACCGGATGTTGTAAGATATTATTGAAAATTATAAAATATTCTGTTACGTCATTAAATCATTATAGTCATGACATCTGTTTTTATGTGCATATAACATACACGTATTTATATATTTGCTTTCATTCATACAGTTCCACGTACAAACACAATTATTGCTCGCACGTGCATTTCTAACCTTTGTGTGGGCCAGTAATTGGCGATCCAGTCCACGGATCAGAAGGTCTCAGGTTCAAGCTGCTGAAATTTCAGATGTGAATGCACTATAAAAGTGATATTCAGTTTCTGTGTTTCGATTAAGAGTGCTGCTCACCAATTGACCTCCATCCGTTTAGTAGCTCTAGATTAGGGGTGACTATATCTAGCCCCCCAGTGGCTCAGCGGTATGTCTGCGGACTTACACGCTAAGATCCGGGTTTCGATACCCGTGGTGGGCAGAGCACAGATAGCCCATTGTGTAGCTTTGTGCTTAATTCAAAACAACAAAGACTATATCTAAATCTTGAGGTAATTAGACTGGTCATTTTGTATTGCAAAATGTTATTCATGTTAAGATACTAAAAATCTAGATATTAAATTTACTGAATCCACACGTAACTTTTTAATACCCATGGAAGTTATTTAAACACGTTAGATTATAATAGTTATTAATACTGGTAAGGCTATTTGAATAATAACAGTAATGCATGATTAACACTAGTAACGACACTTGAATAATAACAGAAATACAACATGATTAACTGTCGTGTTAGCACTTGTAAGATTACAGGAAAATAATGTGACTAACACTGGTAAGACCACCCGAATAATAACAGTAATAGAACATGAATGTGACATAATTAACTCTGTTAACTTTATCCAATTGCTAAGGATTTTCAACAAATTCTTCGACTCTGTTACCATTAAGTAAACAACTGAAGCCATTGTATTTAATATTTGTCTTCCTATATGAAAATACAAACCTTTTTAATAATAAGTACCTTTGAACAAAGGCAGGTTTGTTGAAACAGCGGCTGTTCTGCTTGTTGACAACATTTTTCTTTTCTGTTGTTCCTGGCCTGGCATGGCCGAGCGGGTTAAGGCGTGCACTCGTAATCCGAGGGTCGCGGGTTCGCGCCCGCTTCGCGCTAAACATGCTCGCCCTCCCAGCCGTGGGGGTGTATAATGTGACGGTCAATCCCACTATTCGTTGGTAAAAGAGTAGCCCAAGAGTTGGCGGTGGGTGGTGATGACTAGCTGCCTTCCCTCTAGTCTTACACTGCTAAATTAGGGACGGCTAGCACAGATAGCCCTCGAGTAGCTTTGTGCGAATTTCGAAAAAAAACAATCAAACAAACAAACAAACAAAAACTGTTGTTCCTATATAAAAAAGCATAGAAACATTAATTGAGGTTTGTTGTATTTTCCACATTGTTAATATAAAAAGCTATGCAGAAATTAAAGAATTTTATTTGTTTTAATAAAAATTTCAGCAATAAACAAAAACGCGAAAACAATTATGTTTAACTTTCTTACACAGTCAGCTGATATTGTGAATATAGGACGAGTTACTTTACTGGAATGTTTCCAAGCGTTCTCTTCAATTAATCCACCAACGGTTGGCATCTTAAGTAAAAAAAAAAAAATGTTTCCTACAGTCCGGTAGAACAAAGATAAGTTTACGTAAATACATCGCAAAAATTCGATTCCCTGTGGGTCATACAGCAGATAACCCAAAGTGGCTCAACTCTTAAAAACAAACGAATGAACTATACAGGTGATAAGTTAATGGCTGACATCAAACACAACTAAATTAAGCTTCTAAATGTTGATACAAGGCATGTATTAGGTAAATTGTTTTTCCAATAAAGAAGAAAAATAATTTTATTCATAAAGTATGGTTATCATAGCTATTGTATTTTGTGACTTATTTATTATTCGTTTCTTACAGTTTTCTTGAATCATACAGATAAAATTATTCTCTTGTACACAAGATGGCAGTAGTAAAAAACAAACCATTTCCTTTTGCTTCATGTTTTCACACAAAGCTATAGAAGGGCCGTTTCTACAAGAAATCTATAATTTTGAGCTGGTAGACTAGAAGAAACGTAGCTTTTCAACATCATCAACCGACAACTCTTGGGTCACACAAATCGAACAGAAGGCTTTGTCCGTCACTCCTGTAACGCACCTATGGCCTTAAAAACGTGGTATAATTTTATAACAAGAAGACGCAGACTATGACCTCTTTTATTTCACGGTTAGGCATACTAACCATTAGGCAACGTCAAGCCAAAAAACAAAAGTACTTTTTTCTGTGGGGTTATTTCTGACTATTTGTTGTTAAGTGCAAATCTGTAGAATAGTGTATCTGCTAAACCCGTCAGAGAAACATCAGAACCACATGTATGTTTATGAACTTGAATTACACTGCTTACGAAAATCAGAATATGTTTTAAAAGTTTTTTACTTTTGGTTTTGGAAAAAAAAACGTACAATATTTTTTTCTAACTTGAGTATGTCTTTTGAAGTTTCAGCTTTCCTCATAAAAAACAACAGAATTATATCACAAGTAATGTGAAAATGTGGATTGATCGGGCTGATATTCTGAATGTAAATTGCACTCCTCGCTCGCATAAAAATCAGCCCGTGTTTGAATTATTTTTACTTAGATAAATTCTATGAATTACAGTACAATAAATATTTCAAGTCCTTGGTTTTGTTGTCATTTTGTTTACTAATTATTATCGAAAACAAAAGTTCGCTGGAAAATTCGCTCATTCAAATTTCGAGTTTAATGATGAAAAGTAGGCAGATATAATTGTGTAATACAACTATCAAATATATGCATTGCATAATTCCCGAACTTGGTATTTAAACTTTTTATTTAATTACGTAAATAAATCACGTCACTCGGGTTTGACATGTAATTCGTTTCTCAGCAGGCTGCGATGTTGTTACTAATGACATAGGAGATGACATACCGAAAATTAGCTTTCCTGCTCCAGTTAGAGAGAAAAAATGTTTCGTAATCATTAGTTGGTTAAGAATCAGGAACAAATCGCATTTTATTGTGATGAAGGTCGTGTTTTTCCAGGGGTTACAACGTTATGCATCTTGACACACAATCAAGAAAGTGATTAAAATATACACAATTAAACTCATGTTTTTGTTTTAAATGTTGAGCTACGTTAGAAGTGTTTCTGCTTTGACTGAATCATGTATTTCTCAACCTTTAGAGTTAACAAGCTTATAAGAGAAAGAACTTTAGTTTCATGATTTCTTAAGTTCAACAACATGTTAGACGCAAGTTATGTCTTTATATCTATAAAGTAATATAGATATCACTTCAAGCAATTCAAAGATGATATTTTCTAAAGATAGTGATGAATGAATATAGAATGCGCAGTAAACTCAACCCCTTAGATTGGAGCGTATTTACAATACGATCGTCTGGTGAACCTTTTACAGATGCATTTTATCATTCCACGTGTTATTTCAATAAGGTTTATTTATTTTACAATTAAGCACAAAGCTACGCAATAGGTTATCTGTAATCTGCCCATCACGGGTATCGAAACCCGGTTTTTAGCTGTGTGAGGCCACGTGACATACCGCTATGCCATTGGAGAAAGGGCTATTTCAGTAAGGAGATTTACATTTATTTTCAAGTAAAGAAGCCTAACTGTAATACATCGTTGACAAAAAATGTTTGAGTTGAGTTTGGGTATAATGGGAACATTCAGAGTGCTCAGGATCGCTAAGTTCCTAATTTTTTCCGTTAGATGTCACTGTTACTGTATTTGTTTCTCGTACCAAATGTCAGAAAAAACTGCTACGAAAAACAATTGTTTTTACGAATAGTCATTTTTATAAGAACTGTCAAAGGGAAGATATTGAAAACACTTGAAAAAAATGTACTCGACACGATACAATAAAATCGTGCATATAATGCTAACATGAAAAAATATATAAACTGAATAACAACAAATATATATATATATACCAAATACACATTTCTCTTTCTCTATAAGCATTTTTCTCCGTTCACGGTTTTACCATCGACGTATTTATTTAATCATTCGACGGAGAAAATCACATATTATTCGTAAATTCTGTTGCAAAAGAAACATCTTTGTTCTTAATAGGTTTTTTTCTCAGACTGGCCTTCAACACTACGACGACTAATGGATTTTGTGCGAATACACATGCTTCGATCATAAAGATGAAAAAAAAAAACTCGGCAGAGGATTGAAAAATAGCAAAGATAGGTTATTTCACGGTTTTACCCTCTTTTCAGAGAAAGTAAGAAAATAATAACTTGTGCTATGAAAATGACATAGATTAATTTTCTACTCTATCACCTGAAATTGAAAGTAACAATTTTTTTAAAAAACAAACTTGACAGTACTTATTTTTGGTATACCGTTTACTATCAGTGTGGTGCACACATTCCAGGGTGTTGAGCAATTTTGCGGTTTTTCATGTCCAAACCACCCGTTATAAAGAAATGACAAAGCGTTATGCAACATTACCCATGTTTTATGTAACATGCATTAGAAACCTCAACAATACTTAATGGGATTAATGCATTATTGATAGCATTCTATAAAAAATCGCTTTAATGTAACTAAAGTGTTATTATATAATTTGTTATCAAAAATGGAATGGGCTGAAAATAATTTTGCTGGGTAAATAACTTAGAAAAATAATTTAAAAAGTTGCTCGGATTGTACACCGTCGATAATGTCAGGTTTATATGTCTTCGTTTGTATTTTATTTGTTTTTCAAAATAACTTATTTTAATACATTTGTTGCGTTTTTCTTGCATGAATTCCTTAAAAGTCATGTTGTTGGTTATATGAGATATAAGTTTTACTGTAAAGCAAAAATTAACTTCATTTCGATGGTTTTATCATTATACGATGTACAAATAAATGCATTTAGGTTGGTTAATTTATTAGTGATAAACTAGATAGTAAACATCCCTCACCATCAATTCTTTTACAAATGAACAGTCAGGTTGAATTTAACGTTATAACGCATTCGCGGATGTAAGCAGGCGGCCATGTTCGATACCCGCGACTCGAAGATTGCGAGTCGAGCGCCCTAACCACCTGACTATCTTCTTGTTTATTTTTATTGAAAAATGTTACCAGGTAATGTCAAGAACACTTCTCCAACACTTTAAAATTTAATCTGTCAGACTAACAGTTGAATAAATTTATTAAGAATTTATTTTATTTTGTAATATTAACTTGTTCTTTACAGTTTTTTGTCCATGACCCACTGGTTCCGTCTTAAGATTTGTGTAGCTCATTGAAATCCGATACTATTTACTATTTGTTTGATAAGAATTTTATCTTCTGTTCGGTTTGAGTTAAACACAAACCTACACAAAGGACTATCTATCTGTGCCCTGCCGATCACGGGTATTAGACTCTGAATTTTAGAGTTGTAGAGGAGGAGCAACAAAATTTGACCTTGTAGTTTTTAATTTAGTTTTGTCAGCCTAACTTTAATACGTCTGGGATAGAACAGCAGTCTTCGCGCGTAAATATGGCATTTGGCGTTTATGCAGTACCACGTGTAGCGACCATCAAGCTTACAAAGAGAACTCGTGAGATTTAACAATCTCAGAAGAAATAAATGGTTAGATTTCGCCGTCCAACATTTATTTTTCTGAGCTGCCACGTCGACCATCAATGTTCATAGGTTGGTGAGCTTGAGACAATTTCCTGTGCTAGGTAGCTTTCGTTTTATTGTACAAGGCAGGTAATGTAGATCACGATTCAGAAAGAAAAGTGGGTTAATAAAAACTGTTTCACATCTACTATAGGGACAACTTCAGAATTTGTCTTCTCATTTTTACTTTTCTTGTAATGTGTGCACGCCATTTAGTCATTAATTTAAGGTTGGTTTATGTAAAGCAAATTCTAAAATAATTTTGGAAGAATTACAGTGAAACCTGGTATAGAATGTTTCTCAAAATGAAAGCCAATTTATCTCCGTGAAGCATACGAAACTAAAGTTACCGTTACATTCAGGGTTAAAAAAGCAAGCTTAGGTGACAAGAAAACAAGACAATTTTTAAACTTTAAAATAAATCAAAATAACTTGTCTCCTCATATTTCTTAAGATAAAAGTGACTATGAATTGTCAAGGAAATCAATTTTATGTAAATGAAACACGTTTGTTTTTATATGTGTAAAATTACTTGTGGGTAAATGAAAGATATTTTTACCCGCCTCTCAGTGGCTCAGCGGTATGTCTGCGGACTTACACGCTAAAATCCGGGTTTCGATACCCGTAGTGGGAAGAGCACAGATAGCCCATTGTGTATCTTCAAAACCAACAAAATATTTTTACCCGGATCAGGGCTGCTCATATAGAGCTGATACCTTTGTCATCGCTTCACTACAATCTTGGACTTAGGAGGTCAAACTCTTTTGATTGATATATTTGATCACCCTCAAGTCTCAAAGATCAATTTACTCTAATTCTGCCTAAAATAAAATAATTTCAATTTTAAGATAGGCTGGTAGATATTCTGATGAAAATTAAATCAAATTTAGTATACGCGCACCCCACGTTTTGGAATACTAGTGCTCATAAATATAACTAACAAAAAGGTTGTCCTCCAGTAGCACAGCGGTATGCTTGTTTGTTTTTTGAATTTCGCACAAAGCTACTCGAGGGCTATCTGCGCTAGCCGTCCCTAATTTAGCAGTGTAAGACTAGAGGGAAGGCAGCTAGTCATCACCACCCACCGCCAACTCTTGGGCTACTCTTTTACCAACGAAAAGTTGGATTGACCGTAACATTATAACTCCCCCACGGCTGGGAGGGCAAGCATGTTTAGCGCGACGCGGGCGCGAATTCGCGACCCTAGGATTACGAGCCGCGCGCCTTACGCGCTTGGCCATGCCCGGCCTCAGCGGTATGCCTATGGACTTACAAAGCTAAAAATCCGGACTTGGATATCCTTAGCGGGCCTACCATGTAGCATTATGCTTAATTATAAACAAACAAACAAAAAGATTAATTTACTCTGATCCTGCTTTAAAGAATTTCAAGTACCGCGACTATTGAGGATTTTATTTGTTATACAAGTGTTTTTAATTTTTAGTTTCTCGTCGCTGACACATCAAATGTGTTATAAACATGTACTAATATAACAATACTATTTAAATTGGTAATCGTAGTTAACTTAAATTATTATAGTTAATTCATATTCTGATTAATATCTCACCATTGTTGAAACGTTTTCTATATTGTGTACCTTTCGGTTTCAGGGTTAGCGTTATAATTGTAAATAAACGTAAAAATCAATTTTATTTATTTTTTAGTACATGTAGAGTTTATTTTTATTGTTTTATATCTAAGCACAAAGCTAAATATATAATCTACCCACCACAGGTATCGAATCTCGATTTCTAGCCCTATAAATCTGCAGACATGCCGCTCGGCCACTAGGGCGCAACAGAGCTTTATAAACTGGAGTAGAAACGTTCTGCGAATCCGATATTTGTTAATGTGATTTATTGAGAAAACGGAGAATTAAGGGACAAAATTGTTATTAACTAGGTTCATTATTTTCGTTTACTCATGCGATTCGAGACACGGGAAGCCTACGGGATTTGAAACGCTAAAATCCGGGGTTCATTTTCCCGCGATGAACACAGCGGGTAGTTCAACTTAGTTTTACCCTAAAACGAACTGATAACATTGCATGGTGTAGCTTAAAATTACAAAGAGAAAAGAAGCTATGACGCATGAACTTTGTGAGAACAACAAGAACATAGCATGTTGAATATTATGCTGACATCTCAAACGATTTATGTGATTTAGTGGCTCTTAACACATGAGGACGGTGAACAATAATTAATTAATTTTTAATTAAAACGATTACAAGCACACAAACTTAGCAGAACAGACAATCAGTGTACGCCACTATAATTCTAGACATGTATTATACATACACGAATTACCGTAGAAACTTGTCTCTACTGTGCATTCGTATTAATTTCCAAAAACTCTTCTTTGTTCAAGAGTTTATCGCTCAGGCCGTTACACTAGTCGCATATTCACAACTAAAATTAAATATCAATATCTCTGTTAATGCTTACAACATGGCGGACACAAAGAACGAAAAACATTATCAAATACTCAGTGTCAATAGCACGGGTTTTTTTTGGGGGGGGGGTTCATATGTGGAGACACAAAATAATAGTTATTTATATTAATTACTGAAAGGCACATGCTTTATTTTTAATCATTTTGAAATATAATTTACATTCAAGTAGTTATATAGAATCAAAATGTACGATACATTTAGTATGTAAATAGAACTAAGAGAAGTGTATACATCAAGTCTGTATTTAATTACAACGGAAGAGTTGCAGTGTTGAGGGCGAAGTGACTTTCTTTTAGGGACACAAATGTGTATAATTCAAAGAACGTGAGCTGCTGCTGTGCAGCAAAAAATTCTGAGAAGTGCAAACACTGCATAAGTCTACTAATGTATTGCAACAGGTAAATAAGTTATAAGCTGTTCAAATTTAAGCATTTATATTCATTTACTTATTTAACATTTGTATATTAGTTAAAGAACCACAACACATCAAAATTACAAATGTTTCAATCGACCATATAGAATTATAGAAGGTAAGATTTTTTTTTCTTTTTTTAAGAAATAACATCGGGAACTTAAAAAATCGTTTTGCAAATGTTAGGCCAATAATGCCATACACATCATACACTACTATAGTATTAGTAACACGAGATATAATAGTGGTATCACTAGTTGTTAAAGTTAAACGTAAGTTACATAACAGAAAAGTAAATCTAAATCAACTTATGTATAAAAGTCTGTCCTGATAGTAAAGTTACTCCTATCTGAAAAATATCATCTATTATTGGAAAGTGTTTAAACACTGTCGTAGTTTGAGACACGCACTTTTCGATTTCTAAAGTAGAGACCTATTTGTTTTATTAACTTTTCGTTTTTTGAAAAGCAGAAAATTGAAATGTAATATCTTAAAGCATGAAAAATTACACTTCAGTATAAAGAGCAATATGTATCTAAATTGTTTGTTTTTTATTCGTAAATTGCGTTATTAAAAAGTATAATTAAATATAAAGACATAACTTGCGACAATCTTTAGCTAGCAGTCATAACAAAATGGAGGTACTACCCACCACAGGTTAAGTGATAATTACTGTTTTCTGTTTCCTGAGTGTAGGTGAACACATGTGGTAATGACTATTTTTAGTTTCCTAGGTGTAGGTGAACATATTTGATAATGACTATTTTTAGTTTTCAAGGTGTAGGTGAACATATTTGATAATGACTATTTTTAGTTTTCAAGGTGTAGATGAACATATTTGATAATGACTATTTTTAGTTTCCTAGGTGTAGATGAACATATTTGATAATGACTATTTTTAGTTTCCAAGGTGTAGATGAACATATTTGATAATGACTATTTTTAGTTTCCAAGGTGTAGGTGAACATACTTTACTGTTGTGGAAGAAATAATGAAAACCTAAAAAGAATAATTAGTTTTTAATATCGTTTTAACTCACTAGATGACATACTTCGTTTTAAAGTTTGCACTGAAATAAGTTATAATGAAGTTTTACTCTAAAGTGAAATATTACGAAAACGATTTTAATTCTGGTTTGGTAAAAATCAAATAATGTTTTATGTTTAATAAACAATTAAGTAAAAATATTCTTAATATTCTTGTCAGAAAAGAACAAAAATAATTTAGGTTTTTACGATGATCAGTCGAAAAGATTATTTTAATCTCTTTTTGCGGCTAATTAAAACATTTTTTTATTTTATTGTATTAATCGTTAAAAATTGCAGGTTTACCTTCTTATTCAGACCAGTTAAGACAGTCGCTTTATATTATTATATTAATTAAGCAGTTAATACAATTGTTTCATATATATTTTCTTAAGGTCCGGCATGGTCAGGTGATTAAGGCACTCGACTCATAATCAGAGTGTCGTGGGTTCGAATCTCCGTCACACCAAACATGCTCGCCTTTTCAGCCCTGAGATCAATATAATGTGACGGTCGATCCCACTATTCGTTGGTAAAATAGTAGCCCAAAAGTTGGCAGTGGGCGGTGATGACGAGTTATCCTCCATCTACTCTTACGATGTTTAATTTGGGACGGCTAACGCAAATAGCCCTCGTGTAGTTTGGCGCGAAATTCAAAAACCAAACCATTTTATAATCTTACTATTCTGAGTTGAAACGTCCTACTTATTTTCTTACTGAAGTCAACTGAAACTATTACTTTATATTTTCATAATTACCAGTAGAAATAAGAGGTCCTTCAGTGGGTTAGGAGCTACAGACTTAAACGCTAACATCCATGGCTCGATTTTCTGTGATTAATACAGCAGATAGCTCAAAGTGGCTTTTCGCTTAAACAACGACTGACAGTTTTCTTCATTGTTATAGTTAAATAAAACACAAATAAGCTAAAACTATTGTTTTACCTTCTAGTGTTGACACAGTTTATTTATGTTCAGACTGTTTGGTGTTTAGTAGTATTGTATCATACTGTAGCACAAACCGTGCGTGCGTGTGTGTGTATGTAGCTGAGCAGACCTTTTACTGCCTGGTATTGAAGCTATATGTTTAAATTCTGAGATGTTAAGCACTTTCCGTGCGATGCTCTATTTGTGGAAAGCTGACTAGACATGTGAAAATACTTACTACGGATGTTTTATTCTTTTTAAAGAGCAGTAGTTTCATATTTCTAAATGTATCTTAAGTTAGAGAAAATGCAACAAAAGAACGTGCTACAAATAACTCATTATAACTTAGCACTGCTGAATCACACGTTATTTTCTGTGCACTTCAGAAAGGATAATTTGAGATAATAGTCAAAACGACAGAAAATAGCAGTCTGACATAAGTTGAAACTATCATAATTTAGAAATGCCTGTTATGAAACCAGTCATTTAGGCTAGATATAAACTTTCATTTGTTTGTAGTAGTAAACAAGCTGAATTTCTCAGATAAAATTACTGGGAACAAATATACCTTTCACACGCACAATTTGTCCCATTTTTATACCCATTTCAGAGTTGTTGAGTTGATTAAAATACGTCAGAAGAGAGTAATGGATATATAAACCTTTCCATACTATCCTCATATTTCCTAACATAAACACCTTCATTTACATAAGCTTCGACAAACTATCTCAAGTGTTGACATGGCAAACAATGAGAACGATGTGCCACCCTATCTCTTCACCTCGCTGATACTACCTCTTGCACGTGGATATAACATGTGAATGTGAAACACTTAGTTGTTTCATTATAGTATTTATAAAACCATTGCAAGAAGAGCTTTCTAATGTTTTTCTGCTTTATTGGTTGATACTTTTAAACCATTTATCGACCCTCTGCAGGTTCGAGTACGTGCCACCAAACATGCTCATCCTGTCAGCCTTAGAGACGTTATGATTTGACGGTCAATCTTACTTTTTGTAAGATGATGTGTTGATTAGCTGCATTTGGTTTAGTCTATCACTGCTTAATTAGGAACGACTAGCGCTGACAATTCTCGAATTTTTGCAAAATTCAAACCAAACAAAGTATTTTCTGCTGGTTTTAAGTTTGTGGAAATTATCTGCTTAGTTTTTCAGTTAAGTTAAAATCGGAATAAGGACATTCAAGAAGTTTACGTTCGCAAATTTAAATGAAATATTTCAAAGGAAACAAAAAAAACGTAAAATTATTACGTAATAAGGCCCAGACATTTAAAATCAATAACGCTACCCAAAACCGTAGTGGACGTTAATGGGAGAATTATACGCATTTTACACACACACATTGCATTTCCATCTTCTGACGACAGCTGGTTCATTTTAAATGATTTTTTATCCTACTAATATACTTAATATCTTTTATATTGCATTTTCTTGGTTTGTTGTAACCAATCAGCGACTAAAGCGAATTTATCTTTTTTTTTATTTCTGTAGCTGTTTCATTTATTCGTTATTCTGTTCATCAACATGCCGAACAAACACTTTGGTTGTTGGTTGTCTAACTTCAATTTTTAAGTTGGTTTAATGAGAAACTTTAACAAGTCCACCTTATGCGCACATTAGTTTTCCATTAAATAAAATTAATTTTCAGCTTCTGTTCTACCCGTCTTTTGTGTTCAAAACTTTGCAAAAATTAAATAGTTTCTACAAGTAACAACTGTTTGAAAATTTATACTTAAACTAGGATACAACATAATGGAAAAAGACTGTTACAACTCGAAACTAAAGCGAGTGGGATACCTTGGTTTTACAAGGCTTTGAAAAGATATAAACTGATGATTAATTGAGAGTAGTTTATGAACTCGGTTATCTTCAGCAGAGATAATTTAATCTTAATTCGTAGAATAAAAATGTTATTAATTAAATGGCACTGCAAATAATAAAAGCAATTTTTGTAAAACATAAATTGGTAAAGGTTTCGAATGGATAGCCTTGTTTGGTCTTTTTATAAAACCCGTGTTGCTAGCTATTACTAAATTATAAATTGCAAAACAAATAAATAGACTGCAGTGTTTGGTTGAAAATAAATAAATTAATTGTAAGTTATGGAGTCCACAGTGAGTGTGCTGGGATTATTAACTCACGAGATGGCGCCCTCTTCAGGTTACCACCAGTTTCGTCTCGACCAATCACAACCACCCGACTGTACAGCTGGAGTTCATTGCTGTCAGATGAGAGTGAGTGTTTAAGAGACGTCACGTGAAAAGCAAACGTCATCTTCTACCTGGTTTACTGGCATCCTCGGACAGCTAGTAAAGATAACGAAACTTGTTCGTTCATGAATTCTCTGCAGAAATAGAAGTTTAATACTAACAAACAACGCCCATTCTATCGACGACCATGCCTTACCTCTACATAGAAACGGCAAAGGAGAAGTTATGTCAGGGAGCAAAGTAAGTTGGTTACCGATTTTTTTTTTATTGAAATGTATTAAACGCGCGGGTTGACATCTGTCATCATTCACTGTTTCACAATTCTAACATAACAGTTTCAACAAACATTAAAGATCTACCTTTTAATTGCTATTGTAAGCATAAAACACGGTGACTTACACTTAAGTGTCTTGTTACAAACGAAATATTTTTTTATTGTTTAAAACTTTTATGGTTTAAACACAAACTAATGATATCATCCAGAACATTGAACGTATGGGGGTTGTAAGAAACTAAGCTTCCATATAAAACGAAGGAAATGTGTAAATTGTAGAAAAATTACTTTATTGTCTAGAACGTAGAGCATCGAATACTTTCCAAAAACTTAGTTGTCAGGTAGAACGAAGGACACATACAGATTGTAGAAAAATTACGTTACGATCTACAAAGTAGGGGTCCGGCATGGTCAGGTGGTAGGGTTCTTGGCATGAAATTTGAAAATAGAGTGTTCCAAATCCCCCTCGTCTTTTCCGCCGTGTGGTCTTTATAATATTTGGTCAATTTCCCTGTTTATTAGTAAAACATTAGCCCAACGGTTGGCGATGGGTGGTGTTGACTAGCTGTCTTCTTTCTAGTTTTTCAATACTAAATTAGAAACAGCTAGCGAAAAAAAGCCCTCTTTGTACAAAATTCAAATCAAACAAAAATTAAAACGTAAGACATGCGCAGACTGTAGAAAACTACGTTGCCATCTAAATTGCAGGACATATGCTTGTCGTATGAAAATTAATAAAGCTATCAAGATCATTGAACACGAGAGTTTTGGGGAAGAAAACTAAACGAATTAAAATTCTGTTAAGAATGTTGTACATAAAGTGGTTGTTTAAAAGAGTGTCATTTATTAAGAATCAACTTTAAGTTTTTCCATTAAATTTATGTCTATAAAAATAACCAATGTCTCTTTCTGTACGGCCTTATATAAATTTTATCCCACGATTAAGCTTTAAAAATTAAAACATTTGTGGAAAATTAATTAAAAACATACTTTATTTCAAAAAACTGCGCAAAGGCACGCAAGATCTATCTCTTCATAACAGTCTGTTATTTTAAACTAAAGAAAGAAAACTAATGAAGGGTATCAGCCGCTAACTCTTGGACTACTGTAATCAAATGGTGGAATTTGATCGTCACTCTTATAACACATACACGATTTAAATGTGCGGAATGAGAATTTATGGCAACGGGACGTGAACTAGAAACCTTTAGATTCACAATCAGTCTCTCTAATCACGAGACTATGCCTGACTTGAAAAAGAAAAGGAGATACACATTATTACTTCAAAGATAAAAATTGTTAGTTAACTTCTAGCAAGGTGTCTCACAAAAGAGCAATTGTACTGTGTTTTCTTTTTGAGGGCTAAATTTGAAGTACCGTATTTTCCGGTTAATAAGCCGAGGCCAATTTTCAGCTCTGAAAATAAGGGTTTTTGCTTATTACCGCCCAATAAGCCGAGGCCATTTTTAAGATGTGACAAGTTTCTTCAAAATGATTTCTTAGTCTCGTTTCAGCGTCAGCATGCATGTTGTGCGTGATCATTGGCGTTCTGTAGTAAAGTAGAACGTGTCGTATTGAGACAGAGATGGAATCAAAATGTCATTCGTTATTGGCTCCACTCACTATAATTAGGCAACCAATGAAATTCCAGAATTTTTACTCAGTAATTAAAATCACTAACCTAGGGTATAAATACAAGGGGTATTTAGTGGGAGTTTATCATTGTACCGTCAAAAGCCAAAGATGTCTACATCTGCAAAAAAAAAGAATGCGTTATGATGGTGCTTTTAAACTGAAAGTAGTAGAGCTAGCCTTAAAAACCTCAAATATGAATGCCGCTCGCCATTACGGTATTTTTTGGTCCAAAGCTGGTGATCGGAAAATAATATTCGTCGATTGTTCTTTACAGTTGGCTCTTTTTAATAACTCCAAAATATTGTAAGTAAGCATGATGTTCAGGGACAATTATTATTTGTAGCACCATCATCTGATGTTAACATCGGCAATTATTTTTGGGGAAACTTTGAAAAATTCTGGCATTTAACCTTAAAACCGTGTTTTAATTATTATTATAATTTTGATCAGGGACATTGTTTTATCTTATGTTTAAGTTTTAATGTTTTTTTCCTCATTGTTAATAACAATGCACCACTCTTTACCATCATCTTTTTGACATTCCTGAAGTTGTATGTGTTTATTTACTACAAATGTCACGAATAGTAAATAACACACGATCCCTCGTTGAGCGAACTTTATCATTAGGAAAGCTTCTGTTTGGCTTTGTCAAGAAAAACTACACGAATTCTCTCCCATATCGACTGCAGATAAACAAAAGATGATAAAATACTAAATATTCTTCTATCCTACGTGTTTGAGAACACACATAATGATTTCCAAAGACAAAGCTAACTTTCACATGGGATTTTATTGCTCTATTCAGTGGGATGGACTTAAACATAGCATATATGTTTACTTTAGGCAGAAATGGAAGAGTCGTTTAAATGAATATGGACTTCAGATGAAGATTCCAGTTCAGGTAGATATTTGTGAACATTCAGGCTACAGAGTAAATAAAAATATGGCCTCTTTGTTTTAAAGGATGTATATATTAAAGCCATAGTCCTAACTTCTTTATGAGGAAACTTTCAATAAAGCATAGTATAGTTGGAAAATAGTAATTTTAATTAGTATTATTACATAACAACAGACAAAAAGACTGTTTCACAAGTTTCCAGAAAACCTTTGATTAAAAAATGTTAGCAGTGTATATAGTGAATAAAATGCAAGTATATTTGCTTTTCAATTGTTATTGATATCTTAGTAAATGATGTCTTAAGTCCTTTGTTGCGATATGGAAAGCCCATAAAAGGCAAACTAAATTATGTATACTTCCGTCAAAACGTCTTGGTTGTGTCATTATTTGATTCATCAGTAGAAAAGAGGATTGCTCACCATCAGCTACGATAAGCTGACATTTTGTATACAGTAAACTTTGGGTTTACATTTGGTAAATAACAGCCTTTGGGTTCACATGTGATATATAATAAACTTTGGGTTTACTCTTCGCAGACAATACCTTTAAAACTTACGTCTGGTAAATAGCAACCTTCAGATTTATATTTGTATTTAATAAACAGTAACTTTAGGATTTGTGTTTTGTAAATAGTGACTAACGGGTTTGCATTTAGTCATAACCTTGAGTTTACACATAATAAATAGTAATACAAGGTTTTACATTTGTTAAATAATAGCCTTTGAATTTGATTGTTAAACTGTTCATGATCTTAATTTTTTTCTTTAAGCCTGGAAGTAAAAATCCCATGAGCTATAAGATTTAACTGCCACAGATGTAAAAATGATTTTATGAGTAGATTATTCTCCTCAAAATCAAATTCTATGGTTCTAGTGAGGGCTAAACTTCTCTGTTAAGTTGTTATAAGTCTGTATCAGCAATGTACAGATTTAGATTCACGTTTAAGATACTGATTTCTCTACACTCTGAACGTGGTCAAAACCTTTTTTCATGGACAAAAATACCCAAGAGTTATAGTAAAGGATTCCCGTTATATAATGATCTGATGTAAAAAAATCAAGTTATGTAAACATTACAAATCTAGTAAAAATATAATCTAAAAGTAGGTAAGATGAGCAAGAAAAACTCCAGAATAGTAAGCCTTGTTTTCATGGCAATTTTAATAAACAGTAAACATTAATATAAAAAAGGGACCAGCTGACAGAAGGCGCTATCAACGCAGTTGCACCGTCTTATACCATCTCTTCATTGTAGATTGATCGTGCGTTAAGTCATCAGTTTTAGCTTAGGATCTGCACTGTTTTCAAATCATACTTTAGAGCTATATATACATGCCAGTATAATTGTAATTCATGTCGGTTCTCATTTGTTTTCTATACACAGTGTTTGTAAATAGCACTAATCTTACCACTTTCTGTTATTTCTCTTTACATAAAACATATACGGAGCAGCTGTTTATAACGTGATGAAAGATGTTTGGATCCGTGCACGTGAGAAACGTGGCATTTTATCAGTTGGAACAAGTGCAGCAACTCTTCAGATTTGGCCAAAAATTAAATCTTCTATATACAGTTATATTAGCGCTGCTGACTTAGCAGAAGTTGCTACCGTGTCACTAAATCCGTCAGTAATAGACTTAGTGATATAAATATTAAAAAAACGCATATTGTTGGATCAGGTTTAGTAACATATTGTTCTACACTACTAAGTTAGGATCAGAGTTCGATAAAGTATAGCTAGTTAATCATTACCAGTTCTAATATTGCATATTTTGATGCCTATATGAACTCGTTTTAAAATTCAATAGCTAAAACGTCTAATGATCAAATTTTACCGTTCACTTGTTCCTTAAAAGGTTGAATTAAATATAAATAATAAGAATGGTATGTTTTGGCTTGACAACAACCAGATGGTTAAGAGGTTCTACTCACACACACTGAGCTGTGGCATCGAAACGTAGCATCAAATTATAATGTGATGTCCAATTCTTCTGTTCGTTGGTTAAGAATATGCCTAAGAGTTGGCAGAAGGCGTTTCTTGAAGAGTTATCTTCTTTATGTCTCTGGATTTACAACGCTAAAGTCAGGGGTTCGATTCACCTCGGTGGGCTCAGCAGATAGCTCGATGTGGTTTTGCTGTAAGAAAACACACACACACATCTTCTTTATAGCTGAAATTTATGGATGGTGGCAGACAACATAAGCAGTTTTGTCTCAAACAATATTGTTCTCAGTGCTTTTCAGTATAACACATGTATATATATGTATATTGTAATATATCTAAGAATTCAATTTAATAAAGCTCTCGTCGTATTAAGTTAATCAAAAATATCATGTACGTAAAACAGTTTCGCTATTACATCCACTCAATGTTTCAGTAAGATTGTTTTTGGTTTGCTTGGTCTATTTGTGTATCTGTGCTCTGCCTACCACGGGTATCGAAACCCGGTTTTTAGCGGTGTGAATCCGCACACATACCGCTATGCCATTGGGGGCCAGTAAGGTTGGAAAGACACTTAAGAGTGTAAAATTAACTTCAATACATACAAGTAGATTAATCAAATGCCTTGAATGTTAAATACAACTTATAGAAAATACAGCGCAACGCTAGAAAACATAACTTTGTGGTTTCTTTGGAAATGTAACAATTATTTGTCGTGTTTCATGCGTATAAAATCGAATTTTTAAGTTATTTTAATCGTATTAACATTAACTTATGATCAAAACAAGATTTTAAGTTGCTTAGATAAAAGCTTTTGATAATATAAATTAAGATTAAAAAATGTTCATTAAATATTTTTTCCTATGTTCTTGCTTATATAGATTAAAATGCATTCTTATAACAGTTGGGTATTTTTACGGTTAAACTACATTTTCGGCCATAATTCCAATAACAGTTTACGAGGCTTACCTATATAAGGAAGCTTAAGCTAGTCCTAAATTTGCATATAATTATGAACAAAATGCTTGTATACTGTTTTATACTGATGTTATTGTCTACATGCATGGATTAGTTATTGAGTAAATGCCAAAGTAGTAACAGAGAATGACAAACTTTTACTAGTTGGTATAAGTTGTTTTAAGTTCTTTAAAACACTGATAAATATTTGTATTGTAAAAAATGTTGTGATTTTGTTATACTGTTTTAAATAACAAATGAACTCTTTGTTCGAGCAATTTCTCTGTATTTGGTATAAATTCATGTCTTGTCACGTGCGAGAAGTTGTACAGTGTCAAATTGTTTGACTATCGGGAAATGGTTTGAATAAAATGGACTTTGCTAGAACATTAGGGTACCACAAGTGTATTGTATCCAGAAAACAAAAACATAATCGGACTGCTGGAAGTATTGTTCCAGAAAAGTCTACTGGTAGACGCCGAAAAAATACTACCCGAGATGACCGTAATTTCATCAGGTTAACACGTCAAGGTGAAAAGAAATCTTGCAACATCTTACGACAGAAATGACATGAACATATTAATTTCCAGGATATCTGGAAGAACGGTAAAAAAGAGCTTGACCAAACAAGGTTATTTTGAAAGAAGGGCTATCTGCAAATCGATATGAATCAAAATACATTGTCATCACCTTTTTAGTCAGACGAAACAGTTTGTTATCTTACAGTTACGATTTAGATTATTCCTGTTTTCGGCTTGTTAAATCTGGTGACAGGATTTGTGTTTATTGTTTGCCTTGAGAACGGATGAAATGTTATTGTCTTTCACACAGGGAACAAACACACAAGAGGTGGTGTAATACACGGTTAGGCAATTATTTATCATGGTGGCCAAATATCCTCCAGGGAAATATCAATACATACAGATGATATTTCTGCCATATGCTAGAACAAGGTTTGGCAATATCTTCGTGTTCCAGAATGACAGTTCCATTGCCCACAGTGTGCATATTGTACAGGATTATTTCGATCAGGAGGACGTTACAAAATTCCCATGGACAACAGAGACTCCAAATCGTAATCCCACTGAGGACTATTAAGCAGAAACGAGCCAGAAAATTGGTAATCACGATCCTAAACTAACTACTTTATCTGAGATTCAGCACCCTCTATTGACAAATCAGCGTGGATTATGTCAATAACCTCATCAACGGCATGCCGTGTCTTCTTGCAAATGTTGTCAGAGTACGAGAAGAACCATCCGAGTATTGAATGTTTAATATGAAGTAATATAAGGCTACAGACGCTACTTACAATAATTTGATGCTATATTTCGTCATTATATATATTTTAATAAGGTTTTGTTGTGGTAGATGAAATGTTGAATTATATATCTTTCTCATGTGTCTGCTAAAATTATTTGCTGTTTTAATACACAGTTTACGATGTTCGTAGAACTTATCTCATTATACAGA
Organism: Carcinoscorpius rotundicauda; assembly: GCA_011833715.1. NCBI lineage: Eukaryota > Metazoa > Arthropoda > Merostomata > Xiphosura > Limulidae > Carcinoscorpius > Carcinoscorpius rotundicauda. The sequence goes on along the minus strand of CM022393.1, from coordinate 93,819,849 downwards.
TTGCACATGTAGATGTTTCATATAACATGGGTTTATTTGTATTTGTATTACACCTTAATAATAATTATCCTATTTGTTACAAAATAAGCAAAACATTTTGTTCAAGACTGTATTAAGCTCGCAATGGAAAACAGTATTATACACATAATACAAATACAATAATGAAGGGAAAAATCAAAATAAGAGTAGTCTTCCGATATAACAAATAGTAAAAGCGATACCGTTAGGGAAAGCAACAATAAATAAATAGTACAGTTCACTCTACTAACGGAGACCCCACGAAACATTGGATTAGAACACTTTTTTTTTCTGCAATAATAGACTGGATTCGGTACAGAAGCTTCCGATAATAGCAACCCGGTAGAATATTAAAATTATTGCTTTAAAATAGTTATTTTCTTTCAGGGCATAAATACAAAATAGTGAGGGGGAAAAGACTGACATGTATAAACTTTGATATCTAATGAATATTATTAATTTTTCGTCAGGTATCAAAAGATTCAACTCTTGCTATTGGACTGTTTCACTCACTACTACACCATTTCTAGCAGCCTGAAATGTCGGATTTGTTTGTTTGTTTTGGAATTTCGCACATAGCTACTCGAGGGCTATCTATGCTAGCCGTCCCTAATTTAGCAGTGTAAGACAAGAGAGAAGGCAGCTAGTCATCACCATCCACTGCCAACTCTTGGGCTACTCTTTTACCAACGAAAAGTGGGATTGACCGTCACATTATACACCCCCACAGTCGCGAACCCGCGACCCTCGGATTACGAGTACACGCCTTAACGCGCTCGGCCATGCCAGGCCACTGAAATGTTGGAACAAACAGGCAGAGGGCAAGTGTGTTATGTAGTTACTTAATGTTTTTATTTTCCCCATTAGTGCAGAAAAAGATTAAAACGACTCATCTCTAAACATCACTCATTTACAGCCGTCCAGCGTCCACATTTTGTGCTCTAAACTGTTTTATCTTAATTGCGCCTGCGGTAAGCAGTGTTCATCTATAACTGTCAGTTGATGTTAGGCTATTTTTGTAATCTTCTTCCGCTGAAAATAGTCGAAACTTGATAACTGTTGAAGACATTGTTTAATTGAGACGTACTGTGACCTTCAAAAGTCTTGTTTTGTCAATAGAGGTCGGAATCACAGTTTATCCAATAGACGGGCTTATAACTTTCCAATCTCTGATGTTGATAAGTGTCAAGCGTGTTTGAACAACTGGTCGAATAAACTATATTTTATAATGAAGCTCTTTACAGAAAGGAACACATTATCACTTTCTTTTAAAGTCAGAGAAATTATTTCTTTTTCTTCGAGTATTGTAGATTTATCGTGAAATGATTCCATTTCTGTATTTAGAGTTCTTGAACAATGACTTAACCCTAAATGATCAGTTGCATTGTTATATACAAATATGTGGAGTATTATGGAAACAAATGCAGGCTAGAAGCCCTATTCGGTGTAGATAAACTATTGCATTCCGAACAGTTAAAGAAAAATACTTATTTTGTTAAATAAAAACTTTCCTGTTTTATTTGAATAACGTCATAAAAACGTTTTCTACGATCAATTGATGGTTTATCAGAAAACACTAACTATATGGCTTTTCATTTCCCTTTCATCATATTAGGATATCTATTTATTCTGAAGCCTTTCTGAAAACATACCAGTTATTTTTGAAATCTTAAGGCCCTACTTTATGTTTCAGGCATGTGTGTTTGTGCGTGTTTTTCTTATAGCAAAGCTACATCAGGCCATCTGCTGAGCCCACCGAGGGGAATCGAAACCCTGATTTTAGCGTTGTAAATCCGTAGACTTTCCGCTGTACTAGCGGGGGGCATGTTTCAGGCCTGCATGTGTCACGTGTATTAATCAGTATACGTCATATTAATTATTTTATACTTCTATTAGTCAAATAATTTAATTAACTTCTCCCTAACGATAATTTCAAATCGAAATATGACTTTTTTTTTTCTACTTAACTGTCTGAAGCTAGAAAACGCTATTTTTGATAATGGTATCGGTTTTATAACATTGTATGTGTCATTAAACAATGAAACCAATCAATGTCGATTTTTCGGACTTCGTATATTATTTTTTCTGAACAATTTCAGTTGACTGGGAAATAAATCTTGTTATTCTCTGATGTTAAAGTTACTGATGAATCGAACCTTCATACAACTATTTACAATAGCAAGTATATCATGTTTGTTGATTATTTGTGAAGAAACTGATATTGGATCACATTTTCTAGCTGTAATATACTAACACAACAGATTTTTGTTCCCAAAATGAGAGCTTTAGGTTTTATTATTGTTTTGAGCATTTAAGACAAGATTTATATCACCAACATCTCTGTGAATATTCTTTGTTATTTTTCTGGTGCACACTTATTAGTTTTAAATATCTTATGTGTTCATTCATCTCTGTCTTTCTGTCCCTTGTCTATCTGTTTATTAATCTGTTTAAGTCTCAACGCTATGCTTGATACCTTAGCACCTGTCTATTGTTTGGAATCAAATATAAAACTTTCTATGTTGTAATTTCATTTAGTTTCTCGAACTTTGGTCTCAGTTGAAAAATCGAGTTCTTCAAAAACTTAATGAATGTTCAACACTTACAACAATAAAATAATGAGTGAATACTCAAATTATCCATTAGGTAAGTTTTTGTTCCTTTTTTAATTAGAAACAAAATTTCGACGTGTGAGACGTGATATTTTTAACTTTTAAAATTGAATAACGAAACAAAGTTTTAAATATGTACAGATGATACTCTGAAAGATAAAATTAATAGATGCCCACAGTTTATATTCACCTATCCCCACTAGAGACCTTCATCCTTAAAGTACTAATAACTTTGCAGTAGATAGTCAAGAATGATTTTCATAATAGTGTAGTTTTTAATCACATTTATGTGTTGCATGGTGTTTACACAAGAGCTTAATAGAAAATTACTCTTATTAGAAAGAATTTCGAACAGTGTAAGCGTGAAGTGCCATTTTAATTTAAAAGATTAATAAGAATTAGATACAAAAAAGATAATGAAGTGCATTAAAATGTACTACCTACCGGATAAATAAGAAACTCGCTAAAGCACAATAAATAAGCATAATGTTTGGTTAATGGTATGTGACTCGCAGATCTTTCCTATTGTATCAAACAGGACTAAATGTTATACGAGTAAGATTAGAAGTAGACATGGTTTGATAATTTTTCATATCTCCAAAACTACGTTTATATAAAATAAGATAGTAATAAAGTAAATTGTCATCTAGAAATATTTTGCTTATATTTCGTATTTTCACAGCAAGACTGGAGTAATCTTTGCTCTAATCTATCTACCGTTGCCGACCTTTAACACCCTAGAGCTGTGATATTATGTTGCTCAAAATTTTCTTTTGACATTTTTATCGAAAATGCGAAAAGTATTATTATTTTTTGTTCCCCAAAGGTACAGAATGTCATTCGCTTTCTACGTGCAGAACAAGGCTACATTACGTATATAGTGTCACTGTGACGTCGGATCAGGCTACATTACTTATATAGTGTCACTGTGACGTCGGATCAGGCTACATTACGTATATAGTGTCACTGTGACGTCGGTGATCCGGTTGTGAATTTGAATGTGCACTTTAATAATTCACAAAATATATTGATTAATAGACATGTGTCTGAATGGGTATATAAAAGAGATTGACAGATGGATGAATGGATGGACAGATAAAATCCAGAATATTCTTGCTTTTACTTTATTTAAATACTCATAGAATTTTAAGACTTTTGTTAATGATTTGTAATAATCATTAGTTATAATCATCAGTTTATAACAGTTATTACTATCAACCTATTAAAACATGTCTATAAATACAATTTGAATGGTCTGTATTGTGTGTAGAACACGTCTTGGTCTTTTCTTTCAAGTTGTTTTAATAAGAATACATGAAATGAAGAATTATTATGTTTTCACTCTCTGGTTTCTGAGTTCACGACTTATAATCTTTTCTTATTCGTATTCGCAATTCAGCCCTTCTATAGTTTGTAAAGTTTGTTTTGAATTTCGCGCTAAGCTACACGAGAGCTATTTGCACTAGCCGTTCTCAGTTTAGCAGTGCAAGTCATCACCGCCCACCACCAATTCTTAGGGTACTCTTTTACCAACTAATAGTGGGATCGACTGTAACATTATAACACCCCCAAGGCTCAAAGGGCAACCATGTTTGATGTGACGGAGATCGAACTCGCGACCCTCAGATTACAAGCTGAGTGTCTTAAACACCTGGCCATGCCGGGGCCCAGCCCTTCCTTTACTGAACGTTTGTGAATTTGTTTTTGTTATACTGATTCATACAGAGTTTATTACTTGATGGAATGAAGTCATAATGATGTACAAACAATGTTGAAACAAACACTTGGTTAATACAGCAGGTTAATTAATTAACTTCGATTTAACGTGTTTGTGTGATTACTTATAGTCTGATCATTTTTTTGTATATATACACAGAACTATACATAAAATAAAGTGTTTGGCGTTCAGAATATTTGTGTAGTAACTATTTTCAATTTCATCAACAAAACTAGTGGTCGCATTGTTTGTGTAATTTTTTTTCTTGGTTTCTCTTGTTTTAGCACAAATGTGTACAATAATCTGTTAGAGAGATGAAAACTCTAAGTTACGCCTTAAAGTAATAATTGAGTAAACCAACTATTTATATGGTCATTTACATTATAAAATTGATTATATAGAGTGAATTCGGACAATAATTTATTTAATGTGATATTGTGCCATTTTAGAAAAGTTCTGTAATTCAGTTCCACGTTTCGTTGTTTATCAACGTCTCTTGTTTGTATATTACTGATAACCGTGCATGTTCAGAGTTTGTAACAGTTCAGTTTTAAAATCATAGAATAATATCTTAATTTGATCAGCGACTTCCAGTTAAAACACCAAAACCTTGTCGTGGCTAAGCGGTAAGTCTGAAGGCTTACAATGGTAAATATCGAGTTTCGATATCCAATGTGGATAATACACATAAAAGGTTTGTAGCTGTGCACTTAACAACAAACAACTAAACATCAGCTTATATGCACATAATATTGTTCAAAGCACTTTACTCTGAACGAGTTATTAAATTAAAATATTCACTATATATGCGAAAGGAAGTAAGACACTAAAGATAATTTTAACTGGAAGAATAACATAAAGTAGCATTATATATATATACAGTGAAAATAATTCCATTTTAATAAAATTAAATAGCATAATGAGTAAAATTGTAAAGAAGGACTGGGTTTAAAACAACAAATTCAAATCTCTGACTAATTATATTAGTTAATTTACTTTCTAACTTCATTAAAATGTAAGTATTGTCACTAAAGTATGTTCAATGCATACGAATGGTCGCTGACTATGTAGCACTTTCCATTACATTTTTCAATATTTATAAAGTTAGGCATAATAGCCTTAACTAATGATTGATTGTGAAACTATACTTTAACCTAGTTAACTGGTTGTAGTAAGTATATTGCTGCAAATATATATATATTAATTTGTGACGTAAAGGCCTATCGTTTTGTTTGACTGGACCGCACTGATTCGCAGTAAGATCGCTAACACTGGGCCACTTCCAGCCCACTTTGATGTGTTGTTACGTATTTCATGCTAACTGATGAACAATTCACAAATCAGTTTATATTTGTTTAGGAAACCAGTAGATTTCATTCAGATGCTCACTATGAAATTAATTGTCTGATGCTGTAGATATAGAGTATATATATATCCATAGCTGTAAATATTTGTAACTTTTGTGGAGTTAAAAACTTTCAGAATAATGAAATTCCATATCACGAAAACCATAATCTGATAACCTGGAACGAGATTTAAACATATGACATACCTGTGCTAATTAAATTTAATAGCTATGTCTCAGTACTTTTGCGATTTCAATACATACTATTTATTGATTTCTATATCAGGATATATTACACGATATGTTTAAAGAATAAACATGAAACAGTCGTTGTTAATAAAGACATTCATAAGTCACTTGTTAAAGTTTTTTGTGCAACTTAAAAATGAACCAACAAAGTTGGTTAAAATCTGATTTCCATGTACACTACGAATAAAAAAAATGTATGACACTGGTATTTGAGCTGGCTGAATATTTATTACTTTACACATTTAACACAAGCGTGACTTTAGAGCATGACTATTTGAGCTGGCTGAATATTTATTACTGTATACATTTGACACAAGCGTGATTTTTGAGCATGATGTGCGCATTTTTTATTCGTAAATACAAAGATAATGACTGGAACAAATGAGGCAACTAAGAGGAATTAGTAACCATAAAGAATTAGGAATAATAAGCTACATGACGTAAGACATTAGTGGTATTCATAAAAACTGTTTTTCACTAACATACTTAATGTGCTAAGTTTTCTCAGAACGTTTGCACAAATAAATATTTTTGCCTCAACTCCTAAAATGTTCAATTCATTGTAGAAGATATGCTGCAATTCAGCTATTTAAGAACTGTTGAATATTACTGAGCATTAGTCGTCCTTTGGGAAAACAATTTACATGTGGTAATAAAATTTATAGTAGCAAAGTACTTTCCGAGAGAGAATGTTATTCAATAAACTTAACAGAATAACAATGTCTCATGACATCACACCTGAAGCATACCCGGAGAGTATGATGATAAAAAGAGGACAATGATCCAATTCCAGCAAAATAATATCAATGAATCTTGGCATATCGTTACCAAAATAACAAACAATAATTTCACAAACTTACAGTCACACCAGAAAATTAAGAGTTGTTTTCATTTAAAAAAGTGGGTCAAATATACTGGACATAGATCAATTTCATTCAATAATACACACCTATGGATCTTCCCAATGTACTTCTAATGAATGTTTGTGCATTTGGTTTACGTAGATGTACAATAAGGAATTGTAAGAGGGTGAAAAGATGTATTACCTAGGACTGACCTTACCATTTTCACTGAAGTTTGTCATCATGGAAATTACCTTGTCTAAAAATATTACGTAGCTGGAAGAAATCCGATAAACAGCTGCGGTAAAATTAATATATTTGGTTTAATATAACCTTGGAGGATTTCTAGAATAATACCAAAAATATTCTAATCACAGACACCGAAATTTATAAGTCTACTTGTCTCAGATCTAAAGCTCCTTAAAACTTTACTAAGTACGGCCTATATTCGATAAAGAGGAAAATTAACACTATTGGTTGTGTAGGTTTTTTTTGCTTTAATTAAATTAGGGCAAACCTTTACCATACTTGCTTGTTTTCTAACTGCGGTCTCCGGACTTGTACTCTTCCTTTTTGCTGCGTTCTCCCTGGACATTTTCATACTGCCCCACCTCACTTCATAACCTCAAAAAGCCAAATTTAAACATATGAAAACCCCCACGTACAGATAAATAATCTTCCATGAGCGAGGGCGAAGAACAACTACAAAGTTCCTGAACACCCCTATTGGTGAGAGAATTACTCAGACTTGTCTCTCTCTGCACAAAACCTTGCCAAGGTTTCGTTCGTAGAATAATATTGTATCTTTATTTATTAACAGTATTAATTATTGTAAAATTTAGCCTTAACTAAACTAAACAAAAACTTACATAACCTACAGAATCAATTTAACTCTGACATAGTGTGGTCAGGTGGTCATGGCGCTCGACTTGTCATCTGAATTCCTGTCATATCAAACATACTCGCCCTTTCAGCCGTGGGGAGGATGGTCAATCCTGCTCTTTTTTGGGGGAAGAGGAATATCCCAAGAGTTGGCGGCGGTTAGTAATGACTGGCCTGGCATGGCCAAGCGCGTAAGGCGTGCGACTCGTAATCCGAATGTGGCGGGTTCGTGCCCACGTCGCGCTAAACATGCTCGCCCTCCCAGCCGTGGGGGAGTATAATGTGAAGGTCAATCCCACTATTCGTTGGTAAAAGAGTAGCCCAAGAGTTGGCGGTGGGTGGTGATGACTAGCTGCCTTCCCTCTAGTCTTACACTGCTAAATTAGGGACGGCTAGTACAGATAGCCCTCGAGTAGCTTTGTGCGAAATTCCAAAAACAAATCGTAATGACTAGCTACCTTTCCTTTAGCCTTTCGCCGTTATATTAAACGTGTTCGCCCTTTCAGCCATGGATGCGTTATAAAGTTACAGTTAATCACACTATTCTTTGGTAAAAGAGTAGCTCAAGAGTTGGCGGTGGGTGGTGATGACTAACTGCCTTCCCTCTAGTCTTGCACTGCTAAATTAGGGACGACTAACATAGACAGCGCTTATGTAGCTTTGTGCGAAATTCAAACAAACAATTTATCTCTTTATTAAATATAGCCCGTAATTAATAAAGTCTTAACTGAAGTGGGCATAAAATATCAGTGTCTGCAATTAGGATTAATTTGTTTTTTCTACAAAACTTGTATATGAAGAAGTTCTGTTGGTAAACGTGTAACGTTATTCTATGATCTAACATTAGACAACTTAGAATACTTTGGTAAGTTTTCAATATGTGTTTATACAAAATGTCCATAAAAGTATATTTACATCTGCCTTTTCTTTACATCTGTTGAAATGAAGTGCGCGCACATTTGAATTTAAACAGTGAGATTGTATGTGCATGTGTTTTTTATTCAGCAAATCCACATCGGGCTATCTGCTGTGTCCACCGACGGGAATGAAACCCCTGATTTTTAGCGTTATAAATCCGTAGGCTCACCGCTGTACCGGCAAGGGACAAGATAGTAAAGTGCGCGCGTACTTTTAGGACAAATAGAAAATGAATGTTGTTGCAATATATTACAATAAATAATCATGTTAAGTGATCCCTTAGCAGTACGGGACCTCGGGCATTGTAGTGAAAGTGCTCAAATCAGCACATTAAACACATACGTTGTCCTTGTAAGTATATCGAATATTAATTCCATTTGTTGTTTAAAAGATTACTAGAAATACCTATAAAAACGTACGCATAAACTTTCAAAATTAATAGAATATTTAAAGGTTTTACAAACAAATAAAACATGTATATGAAAATATTAAATTATATTTTTACTACATAAAATATTGTTATATATATCACTACACATGCTCACCTTACAAACATATCATACTTTAAAGATAAAGTCCTTGATTTGGCTTCCTTTCAAATATTTAAACAATTGCTTGGTAAAATAATTTTTTTTTGCAACAAACTAAAATCGGCCAACTGGTGTCGCGCTAGTTTTACTGTTCCATTCTTAGGCCATCGTTTGGCGTAAATAAAAACGTAGCATCGTTAGAATCCATCTTTCGCTTAATATCTAGAATTAATTCTATAGAAGATGATACAGACAGCTCTATAGTTCCTGTATCGTCTTGTGACTCGAATTATTTCTTTTGGAAATAGGACAACTACTAATTTCTACGTTACGAACAGAATTATCCTCCTAAAGAAATCTTGAGAATGATCGGAAAATTTACCCTATGTTATCTCGAAGAGTTTCTTAGGGTATTTGATATTTCTTATTAAACACAAGCTTCACAAAAATCTCTGCTCACTAAGGGCACCGAAACCCTGTTTCTAACAGCATATGTCTGCAGATATGGCGCTGTGCCACTGGGGGGCGTTTATTATGGAAAAGTTGTTGTTTGTTATTAAACACAAAGTTACTCAAAGGGCTATCTGTTTTCCGCCCACCAGAGGTATCAAAACCCGGTTTCTAGTGGTATAAGTCTGTAAATATATTAATTTATCACTGTGGGGAGGCTAGGGAAAACTAGGAATAACTCTTGAATATATATGTCAACTTTTGCCCTGAATTAACTACATAGGGGAAAGTAGAAGCAATTTTGGGCCCGGCATGGCCTGGTGGTTAAGGCGTTCGACTCGTAATCTAAGGGTCGCGAGTTCGAATCCCGGTCGCGCCAAACATGCCTCTCCCTTTCAGCCACGGGGGCATTATAATGTTACGGTCAACCCCACTATTCGTTGGCAAAAGAGTAGTCCAAGAATTGGAGGTGGGTGGTGATAACTAGCTGCCTTCCCTCTAGCCTTACACTGCTAAATTATGCACTGCAAGCGTAGATAGCCATCGAATAGCTTTGCACGAAATTCTGCAACAAATAAACAAACCAGAAGCAATTTTTAAAAATCTCTTCCGTCTTAAGGTGATGACGGTATACAAGGAAATACAGATTTTAGAAGCATTGCTTGATCTTAAAACCAGAAATAATCGTCAAGCAAAGCAATAAAGAAAGTTATTCTAGAATTTCTATCACGTACTTGTAGACAAGAGGTTTATTTTCTTATAGCAATATATTGCTGGCAGATGAGTTTCTGTTCAGTTTAGTATTCATAATTTGAAAACTATAGGAACCCTGTGGTGCTTCATGACCTGAAAGAGTCGTGTTTCAGTTTCAGTTGACTGCTTCTTTCTGTTCTAAAGTATGAGGTTCCATAATGGAAATGCATTGGCGTCCCACCATGGAAACCAGCAAAAGCAATCCATTGAACCCGAGCCTCTACAATGCGTAAACTGGGTGAAACGTCCTTGAAACGAAATTCGAATTAATTGTTTAGAAAAAGCAGGGAAAAGCTATTTATATAATTATTGTTCTACATTTGTCTGGAATTAATTGTTAAGACAAACTAACAAGGACTGTAGGATTAGTGTTTCGACCAGTGATTAGAATTAATCACAAAAACCACACATACACACAAGAAACATTCTTATGCCTCATGGAAAAGGTGAAGCATTAGAAATATAAGAGCGACTTTGTAATTAAAGTGTCACCTCTCGGGCAAAACTAGATGTTTGGCTATCGTTAAAGGAATATTGGAATGATAACATAGAAGAGCTTTTTTGTTATTATAGAAACATTTCAGTGATAGTAGAGTCGTCAGCATTAATAACAGACACACTTTTCTTGCCAAGGCATGATATTCTTACTGTGCTGAAAGAAATATTAGGTTTTCAACTTATTCAGCGATATTTTCAGTTTGTTATAAATAACGACCAGGATTACTATTTAGTAGAGAGAGCATAGAATCCATATCTCGAACTCTGACCAAACCGAACATAGCAAGTAAAGATTAGCGTTTTATATATATATATAACTGTCTAATGCTATTGTGTTGCAAATTATTTGTACCACCATCTAATGGCACAGTAGTATGTTTGTGGACTTGTATTTTCAAGACGGCTGGTATGGGTATTAAAACATTAATTAAAACAAAGTACAGAACAACGTTTCGACCTTATTAGGCCATCTTCAGGTTAAGAACCTCTCTTTGTTAACCTTCCTTGACCTTTATTAACAACTTCTCTTTGTTAACCTGAAGATGACCTAAGAAGGTCGAAACGTTGTTCTGTACTTTATTTTACTTAAAGTTCTAATACCCATACCAGCCGTCTTGAGAATACATTTTTACTTCAAGTGGGTTTCTCGTCATCGTGAGTTTGCGAGCTTATAGAGCAAGACCGGGTATCGATACCTGTGATTACTGACAAGCAACAAACTCTTAAGCCTCTTTCTTAAAACAAACAAAGGTTTTTGGAGAAGAAGAGGTGTAAAAGACTTGTGAGAGCAATGGTGTGTTTTACAAATCATAAATATTTTGTTATGTTTGATTTCTTGTTAAGTGCAAAGCCACAAAATGGGTTATCTGTGCCATGTCCACCTATGGTATCGAACACTAAATTTTTGCATTATAATTATTCTCTTTTACCATTTGTGGTAGTGGTGAGGCGGATATTTTACTTAACGGCCCGGCATGTCTAGGTGGCAAAGGCACTCCACTCGTAATCCAAGGGTCGCGGGTTCGAATCCCCATCATACCAAACATGCTCCCCCTTTCAGCCGTGGGGGCGTTATAATGTAAAGGCCAATTCGACTATTCGCTGGTAAAAGAGTAGCCCAAGAGTTGACATGAGGTGGTGATATCTAGCTGCCTTCTATCTAGTCTTACACTACCAAATTAAGGACGACTTGTGCAGATAGCCCTTGTGTTGCTTTGCATTAAATTCAAGACAAACGAAACCAATTTTACTTAACTAAAATAGTTTTACCAAATGTAAGACATTATGTGTGTGGACACATAAACTTTCTTTAATTTCGCCGTAAGCTAGAAACACAATCAATTCGAAATCATAATATAAAACAACATTTGAGTTTATGAACCAAGTTCAGAATATACTTTTAATGCTTGTCTTTGATGCCTCTTTAATTCTTGTATTTTGTTCAGAAGAAGGCATGATATTATTAGGCATGCTCTCACATAATTTCTAACTGTAATTGTAAAGGCAGTTAAGGACGAAATAAACATTTGACAAAGTGTTCTTAACAGTCTCATTTCCATGGCTTTAAATAGTTCTCTTGAGTAGCTGCCTGTTTCCATTGTATCCATTGATTTATATAGCTTTCCAGACTTTATGGAATCGCCCAAATGTATCTGAAATATTTACTTATACGCTTAAAAACATTGATTATAACCATTGATTTATACAGTCAAATAAATATTGTATGTTTTTTCAAGACACAGTAATTCGATTATAATATGTACATGATAGGCACGGTATTCTTGTCCAGGTGGAAGATTGTCTTTATTGCGATAAAACATATTTGGTTGTCAAGCAAGCTAAGTTTTGATGAAATTTATTGGTGTCCACGTGCGATTTTAAAGCTCCGCCACATAACATCTTTACAATACATGTATTATAAAAAACTTCATCGAAAAATTTGTGTACGTAATGCATACCACTGATTTGTGCATGCTTTCCATATTACATCCAGTGTAAAAGGTCTAGCTGTTCCTACCTTATCAGTGTAAGACCAGAGGGAAGGCAACTAGTCAAACCCATCGCAAAGTCTGGGGTTACTCTTTTTACAATATATAATGGGATTGACCGTCACATAATAATGCCCCCACGGCTGAAAGGTCGAGCATGTATGGAGCTCAACTCGTAACCTGAGGGTCGCCAGTTCTAATACCCGTCACACCAAACGGTAGAATAACAAGTCTATAATTTACAGTTAAACAATCTTATACTTCTCCTCATCATAAAGTTATCAACTTACATTTAGTTAATTTCTATCTCGACCTGGCAGTTTATTATTATACCATTCACAGTCAGTGAGATCCACTTAGTGCATAATATTGAATAATTTTATGTATTTTGTCTGTACTCCATCCGACATAAAAACACTGACCATAAAAGTGACGAGGATAGTAAACATGTTTTTTTCTTAAAACTCATAAAAGTGTCATCAATATGTCTCAAGAGGGCTGGTTTTGTTTTGGTTTGTTTGTTTTAAATTTCGCGCAAAGCTACACGAGGGCTATCTGCGCTAGCTATTCCTAATTCTGCAGTGTAAGACCAAAGGTAAGGCAGCTATTCATCACCACTCACAGCCAACTTTTGGGCGACTCTTACCAACGAATAGTGGGATTGGCCGTAACTTTTTAAAGCCTCTACGGCTAAAAGGGTGTGTTGGGTATGACGGGGATTCGAACCTGCGACTCTCGAATTTCGAATCGAGTGCCTTAACTACGTGGCCATGCCGGGCCCCAAGAGAGCTGGTATAGGTATTAAAACTTTTACTAAAGTAAAGTAGAGAACAACGTCTTGACCTTCTAAGGTCATCTTCAGGTTAACAAAAATCTATCGTCATCATTGCCTCCAATATCAGTCAGGTTTATAACTCCCTGGACAGTTTTCGATCCTTTACTGTTATGACAACATACAAAAGCTTGTTAGACAAGCTGCTTATTATGAATCTATAACAACGCCATCTATTTCGTCATAAATAACGTTGTCAAAATTAAAGCAGTAAAGTTTCATAACTTAATAAGAAACGGTTTTGTTACCCATTGCTCAGTGTATCATAATAAAGAACAAAACTTGTTTTTCTTTATTTGAATTGCCTTCTTTCAAATAATATTACTGCACAAAAACTAATTATGGCGACTTGCACAATAAACTAGCTCATCAAATCTGAAGCTGGTGTTTAAAGATCTCAGAACAAATTTCAACCGAACCTTCATTCTGGTAGAAAACTTTTGGTGTTTGGGCGATAAGTGAGGGATCATAACTGTAAAAAATAATGAGATCCGCTGTGTAACTTTACCCTTAATTGCTTACCAATAAACAAAACGTAACGAATGAGTTTTGTAAGTAAACCGTCAGATGTTTGACTATAAGTGTGTGTGTATTCTAGGTTATTGGTTTAATGAGAGAGTTCTTTTTAAGTATTATTGGTAAATTACGATGAGAACCTATGACGTTGCATCCTTTATCATTAACGGCGTCATCTTTCTTTAATTTTAACAAATGTTTTTGTTATTGTTCTTTCCCTTTTTTTCTGGACTTAAAATCCATTATCTAAAATTTAGTGTTTTTTTCTGATGTTTTTGCAAGTACTTTACTCTGATGAACATCTGATGAAAGTAAATTTAGAAATTATTGATGGTATTTTTGTTTATCTGACCCTGGAACGTCCCAGCAGTCTCATCAACTACCGCCAACTCTTGGTCTACTCTTTTACCAACGAATAGTGGGATTGACTGAACTTTATAACGCCCCTCACGGCTGAAAGCCAGGATTACGAACCCGCGACTCTCAGATTGTATTAGTTAGAGACTGGTAGTTATGGATAAAGATTTCTACATAAATTTTTGTGACAAACTAAACAGGAAACCAAAAACACTTTATAAACACATCATTTCCCTTCATTCTGCGCTTAACTTTGAGTTATTCTGCATTGTTTAAGCTTGTAACCTACATTAATTTAGAGTAACCTGTTATATAATATTTACTTTATGGTTGATAATTTACATTGAGCCCATTTAAAGGATACGTTATCACTTCTTTACTTCATTATATTTATATTTCCGGAAACTATATAACTAATTAAATAGATCTATGTAGTTGTGGAATTCGACACATTTATAAAAACTCGTATGGTGTTATTACACATATATTGATAAACGTATATAATATTTCTGCGAACAGCATACCCAGAATGGTTCAGGGTTAATAATCCTAACAAACTCGTGTCGATTCCCACTGCTGACACATAATGCTGATGGTACTTTGTGTAACTATTGTGCTTAAACAAACACCATAATGTCGTAATCACGTGCTGCTAGACTGGAATAAGTGGTGTGCAGAGCTGTTTGAATTCGGTTTCTGTTTTCTTAGAATTAAGCACATACTATGATTTATTAAACCATTACTTCGGTGTATATTTCGCAATGGAAAACTAGGCTTTGACTTGTACTTAGTAATATCAAACCAGACTTTGACTTATGTTTAGTAATATCAAACCAAACTTTGACTTGTATTAAGTAATACGAAACCAGATTTTGACTTATACTTAATAATACCAAACCAGACTTTGACTTGTGCTTAGTAACATCAAACCAGACTTTGACTTATACTTAGTAATACTAAACCAGGCTGTCTTATACTTAGTAATACCAAATTAGGCTTTGACTCGCTCTTAGTAATATCAAACCAGACTTTGAATTATACTTACTAATACTAAACGAGACACTGATTTACACTTAGTAATACTAAACCAGGCTGTCTGATACTTAGTTATACCAAATCGAATTTCTGATATTAAGAGTTTGACATTCCAAATTACACCGTTTCTTGTGGTTTATTTTTATAATACGTGTCTCTCCGTTTATCTGTTAATATTATATCTTACTCGGCCATAATTTCGGTCTTCCAGCTAATCAGTTCTACAGTGAACTTAGATGATGCACTGAGCGAAACAACAAAAGAATCCTTCATTCAATCTCGCGATAGAGAGATGGACAGATAGATAAACTAAGGCTTCAATGATCAACGGAAATGAAAAAGCTGAAGAGAATAGACAAGTCTCTTCTATTTCTATAGATGAGTGTCCCCATGTTGGCAGACTTCGTATGATAGCACTTATTCACATTCTTTTAGATCTGAAAATGACATGTTTGCTTTACGTGCACTCAGCACCAATCATTATACGCTTAACACATCAGAAAAACCAATAAGGTTGCCGCGCACATACAAGGTCGTTTTCTCCACGAGTGAACACTGTTCTATAATTGGAATTTCTGAAGCTCTGTATGCAATTATAACGCTCAATATCAATCGTCAGATATTTCAATGAAACATTTAACACATGTTTCACATTAAAAACTGTTCATATTATAGCTTTACTGTACATATTATAATTATAGGAAATTGTAATAGGTGACTAATTTCAAGCATGAACTAGTTAAATCGTCTGCTTCCTGTAATTTGTTTCTTTGTTTAATTTCACATAAAGCGACTCAAGTGCTATCTGTGATAACCTTCTCTACTTTATAAGTGGTAGACCATAGTATTCAGTATCATTAACTTCCAACTCTTGAACTACTCTGTTACCAACGAATAGTTGGATTGACGGTTACATTATAACGCTCCAATGGCTGAAAGGACGAGCATATTCGGTAAAGGGGTTTGAACTCGCGGCTCACAGATTGTGAGTTAAGTGTCTTAACTACCAAGCTCGTGTGTCTTCTGCGTAGCACAATCGCAGTGAACGTAGTTTATCACAGTGCCTGTAACCAATTAAATTCCGTTCGAACTTTGACTATTTCTTCGCGAGTGGGCGATCATGGCCTTGTGGCTAGCGTATGAGGGTTTATGGCTCCTCAAAATGCTCTCAATTGAAGCCGTGATTGTGTAATAATAAACAGAAACTGGTTAAGTTAATGTTTGGTGCAACAAACTATAAACAGCTTGCTATATAAAGAAAGTATCAAGGACAATAATTTCTACATTGTATTCCCTATAACGATAATGTTGCTGTGTTTTTATGAAAAACACATTTCCTCGTTGGTTTTAAGACTAAGATACATTATGTTAATCAGTTTTGAGGTTTAATTAAATAAACTTTCAGTTCATAAATCTACAAGTAAACATTTTAATTATAAAGGTCATATAAGCCTCTAAACTGAAGTCATAAAGAAAATTTATATTTTTCTTATATTTTTTATGCAAGTTATTAGACATATTTCGTCAAGTAATTCTATAAATTTGAAGGACAGAATTGAATATAACTCGTTGGTTTCTTGGCCAGTAATCGTGTTTAGTTTGCCTGGTTCCTTGACTAATGAAGTGAATATGTCCATCACTTGCAACACTTGTTCATTATCAACAGAATGCGTATCGTTCCGTCCTCCAGAAGAAACATCAATAAGTCTAAGGACTTGCAACGGCAAAATCCGGGTTTCGATTACCCCAGGTGAACAAAACAGATAGCCCAATGTGCTATTGAACGAACACGCACTCTGTTCATATTTATTGCATGTGGTTTTCATTCTTTGTTCTCTCCATTCAGTAAACCAGTAAAGAAAAAGACAAATACTGTGTCTACCTAAACCTATGGCTTTCTGTTTATAACATAGCTATACCATTTGCTACGCAAATCATATTTCTTGCCGTCCAATAAATCATAGAACCTGGTTTATTGCTGGTTCGTTCAAAAGGTTATCAGAACAACTTCAAATAAATAAACTCCAAACTTTAAAAAGTAGAATTTTATATAAATATTTAGGGCACATTATTGGGAAGAGTTCACTGATAGTTGTAAACTACGTATATTTATTAACAGTTTTTACTCGTATTTCATGACGTAATTCTAATAAACTATATTAATATCTTATCAAGTACATAACAACAATAAATTAATTTTATTTAGTTTAGCTATCGAAAACCTCAACGATGACAAATGAAGAACATATAGAAGAGATAAGTCTCACACGTGCAAAGTTGCTTTTCTGACCTCTTTAAAAATTGTTTAGCAATTCGGTTTTCTTTTATTAAATCAATTACACGAGACTCAGCGTGATTTTTACATTACTCTTACACTTGTCAAACTTATAATCTTAGAAGTTGTCCGTTCTTTAAGATTACTTTATCAGCTATCGCCATAAGTTTTAATACAACTCTTAAATATTAGACTAAAACAGACCAAGAACAAATAGACAGAGACGGTGAACAAGAGATAATAATAGTCCCGTAATGAGACATTCGTACTTGATATGCCGTAATGTGATATTACAAATCCCTCCGCTCATTACAAATGACACGATCTCCGTATTTGTTTAGATTAGTGTGATACCTGTAATGGATTTTAACAGATGAAATGGTCAAGAACATCCATCTGGTCTAAGTATTATTATTTTTGTTACGCTTCGCTAATTACGTTAAGATATTATAAGAGTTTGAATGTAGAGGGTGAAGTTACATTTCTTAAGACACACTAGGAACTGTGATAGATGTCACGGAGCCACTTAGCTAGATTCTAGGTTTTCCTGGAATATATCAGACAATTTGACATTTCTATTAAAGAACTCACACAACAGAGTGTTCCAGAAAAAAACTCGCTTGTTCAAATATTGCATGGTTCTTTACAGTACTCTTAATAATATATAATTTTGTCATAGAATCAAATACTCTTTATGACAGTGGAAATTGTATTTTGTCCCATTTTTAAAATTAGAACTGTATCAGAAATGAATCTTACAAATTAATTTGAATAAAACTGAGACTTTTTTAGAGAAATTATATTTAGTTTAGTCTACATCAATTCAGGTTGTGTTACTTATTTACTTGGCCCGGCATGACCAGGTGGATTAAGGCGTTCTGAGGGTCGCGGGTTCGAATCCTCGTCGTACAAAACATGCTCACCCTTTCAGCCGTGGGGGCATTATAATCTGACGTTTAATCCCACTATTCGTTGGTAAAAGAGTAGCCCCAGAGTCGGTGGTGAGTGGTTATGACTAGCTGCCTTCCCTCTAGTCTTATACTGTTATATTAGGGACGGCTAGCGCAGATAGCCCTCGAGTAGCTTTGCGCGAAACACAAAAACAAACAAACTTATGTACTTCGGTATCGAGTTGGTAGCCTACAACGTAATGCTAGATTTTCTCGTGGCTCTAACATTTTGCATTGTAGAATTTTTACTTCTTGTTAGTTATCTCAGTAAATACATCAATATATACGCATAAAGTAGCGTCCTGTTGCCATCTTTAATCGTTAAAGTGTTTACTTTTCTGTTCTATTTGTTATTTCGAAGCAATTCATAAAGATAAATCAATATCCATGTATGTGTATACTTCAAACGATGGGTTTCATTTACAATTGATAAAATATTGCAACGTACTTGAGCAAACCAGTAACAAGTAAAGAACATTTGTACCTAAACAAACACAGAAATAAACGGTGCAATCTGGACAACAGTTGCAACATTGTGTTTTCCTCGAATGCTTTTCTTTTAACTTCCTATATTGAGTAAATCCTGTTGGTATTCGTACTTTCTAGAGTAAATAAGTTGAGCATTCAGGAAAACTGAAAAGTTTATCATTGACTTCTAACTAATGTTCTTCGTTTTTCCTAGAATCCTTGAGAACTGTTTACAAATGTTCAGCATGGATGAAATATTCCTCAGACTGCTTTTACCTAGAAAACATTCTGATGCGCAATACGTTCTGTTGGTCTTGTAGATATTTCTTGAATCAAAATATAACACAAGGAGATTTATATGTTTTTGCAGAATCAGTTATTGGACAGTTGATAAACATAGAATTATCAAAAGCACTTGAACGTCTCACAAAAGTGATTACTACTATTTTTTTCTTGTAATAGAAATGATTGAAGTTGTTTTCGGATCAGTCATTAAATTAGATAAAATCAGGCTTACATAAGATCTGTAAAGTGTATACCTCTGCCAGGCAGTACTGATCATAATCGGCTCTCAAAAAATACAAAACTGTGTCCATATATCCGTTGAAATTAACGGACATGGACTATTTTTGGCCGGATAATATTCTACATGTGTCCACCAAATGTCATTTTTGAGTGAGCAGTAGAGCAAACAGAGTGTGAATAATTCGGACTCCGTGATAACAGGAAAGGATTCGTTGGATTTCGAGTCATTGCTGTAACTTTTATCTTAGAACTTGGTCCTCAAAGAAGGTAACCACCTCTAAGTTGGGTAGCAGTCTAAATGTGTACGAGCATTCCTTCAAACTTGTTCAGCCTTTTCGAGAACTCTTGCGTACAAACACATACAGGAGTGTTAACGTAACCTTTGTTCACTTTCGGGTCGGCGGAGTTAATAAAAACACTGAGTAAAAAATAAAAAGTGGCGAATTATATTCTTAGGTATTTACAAAAATGTATTCAACCAGATTTAATTTCAATTCACATCTCTGTTATACATATATCGAAATGTTCGTAAAAAAGAGGCAAATCATATCGGGGGCTATTGTACTTTATTATTTTGAGAAATATTTCAGTGGCACCAAAGTTATTGACTAATATGTTTTGAAAAGATAACTGTCATGTCCACAAAAGGCCGCTGATGATTGGATGTTATGAACTTCATCCTGTCCGTTACAACACGCGGGTAATCAATATGAAAGTTAACTTTTTAGTTGCCTCTCTGCCATTAAAATCCACAAGGACTAACCTTACTTCGTTTCATTGATAGCATATTAGTTAAAATTTGCTCCTTAAAACATTGGCAAATGTCTGTTGTTATTGGAAAGATCAATTGGTTAAAACTTCGTAATATAATTTCATTAAGAAACTGTAGTTTTTCTTATTCTTCCTCTAAAGGGGTCAATTTTTTTAGTACCCCAAGATAAATAAAAAAATATACAGATATTTTAATACGGGTATTTATTAGCTTTACAAAGAGAAGCATAAAAACTACGTGGCCAATAAATGCCAAGATATGTACTGCAATGCTCAACAGGAACTGAACATTTTCATCACAGTCACTAGCCACGAGCGCACTCTAAAGACAGATTCAAATGTTTTAAAAACAATCTGCCACAAAACATGATATATTAAAAGCTGCATGCAACTTTTTGCATTACTGCAGTATACTTTCAGTTAATTAAATGTAGGTCTAAAATTAAACTTACCTGAACTATATTTTGAATTAGTTTTCTTGCTCTTACCTACCAGTTTAACTTGATTATTCCCGTTGTATGTTTAAAAGTGTTTCTACTAATTGTTAATGTTACCTACAGATATAATTTTTAAGTGAAACAAATTCATACTAATATTTTCCTTCTTTAGGTTTCTGTCGAAAGGCGTTTGTAACAACACTCTCACCCCAAGCGCTATTCGAGCAGATTCTCACCGTACAGTTCGGGTGATTTTTCCTGACCAATCCACAGACGCCATTATTTACGTCACAGTAAGTTCTTTATGATCATTTCATAACCCTCTTAGAATACACCGACAGTTCAGCCACTAGTAACTAATTGACAATAAATTATAGATTAAATATATTTTTGATCTAACAATAATACGACTACTTTTAATATGTATACTTATGCCATTTACTCAGTTGTCATATACGAGCAACCTTCATGAGTCTGGCCATGTTTAGTACGTACTTCTATCATTTAGTTAGTGAGCAGAAAAGTAACCTGAATGAGTTTGGTTTGCAACGAATTTCGGTAAAAGTTACACTTGTGGTATGTACTTGTACCCTTTAGTAAGTAATTAGAAAAGCAACTTCTATGTAAGTGGCTGAAAACCTCAGATGAATTTCATGAAATTTTAATAGACCAAAAATGATTTGTCAAATAAACGCTTGATGATTCAACGGTCAGTGTGAGGACTTATAATTTTAAAATTTGTAGCACCATCACTTGTGACTATTACAGATACTGTACTGTAAAACTTTACAGTGTAAAGCATACAAACTATTATTTAGTAACAATGTATAACTTTTTAATTAGCGTTAATTTTCCTGGCGAATTTCATGTATTTAATGGAAAATACACGCTTTTCAGTTGAAACTTGTTCAATAGAATATTCGTTTTATTATCTAGCGAACTTATTTTCTTTGGTATTCATGAATTTTGTGTGGAATTTGCTATATTCGTGTCTATTGTGATTACATTAAAATATTATGGAGTAAAATCGTGTTACACAGTTTATATTCCATTGCCTTGTTTAACCCGAATTGCGATATTTCTATTGTTAGCATATTAATTATTTGTTACTTACTGATCTTTTTATTTCTAAAGTTTACAGAGTTTTACTGATTGTATTATCTTGAACTACAGGAATAAGCGCACCAATATGTAATTGTTTTCTATTTGACAAAGTGTGTGCATTTTCAGTCTGGTTTCACTATTGTTTTCGATAAAAACATGTTTGTTGTAAGAGTTTTTTTAAAACCAGAATTACACACGTACAAAATAACTATTCACCGACCATATAGTTAACTTACACATTTAGTAATAATTACTTTGGTTTTCAGGTAGTTATCGTGTTCTATGCTGCCATAATTATTATCTTGGTTGGCACAAATTTGCACCGATTCCGGCGAAATCCTGGTGGTCGAAACGACAGTTCTTCTGAGGACGAGGAAGAAAATTACGAGCTCGGAGAAAAGCGACACCTAGTGGTTCATCTAGATAAAAAGTCTCAAGTTTATCAAACAATTAGTATTGAGAGTGATGTAGATAAGGTGTTAACTGTGTGACTTGCACACCACGGAAGATATGGTGTAATATCTGGACATTCGGCATTATCCGACATAGAACTAGCGAAGATTCGTAAAAAAGTGGTTTTTCGTTTCTGATAATCTTTTTAATATAAATTTTCTTCATGTGAGCAACACAGTATTAAATAAGCAGATGCGTAATCCCAGATTATTATAAGAGTGTGATTACATTATTTAATTATATATATTTTATATGAAGGAAACGAGTGGTAACGTAGTGCATGTTTTAATAAAGAATAACAACTGAATACAATTGTTTTCATCATTATTTAACAATTGTAAATAGATACAGTAATAAATAAGGACAGTTATTCTCCTCTTAACCGTGTATTAAAAAATACAATATTTTAATGACTACGTGTTTTTCATTTTGTCCAATTCGTGAACAATGATGACCTCGAAACCTTGAAAATAACCTCTCCGGAATTGAGGCTCAGCACAGCCAGATAGTCAAGGCACTCAACTAGTAATCCTAGGGTTGCCCTGGAAGTGTTATAATGTTACGATCAGTCCCCATTTTCGTTGGTAAAACAGTAGCCCAAGAGTTGGCGGTGGGTGGTGATGACTGGCTGCCTTCCCTCTAGTCTTTATGTTCACAGTTAGGGACGGTTTCATAGAGTTAATCCTCGTGTGGCATTGCGCGAAATTCTGAAAGAAATAAACAAAATCTTAAACTGAAAAACTACATAATTCTTCCTTACTGTCTGGATTACAAGTTAGTAAAAATAGTATAAATTCCTTATAAATTATACATAATATATTTTTAAAATGTATAAATTATATAAAACATATCCCACCTTATCTTTACACACAATCACTATATAACTTACGATAATAAAGACTTAGTGAGCATCTTGCCATATAATAAACAACCGGCGAGAATCCTACAAATAATAACCAGCTATTGAAGCTCTTGCCATATAATAAGTAACTGGCAATAATCCTACAAATAATAACCAACTATTGAAGATCTTGCCATATAATAAACAACCGGTGATAATCCGGAAATAATAACCAATTATTGAAGCTCTTGCCATATAATAAGTAACTGGCAATAATCCTACAAATAATAACCAACTATTGAAGCTCTTGCCATATAATAAGTAACTGCCAAATTTATTATACAAGAAAACAAAGGCATTACGAGCGTTTTACTACGAAATAGTGAAAAACAGAAAAGATACTCCTTTACATAATAAATAAAAAAAGCCAACATTCGGAGACGAATGCAACCTGTCTCTATTATACAATCCCAAGATAGACAATTCTGACACTATCAGTGATGTCGAGAAACCCACTTGTTGAGAACTTTATATGCAAAAACGGCTCTTTTGGGCTCAGAAAACACTTCAAATAGAAGAGCGAACAACGTTTCGACCTTCTTCGGTCATCGTCAGGTTCACAAAAAAAGGGTTAGTGGCCGGAAGTTGACCACATGTTTGGAAGGGGTTGTATAACTGAGTGTCGCAATGTAGAGGGCGCGGTTTGAATATATAATTTATCTATAATATTAATATAGGTATAATGGTGTTCCTTTATATTGGTTTATTTTGGGTTTAAGTTGTTGTATAAGTAAGGCTTCTTTAATTTTTCGTTTGTTTATGTTTGTTTCTTTATTTAGTATTTTAGTGTTTTCTATGGTTATGTTGTGTCCATTTGACTTGCAGTGTTCGAAAACGTGTGAAGGTGACTTTTTATGTTCTTTGAATCTGGTTTCTATTTTTCTGCTTGTTTCTCCTATATAGAAGTCGTGGCAGTTATCACATTGTATTTTATAAATAATGTTGGTGTGGTGTTTGTCAGTGTAGTTCTTACATAGTATAGACCTTAGTTTTGTGCCTGGTTTTTGAATAAAATATAAAGGAACACCATTATACCTATATTAATATTATAGATAAATTATATATTCAAACCGCGCCCTCTACATTGCGACACTCAGTTATACAACCCCTTCCAAACATGTGGTCAACTTCCGGCCACTAACCCTTTCTTTGTGAACCTGACGATGACCGAAGAAGGTCGAAACGTTGTTCGCTCTTCTATTTGAAGTGTTTTCTGAGCCCAAAAGAGCCGTTTTTGCATATAAAATTCTGACACTAGAAAAATCATGAAAAACAAAGAAAAGTAAAAATGTGTGTATATTACTTGTTGCTTCCTGCAAAAAAGTAACTTAGTACCATATCCCAGGTAAGATAGTTTACATACACGTGAACAGTTCACGTAAACCCCAGATGGTACTTTCCTGACTGAAACGTTAAGCAAAAGACAAAAATTTCACAGTTATATATATATGTATGTCTGTTTGGGACTTGCAAAGAGTTATTGCGATTTAAACAAGCTAAATAATTGAACAACCTCCCCCTGAAACTGTGGATTTATGTCAATTTTGACCCCACAAAATGGGCATATCCTACATTTTTCAATACGGAGACATAAGAATAGGCGAACTTTTTATTACATAACAACAACAATAGAATATAAAACCACCTAACACACAATAATAGAACATTGTATCACATAACACAACAATAAAACATCATACCACACAACACACAACAATAGAACATCGTATCACATAACACAACAATAAAACATCATACCACACAACACACAACTTTGAAACATAATACCACATAACAAGCAACTGCCAAATCTCTGCGGCCTAATAAACAACTGACGAACCTTTTACTACGTGTAAACCAATTAGTAAAACCTTCTACCACACGTAAACAACCGGCGAACTTTTGCCAACATAACTACGTGGTTCTGTTTAACAGGAATGTCAGAGAACGTTAACCATGCAAGGCTTTCCACATTTCGAAAACCGCCAAAATCATCAAGTTTCAAGGTAAGATTGACATGCATATCAGGAATGGTATACGAACGACTTGAACTTCAGTTCTTCACTAGGTTGATGCTAGAAAGTGAATAAATGGGAAATTAGAATCTTCGGTTCTTTTACCTATGCACATGTTTAAATTTAACATTATCAACCTGGAAACTGATCTGAGGCTTGATTCAACTTTCTGTACTTTGATACGAAAAGTTAGACAAAACAGGATTTAAAAAATATGTAACTATACGTTAGTAAAAATTTGACTATAGGTCACTTATTACAAGCAATATTTATACAATTAAAACAGTAACGTGAGTGCACGGAAGCTTATTTTTGTACATAACTGATATATGGGTGTCTCGGTAAAACTTCTGTTTGGTGTTAAATATTCATCCCATAATTAAAACAAAAACAAGTCTATAAATTTATCTATAATTTAATTGACACTCACGAACAATTTGTCAATTGTCCATGAATCGAGATTAAAATACTTAAAAATCTTCTAAATCCGTGACTCAAATCCTGTAATGAAATGATAAACAATTCAGAAAAGAAACTCTTACTTGTATGGATTGACTATCTCTCATGTAAGTAAACATATTTAAAGTTGTTAATTTGTGTTATTTATGATAAATGATTACAAAGAAAACACATATGATTAAAAATCATCAAATATTTTTAAAAATAAACAGTTTCTTAACGATATATGTATATATATTACACATGTTCTATACAGAAAAGTAAAAATTTCAAAAATAAAATAAAATAGTGTACATCGCTGGCCAAAATCTTAAGGTCAATAAACATAAAGAAAAAATGATGCGTTTTGGGTTGTTAGACTCAACCACTTATTTGAGTAGAACTTCGAAAGATGGAAATAAGGAAAGGGGAAATAAAATAATTGTAGCATTTAATAGGGAAAATGTAACTAGAGAGTTACACTTGTGATACAAACAATTTCATATAAAATTATTCAATTTAGCGCAGTAAGCACTATGATCATTTGTGAACAAAATATAAAATATTTCAGTGTGACAAGTCACCAAAGTGTTTTTGTGTAATTCAATGCTTTAATTTGTCAGACGTTGTTTCGTAGCCTCAAGATTACGCTTAGGCAATAAAGGGCCCGTCATGGCCAGGTGGTTAAGGCACTCGACTCTTAGTCCGAGGCTCGCGGGTTCGAATCCCAGTCGCACCAAACATGCTTGCCCTTTTAGCCATGAGGGCGTTATAATGTGACTGTCAATCCTACTATTCGTGAGTAAAAGAGTAGCCCAAGAGTTGTCGGTGGGTGGTGATGACTATTTGCCTTCTATCAAGTCTTACACTGCTAAATTAGAGACGTCTAGCGCAGATAGCCCTCGTGTAGCTTTGCTCGAAACTCGAAAGAAACTAAGCCAGGCCATTTGGATACACTTTTTACGCAATCACAAGAGTGGTGATCAAATACAATTATTTTGTCAGACAAGTTATTCGAAAAGTTAGCTGCATACATTGTATAATTTTCAATTTATGGACGACCAATATGCGTTGGACTTCAGGCGGAAATTTTGAAACAAGGTTCAATAATTAAAACAAACACGTTTTCTTAACGCAAAAGACGATTTCGTATGAACTCGAGCGAATCAGCACCACGACTGAGGTCTTGAAACGCTAAAAATCGGGTGTTAATACCCACGATAGGCAGAGAACAGATAGCTTATTGTGTAACTCAGCTCTTAACATCAAAACAAACAAGAACGCGGCCACAAAGACAGTTAATCTCCGTTAATTCTATGGTACCGTTATGAATGATCTCAAGAGTTACAGGGTCCATGAAACAGTCAAGTCAATGACGACTAGAACTGTGTAGCGGACATCCTAGAATGACACACAGGATAAAAAGGTATTGTAAATCCAGTAGTTAACTACAATGTCAAAATATATACACTATTTGATACACGAGCTAAAATCAATTTTCTATAGGAAGAACTAAATTTTTAATATTTACAATTTAAAAGCACAAATAAAAGCTTCTACTCTAAATATCAAATATATATGTTGATACGGCGTGAAGAAATACTTTGACATCACTGAAAAGTCTCATTAACAACTTTATATGATACATATATCACATCTCTGGAAAATGCTCTAATTTTGAATGATGGTTTAGTTTTGTACGTGACGTGGTCTAGGTTGGGTTGTGATGTTTAAAAACCTATAAGATTTTCCATTCTTACCACCAGGTTTTGGCATCATGGAACGCTTTGATCATTATTATCGTTTTCCACTAAATTTCAACTCTGTGATGTCAGTTGATATTTTAACAAGCACTTTGTATTTATTAACATGGACGATACTTAAAGTTATGAGACGCAACGATTTTAAGTATAATAAAAATTTTAACACATACCACATGTTTCGACAGATCATTGGTATATCTTCTTCAGGTATGATAAAAATCCAAACAAAATACACCTGAAGAAGATAGACTAATGCCATGACGATACATGTAGTATGTATTAAATTTTTTTATTATACTTAAACAGGGGTGACAGTTTAGCGATTTTCCACCTTCTGTAGCTCAAACTATGGTAATCCAAACTATCACATATTTTCAGTGGATGTTCTCAACTGGATTATTACTTTACAAAACAGATTTAAAGTAATCCATTAAAAATACCCGAGATATAATATCTCCAAATTGTATCGAATTTCTTCCTATTTTTTATTCGCGCAAAAAGTAAGAAAACTTTATTTGATAGAAAAACACACTTAACTTTTCTGGATTTTTTCTTCAAATCTGCTTCACTGATAAATCTTTTCAATTTACAATTATTAATCTAATTTAGTGTAAATACAAGCCACACGTGCAAAGATATTCAACAAATATCGCTCAAAATTAACGAAAACTTTTGCGCACGCCAACACAAAGAAGTCGTTGAACAGTATTACTACAGTTGTATATAAGAGAAAAGTGGACCTTTTTTGTCATTTAAGTTAAATACGGCTGTTTAAGAACAGCAAGACTTTAGAGTGAAGGAGTCTACAGACATACAAGTATTGGTTAGGCCAAACGCACTAGATTAGCAAGTTTTCAAATGAATTATACGGGTGGATTGTTATTGCTTATTATTCATTGCCAATGTTTAAGCACAGATTTACCACTTTCTAAGAAATTCTCCAAATTGAAGAGCGTTTAACATCACGTGATATTACCTTAACGTATTAGGATAAATAATGATACTTGATACAGCTGCGTGGGAGAAAGTGTGATGACAAGAAAGTGTTAATTTTCTTTTCATGGAGCTTGTATAAAAAAAAGTTATGAACACTTTTATACAAAGGAAACTATATCACCGTATATTTTAAAGAATCTAGTTTGTCTGTTTCAAATAATGAGGAGGTCCGGCATAGCCAGGTGGTTAAGGCGCCCTACTCGCAATCTGAGGTTCGCGAGTTCGAATCCCCGTCACACTAAACGTTCTCACCTTTTCAACCGTGAGGGCGTTATAATGTGATGATCAATCTAACTATTCTTTGGCAAAAGAGTAGCCCAAGAGTAAGCTGTGGGTGGTGATTACTAGCTCCCTTACCTCTAGTGTTACACTGCTAAATTATGGATGGCTAGCGCAGATAGCCCACGAAGTTTGAACAAACAAATCAGATAATGGTAATACTGTTTTAAAACCAATGTTGGTTACTTTCGAGCGTTACTTTTTTATTTGTTATTGTTTGTTGGTGTGTATTGAAAAATATTCATGATATCTAATCAAAAACACCTTAGGTGTGGGAAAGAAAGAAGTTTCCAAGAAAGGATTGATTGTTCGACTTAAAGAAATGAAACCAAAATTGGTAGCTACACTTGTAGCACTGAAACAATTCTACAGGGAATGCTCATTCATTAGTTTTTTGTACAACTTTGGGAAAATAGTTGGTAAAATAAAATACGTGGTGTTCTTCATTAGATTTTTTTTACACAGGATTAGAATAAAGTAATCTATGATACCTTTCCTCCCCTTTCTATTAGTTGTATTTTTAAGCGCAGGTAATGCCAAGCGTGGGGGGCGCGTGTATCAGATTCGATTTTATTATTCATCAGGATCTCTGTCAGCCTACCGTTAAATTGAAATTATTGTAATCTTAGCTTATGAGATCTTGGAAGTTGTCAAATGTATCAGTCGAAAGGGTTTGACTTCCTGAATCTAGAGCTGTAACTAGATCTTAAATAGGTCAAGAGATGACGGGTATTTTTACTTGCAAAAATAGCAAAAAACTTGAATTCTTTCTATGAGCCGTTGTGTAGCAGAAATGAAATAGTTAAATTAAAATAGGTTTAAATAAAATAAAGAACATGTATTACTTAGGGACAGAAGAAAAGTCATGATGTACAGTGTTTCTATTATTAGGAGTCCAGTATCATGCTTAGCACTTTAAAGAATTTTAAAGTTGAAGAGAGAAATTGTATGCTACGTTTCTGTATTTTGCACTGTTCACATGCTTCTAATTTAAGGAGACGTTTTGTTTTACCAATATTGTTTGTTTGTTAGTACCTTTAGATGACTGATGATGAGCATGTGAGGATTTCGAAACGTTTAATAAATGTTTTCTGTTATTGCTTTGTCCTTACGTTACATTTTCCGAAAAATGAGCCGATAATTGTACGGTACATTATGGTCTAGTAAAAGCTCTCAGGTGATTTTTATAGTACAGTGTTCTCTCGCCACTTCGCGGATCCTCTTTCGCGGCTTCACCACTTTGCGGGCTCGGCCGACCCCCACATATATATAAAATAATAAACATTAAATCTAAAATATAGCATTAAATACCATTAAAATATTAAAAATAAATATAATTAATAGTGTAAAAAAAAACAGGTATATTTTGAGATATAAACATATATTTGAGTTTATAACAAAGTAAAAATGGAAACAGAATCAACTGGAAAGGCTATAGATGTACGCACTGTGCGTCTGCGAAGGATACGCGAGATCAGCTTCATGGCGTAGCGATGTGCAAGACGGGCTATGATTGGTGCAGAAATGAAAGACGGCCAATGACAGCTACCCATTTTGATTGTCTTTCACCATTGCTACATGTCTTCAAAATTTTCATAAGGCATTGCAAGAGATGAAGCCCTGCACCGTTAATGCAAGCTGGAAGAAGTTGTGGCCTGAGGTTGTGCACGACGACAAGGGATTAACGCCTGAAGAAATCCAACACTCGGCTGTTCAAAAAGCTGTGCAATTAGCTTCGTTAATCAAAGGTGAAGGATTTGCCGATATGACGAAGGAAGGCGTAGATGAACTGATTGACTTAGAATCCGAACCACTTGCCGACCAAGACTTAGAAGCACTGACGAAGTCTGCTGCCGAGGAAGACGACGAAGAGGAAACACCGAAAGAAGCCTAGGAAACAATCGAGCAAAGTGGATGGTCATTAGAGCGGTTAGGTAAACTAATGAAACTAATTAACGAAGTGAAGGAGTGCTCACAGGAATGGAACAACGATATGGTTCGATCAGTACAATTTTGCAATAAAATAGAAGAACTGATGACTTCTTATCAAATGATTTTCGATAGGCTAAAGAGGCAGAGAAAACAACTGCCAATAACAATGTTTTTCCAGCCGAGCAAGAAAGAAAGGGTACCGGTGACAAGTACTGTTCCTGAAGTTGTAACGACCGACGAAGAAATTGCCGATTCACCTTCCACAGAAGAGGAAGTGGTGTCCCCCGAAAAGACACCACCTGCTGAAGATATGTAATTTTTAATTTTAAGGCTTAATATCTTAATAATTGTTCTTATTATTTCAGCAATAATGAACAGTATTGTAATGGGAGGGTTTTAAAAGTCTAAATGCACATAAATATATACGTAAAAATCGGCGATCCCACTTTGCGGAAAATCTCCTTTCGCGGGGGGTTTTGGAACGCATCTACCGCGATACACGAGGGAACACTGTAATATAAATTACGTGTTCTCATAGCGCAGAAGTAAGAAAGCTCATTTTTATTTCATATCACAATGCCCAAAAATCTGTTTGAAAATGAGTTCCTTGTGTGTATGGTCCGTAGCATGATTTCTGGACATGTTGCATAAAACCTTTCATGTAGATACATGTAATGAAGTTTTAACAAAGCAAAACACAGTAATTTGTTGAAAATAGGAAAATATTGTGTTTTAATATTAATCTAATCTTAACAAACTTAACATATTCAAAGCTCAGTATAATTTACTTATCCAATAACATATTGATGTAATATTAATGGACAGTTATTGTGTACATTGACTTTCCTGGTTTAAAGACCATACGTTTAAACACATAGAAAACAGGAGACAGTACATTAGCTATCTTTTCCTAGTTTTGGAATATTTTTTTATCAAGTTAACTAAATAATAGACGGCGTGATGTAAATTTTATTCCATTATAAATCATGGAATTGAAATCAATGTCATTGACATAGTATATTTTACAAATATATAAGATTTTTATGCAAATTTCTACTAAAAGAGAAAATATTTGTAATAATTCGGACAGTAAAATTTTTCAAAAAAGAATTTCAAATAATATAATTTCTGTCTAAGAAATTTTCCAAATGAGATTTTGATGTCTTCTTAGTAGCAGTTATTTGCTTCAACGGAAACCAATGAAGTTATTACTTTTTATCACCTGACACGTGCAAATCCACATCCAGTAACGAGAATTCTGCGATATTTCAGAAACCAAAATGTTAATTAGATCAAATTTATTTGGTTAGATGACGTTTATACCAATAACGATCATTTAAAAATTTATTCCGACTATAAAACAGCAAGAGAATCGATGTAACGTAGTTTATTTTATAATCACTGTACCGTTTAAATGTAAATGCCAGAGAAACTCGTGGAATATAGTTATGGTCGGCTTACTGGTTATAAAAAAGCTATATTTTTTATCGTCAAACTCAGATCAAACCCATATATCTTTTATCTCCAATATATAAAGCTGTTACTTCTAGCATTTCGACTTTCCATATCTTTTTACTTTCAGTGAATTTTAATAATTAGAAGGTTTCTTTTCAGCTTACAAAAGTATCTTCAAAACTAGATAGAAATGTGTCTACAACTAAATAACTAAATATTATGATTTTATAGAACTGGGTCCGGCATGACCAGATGATTAACACACTTGACTCGCAATCTGAGGGTCGCGGGCTCGAATTCCTGTCATACCAAACGTGGGGACGATATAAGGAGACGATCAATCCCACTATTTGTTGGTAAAAAATTAGCCGAAAATTTCGCTGTGGGTTGTGATAAGCAGCAGTCTTCCTTGCAGTCTTACACTGCTAAATTAGACACAGCTAGCTCAGGTAGTCCTTGTGTAGCTTTACATGTAATTTAAAACAAATTATAGAACTGAGTTTTTTACCTAATTATCATAACCTATTAAGCTGTAAGTTCGAAACCATAAATAAATTGTTAAAATGTAATATTTTAAAACATACAAGAAGCGTTTTGTTTTGAAGATATCCTCAAACACATTTAAAAGCTTTTTCCTGTATTATCATTGTATATCTTTCAAATGTCTCTATTTTTGTAACTTTCACATTATTTGTTTGAGCGCAAGGACCTAACAACTTGTATACTTCAGTATTTCTAAACCATTTTAATAACGAGGCCCACATAAACACTGATAGCCCATTGTGTAGCTTCATGCTTAACTTTAAATAAACAAACATACATGATCCACACGAACTTCAAAATTTTCCCCTGACCCACCGCGGAAAATCATATATGAGGAGATATTGTTGTAGTTAATATTTTGCGATTTTTTTTGTTTTTTATTTATACTTTTGTTTTATGACAACAGTTGTAAGGTATTGTTACCTATTCTTAAACCTTTCAGCGATCCACCTTAAATTGCTCGTGGCCCGCCAGTGGACAGCCCGAGACCCATTGTTTGAGAAATTTTGGTAAAGATAAAAAGAAAGACAACAACAAACAAAAAAACAATTACGTTACTTCAAAGTTCCATATTTTGTGAAAGGTATTAGTTTGGAGTAAGAACTTTATAAGCATCTCCTTTAGTTAAAGAATCGCATAATAACCATAGCTATATTTTTAATTGAAAGGTTAACCGCCCACTCGATGAAGAAAAATTCCATTTGTTGTTAAGTAAAACAAATCAACGTATTATGTAAATGACGTTATTTAAACATCAATAATCATTTATTTAACATCAAAAGATGTGAATTTCTGAAATAAATGAACTGGTTATGGGTTTACGTTCTAAAATTTCATTTTTATGGATTAACTCGAAGTATAATTAAAAAACTTATATTTAATTTCTAAAGAAAATAAAATGTTTTTATCTTTTCTTTTGAAATCGAAATTTACATCACCCTGAGTAAAATCAGTAATCAATTATTCTAATGTATTGAAAGACAAAAAAAAACACAGTTGGTAAACCACTAAATACGATTCATAAATATATAACGATATTTTTATTTCAACACAGAAGAAAGATACGAGAAGAACAAATCACATGATTAAAGTGCTTTATGCAAAATTGTTATTTTAAAGTATATGAATATTTTTCTGAATGGATTAAAGCATTCAATTTAAAATAGGTATTTAAACAATCTACAGAAAAAGTAATCCTGCACTGAAATTATTTGTTTTTGTTTGAATTTCGGGCAAAGCTACAGGAGGGCAATCTGCGCGAGCCGTCCCTAATTTAGTAGTGTAAGACTAGAGGGAAGGCAGCTTATATCACCACCAACTCTTGGGGTACTCTTTTACCAACGAATAGTGAGATTGACCGTCACATTATAATGTCCCCACTGCTGAAAGGGCGAGCATGTTTGGTGCGACGGGGATTTGAACCAACGACCCTCAGATGACAACTAGAAAGCCTTAACCCACTTGGCCATGCTGGGCCTGCACTGAGCTTACTAAGAGCAAACTGAACAAGTCCCGTTTGAATAAACTAAAAAAATACACGAAACGTTCTAATGAATCGCCCATCTGTTGTTATTTTCCATTTTTCTTAAACATGGTTGATACAAGGCCATCTGGTTAAGGAATATTTTATGTAAAAATAATGCCACATCGTTAAGTAATAGCTACGCTATTCCAAAGCTAGAACAGCTTGTGTTGGATGTGTGTGGTTCTTGTATACTGCTGATGTCTTCCACACTCATTTTCTTTTCTTTTTTTCTAAACAGGTTATTTTAATCTCAGCCGTGTACTCTGCCTAATGTCCTTCCGTGAAAACCATAAATGAAATTTCGTGTTGCCAACATTAAGAACAGTAAACACTTCTTTTATTCTTATAAACACTACCTTAAGACTGATTCTACGTTGTCAGTTTTTCATGTTTTTTTCTAAAGAGCTTTTATCGATGCTATGTGCAAGTACCATGCTGTTTTTGAACATTTAACAACTCATTTTATATTTGAAAAGTATTAGTTAAAGGAAATAATAAATAACACAGTAATTATATTTTATATTCCAAAATTACAAAGTTATTGTTCAAAGGAAACAATGTCATAGCAATTAGATTGTAGAATTGCAACTACAATATATTTAATTAAACACTCATTATTCATTATTTATCCTTATAGTGATAAGAAATGTGGACTTTAGAAATAAAATCAGCTTTCAGATAAATCTGTTTTACGTCTGTCGTCGAGGTATAGATATTAAACTTCTATCAAATGCTTTTATTTATATTATATTAAGATGTTTATACACAATTACTAGGGCCGGGAATGGCCAGGTGAGTTAAGGCGTTCGACTCGTAATATGAGGATTGCGAGTTCGAATCCCGGTCGCTCCAAACATGCTCGCCCTTTCAGCCGTGGTGGCGTTATAATGTGACGGTCAATCCCACTATTCGTTGGTAAAAGAGCAGCCTAAGAGTCGGCGGTGAGTGGTGATGACCAACTGCCTTCCCTGCAGTCTTACACTGCTAAATTAGGGACGGTTAGCAGAGATACCCGTCGGGTAGCTTTGTGCGAAATTCAAAAACAAACAAACACAATTACTACTAACATACTTATTTCAAACAATGTAAGAATATTTTTAAAAATACCGTATATACTCGTTTTACCGCCCGATCTTGATTAAAGGCCCGTTTGAATAGCCGCACGTGTGAGCAGAACATAAAAATAAATAAGGGCCCGTGCTTGAATACCCGCCCGGGCCCTAATCATAACTTTTAGGAAACTTTGTTTTTCAGTATAAAGATGTCAATTCATGATAATGAATCACACACGATATTAAAGCATATCTTCTTAGCTTTCATTTGACACATCGCTCGTTAAAATCCAATTTGGGGAAGCTGAGAACGACAGCCCGAAATTTTCCCATTATTTTCGCCTATCATCGCTGTAACAGTTTAATTGTTGACTCATTTGGCTACACCCGCTTGCACTTGGCCACACATCCGGTGACGAAACCCTCGTATCACCTGACAATTGCACGCTTGCGCGTCTTGATTCGAATCTGTAGTGCAGCGCAGTGTATGGCCGCGCGCGCGTGCAGTTGTCGGATGAAACGAGGGTTTGGTCACCGGGTGTGTTGTCAAGTGCAAGCGGGTGTAGATGATATGGCGAGCAGGTAGACAATAGGAAATAAGAAGCAGCTACGAAGCGCTCGTGCCACAACGAAATATTTGTCTTCAACGTTAATTTTTGTGCATACCTAATTTTACTTTGAAAATAACAAGCGCCCGTGCTTGAATAAGAGCCCGTTTGAATAAGGGCCTGGTATTGAGTTTGGTTGAAAAAAATAAGGGCCCGGGCTATAAAACAAGTAAATGCGGTATTTAGAGGAAACTGGGAAAAACATGCAATTATTATGATCTCATGAAACATGAAGGTTTGCATCAGCTTTTTGTGTTGTGTCACCATAGATATCGAAACCCGAATTTTATCTCAGAGACTTGCCGCTGAGATATCGAAATAATTTTATAATGATATTAAAGTATTTGTTTGTTTACAGATTTCGCATTAGTGCTAGTCGTCCCTAATTTAGCAGTGTAAGACTAGAGCGAAGGCAGCAGGGAGCGAAGTCATCACCACCCACCTACTCTTTTACCAACAAATAGTGCGATTGACCTTGACCTTATAACCTTTTTGGGTTTTTTAATACCATTTCATAAGATTTGTGGTTTTGGCTTTTACAAGTCATTTTTATGAAACATTCTGGAAAACCACCGGTTCATCAACCACAAGTTCATCAGCACAATATGCATGTAACCAACCCTTGAAGATTTTAAACATACGAAAGCAATACAATAACTGTGATGAAAATGAAACGTTTTTGATAAATATTTCAATTTGTCGTCTCTTACGATAAAAGATAAGAAAATACACATTTTGTAATTTCATATTTTATAAATCGAACATGTTTACTGTATATCATTATAGAATGTAGTTTAAAATCAAAATAAGTTGTATATTTACTATACTTAAACCCAGAAAATGAAGAACAGGTTTTGTTTGGTCACCGAGCAATAAGTAGACTAGATTTATCTAGTCATGTACTTTACATAAATACGTCAGTCTATTATTGGAAATTAGTACCATGAATATTAAAGTGACCATTGTTCGACATGGTAATATTCTTCTAAGTTTTAAGATCTCGTGACAAAAGACATAGTATAGAAAAAAAGATATATTTATACTTTATAAGAAAAGTTTTTGTAAGAACATCCCTATAAAGTTAAATAAAAACGGTATCAGGCATTACTAACATGATTTGATTTAGAACCTTGCAGTTATCATAATTATACAGAAAGATAAACGTACATTCATGAAATTCTTAACATGTGATGTCACACTAGGTTATTATTTTATCTTCATCAGTTACTACGTTCTGGTTTTATATAGAATTCTTATATTTGTCATTTGAAAAACACCATTGTTTACAAACATAAGTGGCTAAAGTTTTCCAAAGTGCAATCAGTGAAACATTACCACAGTGCTGATATTTACATTCCGTAATAGCGTGTAAAACCAGCCCCATAAGATCAGGAACAGCTTAAAACGCATAAGATTGGAGGCCCTTCCTTACGTGACGCCCTGAACAATTGCCCAGTTTTCCTGTGCATAAAACGGAAAGAATAACAAAATATTTTCTTGTTCTGACACATTTGCACAGTACTGCGCACTTCCATTTCACATCAGTCCACTGTTGTGAATAGAACACTTCACTTTCTTCCTGCATAGACACAAAGTTACTTTTGACTCAGCTAATCCAACACCTTATGAGGAGAGACTATACACCTTTAGAAATGTTTGAAAAGTGTCAACTTCTCTGTGTTTATACTTTTTTGTTTTATGCTCTTATGATATTGGAACACTTTATATAATAAACACCTTTAAAAGGATACCACATGTAACCAACAGCTATGTCAAGCATACATAGATATTTATTGGAGCTTAAATCACAGAAAGATTTGGTTATTTACATTCCTAGTAACGATATTATTACCTGATTCTTTACAAAACCATACAGCATCAATAATACCAAGAAATATTCTGTACAATAATAGTGTCTTGCAATTCAAATAAAATCTTGACTCTTATTATTCAGATATGTGCGTTTACTCCTTTGATGAGATATTAGTTAACAATTGTATCTATTTTGATCTGTTCTAAAAGATAAGAAATAATTTTGCTTCTTCGACTTGGTTTGATATTTGACTTAATATAACTCAGGCAACATGTTCGATTTAATGTAGACATATGAATATATATATACATGTATAATATGCAACAAAACTCAAGTATACCTATTAACTTTCATTTCTTATTTTCGGCTCCTGACAAACATCTTAATTATTAATATGCCTCAGGGTACTTCTTATTAACTGCTTTGCTTAATGACGAGAAACCCACTTGAAATAAAAATATATCTCTGAATGGCTGGTATTGGTGTTAACGCTTTTATTGACAACGAGAGAACAATGTTTCGACCTTTCTAGGTCATCTTCAGATCAAGAAAGAGAGAGTTTGCAAGTGACCGTTTTCGGACAAATGTTTTAGGAACGAGAGTATAGACGCATACAGGATTGCAGGGGGCGTTGCAGGTGGATGTTAGGTTATTAATTAGTATTAGGTATCAAGGTTTTCCTTTGTATTAGATTAATTTCGGTTTTGGTTGGTGTATAAGCAGGGCTTCTTTGATTTTGCGTTTGTTTATATTTGTTTCCCTACTTAGTACCTGGATGTTTTCTGTTGTTATGTTGTGTTTATTTTACTTGTAGTGCTCAAAAACGTATGAAAGTGTTTTTTGAATCTTGTTTCTCCAAAATAAAAGTCGTGACAGTTATTGTATTGTATTTTATAAATTATGCTGGTGTTGTGTTTGTCAGTATAGTTTCTACATAGTATGGACTTTAGTTTTGTATCTGGTTTTTGAATAAATTTGGCATTTACTGAAATTCTGTGTTTTGTTATAAGTTCTCGTTTATACTTTCATCCCTAAGACATGTGTCCGTCAACGGTTACATTCAAACTTTGTCTTTTTTAACCTGAAGATGACCGAGGAAGGTCTAAAAGTTGTTCTCTTCTTATCAATAAAAGTGTTAATATCCGTACCAGCCGGGGCCTTAGCATGGCCAAGTGTGTTCAAGCGTTCGACTCGTAATCTGAGGATTCGAATCCCGGTCGCACCAAACATGTTTGCCCTTTCAGCCGTGAGGGCGTTATAATGTGACGGTCAATCCCACTTTTTGTTAGTAAAAGAGTAGCCCAAGAGTTGGCGGTGGGTGGTGATGACTAGCTGCCTTTCCTCTAGTCTTACACTGCTAAATTAGGGACCGCTAGCGCAGATAGCCCTCGAATATCTTTGCGCGAAATTAAAAAAACAAAACAAACATAACATTCAGCCGTTCGAAGATATATTGAATGCATTGCTTCTTTTTGATCATTAGAACTTCAAAGCCTTCCAGTGGCGCAGCGGAATGTCTGCTGACTTACAACATTAGAAACCGGGTTTCGATGCCTGTGGTTGGCAGAACACAGACACACAATTCTTCTCTCTGGCAGTAGTTCAAAATTAGGGATAGCGGTAGAGAGCCTTAATAGCTTTGCCATAAACACGAAATACAAATATGTCATGCATTCGTCGGTTTGTTTTATGGTACTTTGTTTTCGAGTTAGTAATTTTAATACATCGTGTATAATGTACCTGTATGTACATAAAAGTTAGAGTGCAAAACACTTATTATTATGTTTTATTTATATTCTGAACCCCACTTATACGTTAATATGTATAACGTATTTGATGGGCAGCCATTTTTACATATGGTTAGTTATAACCTTGCTGTTTTCTTAATCGTTTTCTTGTTGCGATAAAATTGCTATAAACGAACATTCGCAACAATTTCAATTCCAATAGTAGATTTCTATTGCCACGTTTACTATGAGTAAAAAAATCTTCTTGAAGACAAAGTGCTCGAAAACTCAACACAAAGTACACACTAAATCGCACTTTTCATGTCTCAAAATATAAGGAATAATAATTTGTGGTTCTCTTGTCGAAATTCACAAATTCTGCCTCGAAGGTTTCAAGCTTTCTAATTAACAATATTTTCCACGACCGACAAGTCTAACAGAATGCATATTGAAAACAAGACTGTTTCTTATGATGTAAACTAATTAATGATTTCTGAGTTTCCTTTAAATAATAAAAATATATCTTTCTGTATTACCTCGTGAAGAAAGGTTTTATTTATTTCAATCACACGACATTCTGAGCGACCAACACCAACTCGTCGCTAAGAGCATCACAAAACGCTAGCCTACTTCTCTGTTCTGGTTTGAGAAGGGCAAAATCCAAGTACCTGAATTTAAAATCTCGTTTTATTTATAGGTTTAACTCTTTAATGTCCAATAACTCCTATATATCCACACGTAAATAAAAATACGATGTAGTATTCCATAAGTTCGGAGTTTAATTTAAAAACAAAAATACATACATGTATTGGCAAACTTTCTGGTAAAAAGAATTTCACCACCTGTTTACGTTACTTCTATATCTCGAAGTTCTGGACAGGAAATTGCCATTTAGGTATTTACATGATGTAAACTCTAGTGACGACAGACGAAGGATGTTTCACTGGAGAATGCAAACACGCTAAACGTACTGTGTCTTACAGCTCTGTGACCATATTGGAAGTAGACCGAACTTTCATTGAGTAGCTATGTTAACATTGTTCTTTTAATGTTCTAGTCTGATCTTTGCTTCAAGCCTTACGTCAAACCAACGTATTTGACACAACAAAACGAACGTAGAAAATGAATGTGATGAAGTTGAAAATATGATTAAAATATGTTTTATCTTTGCTTCACGTATCAAGTGTTCAAGTCTAACATGACGAATATAATATTTCCATAAACACCTCACTTACCGGAAATGTTTAATATAAGAAAGATGTTGGTTTTTCTCTTGTTTGAAAATCAATCGTCATATGTCTTTTTAATGTTATGTCTAGAATCGGATCATGGTATGTCTCATTAATATTATGTCTGGCATCAGACAATGATACGTCTCATTAATATCATGTGTGGTATCGGATAATGATATGACCCATTAATGTCTGACATCAGATAATGATATGTATCATTAATGTTATGTCTGGCATCGGATAATGATATGTCCCATTAATGTCTGACATCAGATAATGATATGTCTCATTAATGTTATGTCTGGCATCAGATAATTATATGTCTCATTAATGTCTGACATCAGATAATGATATGTCTCATTAATGTTATGTCTGGCATCGGATAATGATATGTTTCATTAATGTTACGTCTGGCATCAGGTAATGATATGTCTCATTAATGTCTGACATCAGACAATGATACGTCTCATTAATATCATGTGTGGTATCGGATAATGATATGTCTCATTAAAATTGTGTCTGGCATCAGATAATGATATGTATTATTAATGTTATGTCTGGCATCAGATAATTATATGTCTCATTAATGTCTGACATCAGATAATGATATGTCTCATTAATGTTATGTCTGGCATCAGATAATTATATGTCTCATTAATGTCTGACATCAGATAATGATATGTCTCATTAATGTTACGTCTGGCATCAGGTAATGATATGTCTCATTAATGTCTGACATCAGATAATGATAGTCTCATCAATGTTATGTTTGGCATCGGATAATGATATGTCTCATTAATATTATTCAGATAAACTAGGCACAGTATTTGTGTGATTAATGATTTTTCGTACGAATATTCTTAAAATTTAAAATATAAACCTTTCTCTAACTAAAGGGAAAAAAGGCTGTGGGTTACAATAAGACATATAAGACCCATTTGTTTGAAACTCTCCATATAAAGATCTCCTGTCCGTCTTCACGAATTCGGGATACTAATGAGTAAACGTAATTGTCCGCTTGGATTTTATTTTTCCATTATAACTTTTATGACATAAAAGATCGTAATTTATGGAGACTGAAACAGTTAAGTTTATCTTGACCTGTATTCAGGGACAACGAATCATTGACATAATGTTTACACATGATAGGTGACAGTAGTTTATTGGTTAAAATATCATTGTATTCTTTTGATACATTAAGATAAGTAACTCTATGACTGAAGAAAAACAGGAGAATTTTTCTAATTTTCGGAAATTTAGCTCAAATCAACTTGGAGTCTGCGTTAGTGGCTCTTAACTTATAAGTGAGACACTAGAGAGACGAGAGATAGTAAACACCACCCATCTCCAACATTTGGGCCACCCTTTGCGTTAGTGGCTCTTAACTTATAAGTGAGACACTAGAGATAAGAGAGATAGTAAACACCACCCATCTCCAACATTTGGGCCACCCTTTTACCCAAAAATAGTGGATTTTAGCATCAAATTATAACGCTTCCACCGCTGAAAGAGGGAGCAGGTTTGATAAAGGAATTCAAAATCGCAACCCTCAGATTACGAGTCAAACAACTTAGCTATCATACCGTGCCAAACCATAAGATAGCAATTTTCTGTTGTTATAGAAGTATAAGCTAAGTAATCTCATCTTTACTACCGTCGGCATTGTAACTGTTCCCTTAAAATACGTATCCCTCAATGGAGATTGGAGCTTGTCTCATGGGAATGTTCATCACACTGTTCTTTATGAATGATGTTTAGAACAAGATTGTTAGTTAAGCTGGATAACATTGTCTTTAACCTTAGTAAAGGATCTGTGGTATCTTTCCTTGGTGAACTCTGGGAAGGTTATCTGGGTTATTCATGCATTTAACTCCAATACAGGCTCGTTCATCTTTTTTTTTTTTTTGATAATTGTTAACCATGAATGTCTAGTAATTATTTTAGATCAACGTAACAGGAACAGCCTCTTTCTTTATTATTTAGTGTCTGTTGTCAGCCTCATATGAATGTGTATTATTACCAAAATTATTGATAAATAGGCATTTAAAACTAGATGAAAATGAAACAAAATGTCCCCCCCCCGTCTTTACTAATTTTCTGTCTTAATTAAACTGTAATCTGGGGAAGGGGGAATATTGTGTTACACAAACAATTTGGGAATTAAATTTTGGACTCATTTTTAACCTTGTATTAACTTTCGAAAATTTTTGGTTTCAAAGTCTTTCACAAATCCTTTGAAGATCACTTTCTTGGATGAAAAAAAAATGACCGACTAAAGCTTTTGGACAGAAGTGATTGTTAAATGGCTGACAATATTTTTATATAGAAAAATACCTGTAACAAAGACTTCCAAGCAGATAGATAACCATAAACTTAAGAAGGTTGTATCTGTTAAAGCAGACACTTAATGATACACATCGTGATAGTAATCCAAGTTCAACTCAATTAAAACAAACACATCATGATACTAGCTCATGTCGAAACCAGTACCATAGGCCCCCATATAATAATAATAATACCCCAAGTTCAAAACAGCTAAAATGTATTGACACCATCAGACATTCCTTTCATATTTCATAAGCTGAAGACATGTTCAGTGATACGTTACCCAGCGGATTTGAGTATTCCAAATATAAAAGACACCTAAAGCAACACCTCGAACAACTGAAACCCAAATTAAATATATCAATCCTATTTTGTTTTCATGGTTAATTAAAAAATAAAGTGCCTACCCATGGTGAAATCCTTAGTTTGTTTGTTTGTTTGTTTTTGAATTTCGCACAAAGCTACTCGACGGCTATCTGTGTTAGCCGTCCCTAATTTAGCTGTGTAAGACTAGAGGGAAGGCAGCTAGTCATCACCACCCACCGCCAACTCTTGGGCTACTCTTTTACCAACGAATAGTTGGATTGATCGTAACATTATAACGCCCCCACGGCTGAAAGGGCGAGCATGTTTGGCGCGACTAGGGCGCGAACCCGCGACCCTCAGATTACGAAGCGCACACTTTAACACGCTAGGCCATGCCGGGCATACTTAGTCTGATACTGTAACGCAAACACTGGCACATCCTTTTGTTACGACCTTTCCTTGTGATTTAGAATCTATTTCGAAATTTTTCATTGTTTCATAATGTTT
This sequence comes from Carcinoscorpius rotundicauda, assembly GCA_011833715.1. NCBI lineage: Eukaryota > Metazoa > Arthropoda > Merostomata > Xiphosura > Limulidae > Carcinoscorpius > Carcinoscorpius rotundicauda. The sequence goes on along the minus strand of CM022393.1, from coordinate 93,775,907 downwards.
TTTTTTACATCTTGTACTTCAGACAGCGCTTTGTTATGGAATAAAATGTTATTAATAGTTTGATCATGCGCAGTCATGTCGTGATTTCAAATGCATTTGATGAGTACATGTTGATTTCACATTATGTCTAGAAGAATATTTTACATTTTTTTCTGAACTTATAGAGGGCCTAATTACAGCATCTGTTAAAACCGTCGACCTATAAAATTCACGTTTTTTACCGAAAGCTTAACGCCTTTAATGAGCTCTTCATTCGTTTGATGAACATTTATCTATCGCTGTTCATGAGCAGTCGTCCAAAACGTTCGAGAAAGCCACGCCCGAATAACACACTTTATAGGTGATGATTGACAGCCCACTAAGGAATTAAAGGCTGGTGTTTAGTTGTTCTATTTATGGTACCATGTGATAAGGCCCTTGCATCAGAAAAATTCAAATGATTTATATACATGTTGATACGCTGTTCTGGCAACAAAGAATTAATCTAGTTGCAAATCTTGCCCATGTGGCATGCGATTATCACAGCCAGTATAAATTTCAGTAGAGAGAAATTAATTTTGTAAGACCAGCAATAAAACTTTTGTTGTGGATGCATGATCAGTCGTCATGGTAACATGAACTTTTAAAGTGATATATTGCTTTTGATATATATATAAAACACGTACGGTGACCTATGTTATCATATAAGTTCCAGGATGTAGTGTTAAAGAAAACTTGTGTAACTTTGCTATTTCTTTTTACACAGAGTGACACACCTCAGTCTCGATAAGCTAAGCTCTGGTTAATTGTTGATCTCATATTTAGATATGAAAAAGCTAAGTAAGAGTTATCTGCGTATAACCGTTCCTATTGTTCAACTGATAAACTAGAGGAATGTTTTTTGTTTTGAATTTCGCACAAAGCTACTAGAGGGCTGTCTGTGCTAGCTGTTCCTAATTTAGCAGCGTAAGACTAGAGGGAAGGCAGCTAGTCATCACCACCCACCGCCAACTCTTGGGCTACTCTTTTTCCAACGAATAATGGGATTGACCGTCACATTATAACGCCACCATGGCTGAAAGGGCGAGCATGTTTGGCGCGATGGGGATGCGAACCGCGACCCTCATATTACGAGTCGCACGCCTAAACACGCTTGGCCATGCCGGGCCCGAAACTAGAGGGAAAGAAACTATTCAAAAGCACCCATTGTAGCACGTGTGCTAGTTTTATCTGACCGCGTCGTGAAATTTGACAGTGAGACGCAAGGGGTGAATCTCGAATTCAGTGTCGGATTTGTACTTTGAATTTCACGCAAAGCTACACGATGGCTGTTTGCTGTAGCTGTCCCTAATTCAGCAGTGCAATTCATTACGAAAACCTGAGACAAAGATCGAAAAAAAGTCATTATTTTTGTGATAGTGGATAGAGAGAAAATAAATTTTTAGGGAGCTTTGTAACACTCTGGAGATTAGGTTAATCTGTTAAGACAAATTACATTGTTTCTCGTGTTGATAAACCCCCGATTAACTGACGCATAACAAACTATTATTTCGATACCATTATTCAAAATAATTCGTCAAAGTTAAAGAAGAAAAGGAACGTTGTAAAAGTATGTTACCAGAGGTAATATAAACAGATAACAGTATCCGTGTTAAACGAAGGAGAAAGGAGACAAACTGAAAATAACTCATTACCAGAGGTAACATATACACGTAACAGTATCAAAGTTAAAGGAGGGGACAGACTACATGAGCCCGTAACCAGAGGAGCCACTGGGGTTGAGAGAGGTAAGAAAATGAATGGCTATTGGTCAGTCTATAAATGAGTTAGGGGTTAAAGTAATTATTGGTTAGAAAATTAATTAAGAAAATGATGTTCTATCTAATTTCAACTAGATTTAGAAGTTTATATAACCCTTGTAATTACGAAACGTAACAGTCGAAACATGTATACAGGTCAAGCATAAGTAGATGTGTTTAGCTGGTGGAAACATATGAATAAAGGATAAAAGTTTAACAAAAGAAAAGAACAGAAACAGTAAGAGAAAAGAATAAATGAAAAGAGAAACGAATGAATAGATACTGTGCTGCTAGTGAGGAATGAAACCCAGTTCTAAATCAATGTGTTATTGATTATAGAAGTTTTGGTTGTTTATTAATTTCGCGCAAAGTTACACGATGGCTATCTGCGCTAGCTCACCGTAATTTAGCAGTGTAAGGCTAGGGGGAAGGCAGTTAGTCATAACCACCCACGGCCAACTCTTAGGCTATTCTTTTACCAACGAATAGTGGAAATTAACAGTCACATTATAATGCGCCCACGGCTGAAAGGGCGAGCATGTTTAGTGTGAGGAGGATTTAAACCTGCGATCCTCGTATTACGAGTCGAGTGCCTTAACCACCTGGCCATGCCGGGCCGATTATAGAAGTAAACAGCTATTTGTTTACATGTATTAGTATGAATAAATTTCCAATAGAAATAAGTACAATATCAATAAAGCTAAAGAGAAAGCAAAATGCAACTAAAGTACGATTGTAACAAAGTGGTGTAAGAAGTGGGATTCGTCAATTCGTTAGGAATCGCAACCCAAAACTGAAGAATCGTTTGAAGTGGAAATACACTGACAAAAACCAATCAACTTGAATAAGTAGTGAAGGCGGAAAATAGAATAAGTTTTTATTTTTGTTCTAATATTGTTTATTTTGGTGTTGACGTGGTGTAATTACTGGTTATGAATTGTGTGGTCCGTTGTTTAAGAGTAAATAATTAATTCTAGCATGGATAAGAACTGTAAATTACTGACGAAAAGTCAGTTGTTAAACAAGTGTAAAGAACAGAGTAAAACATGCAGTAGCAATTGTAACAAAGAAAAAGACAAAATATTTGAAATTTTAATTAAGGTGGAGGAACTCAAGATATGATTTTTCTCGCCTTGAGCTCAGTGAAATCCCGGAACTGCGAGTGGTGTTCGCCAAGGTTACCATGGTAACTATTTAAAATTTATTGGGATCCAGTTAGAAGCGAAACGCTTGGAAATAGAAGCATATCAATAACGTTTAGAGTAAGAACATAGACATAACCAGAGGTATGATTGGAGTTGATGATGAGTGGAAGGTATGGTTATTCTGATTATAGGGTTGTCAAGTATTAAAGAATTACTCGAAAAGATAGCAAAAAGATTTGATATGGACAAGGGTTAGTCGCCTATAGCAAGATTGGTAAGGCAGACGAAATAAAGTAGAATGCAGTGAAATCGGTTACTTTTTGTGTATTAGTTTAATCCAAAGAGGTATCGCACAAAATTCGAATAAATATAAACAATATCAAATGAAATATTTAAAGAGTATGGAACAAGGCTGCACGAGCTTCTGATTAAATGGATCGAATGACCTAACTATTGTGAAGACAAGACTGTAGATTTGACGTTGACAAAACTATCAACGTAGTTCGTAATCTTGTTAAAAGATAGAACGCCGGTAATAGCACATGAGACAATAATGTTAATGGATGAATATGTTTTCACAAGGAAACACAGTGACTTGAAAGCAAGTGAAAATCAAGTTATTAGAAATATTTAACACAAACAAGTCAAATCTGAATCAGCGCTCCTAACGAATATTAAGAACAACTTTTACATAAAATGATTTTTGCAAATAAAAAGAATAATTAGAAGCCTCCACAAGAAATGCTTTGTGTGTGCAAAATTGTGGATGTAACTATATTCTATAAGTGGAATAAAAAATTGTGGAGAGAACGGAAAATGTAATATGTCGTATTCAAGGCAGAAAGAAAATTGCAAATAAATATTTAAGAGAAGTGATGGTAAATAAGAAAGCCGTGCATGCATTAATGGATAGTAGCAGTTAGAAACCTCTGATGAAGATAGTACTAATAAATAATAAATTCACAGATGATACATTAGATTTAACTGAGTTTAGCACAACAGCAGGAGGGACTCAGTTTACCGTACCACTACCTAAAACTATATTGAAATTTTGAGCTTTTGAAGATGAAATAATAATGAAAAAAGTGACTGATGGCACCTCACATCCGGTTTTCTTTTGTAAAAAGTAAAAGCTGTCGTGGTGCCAGGAATATTGTAGCAATAATAACACGTGGCTAAAGTAGCCGGGCGATAAATACGAATAAAGAAACATTTAATAATCGTGTAAGTAATGCCAACAATGGTGAATTTGTTGTTGTTGTTAGAATGTGAATACTGTTAACTGAATGACAGCAGACGCAAGTTTGGATAATTGTTTTAGTGTAGCCATAGTAAACGAGTCGGATGTAACTAAAGAGTGTCGAGTGTAAAGTAAATTATGTAATAGATGTATTGTAGACAGACAGTATTACAATTAGAACATGATGCATTGTTGATTAGACATTTGAGAGTTCTTGAAACAGAAGACAATTCCGATAAAACCTGCTACATATCGGGTGTGTTTGAAGATGTAGAAATTTATGTAAATAGCTTTTCAATGTATCAGATATCTGCTAAGAGAGACATGAAAGTAAAAACAAACAAACCTGCGTTTAACTTACCACTCATAAGTCAAACTTTTAATAAAGTTATATTTTTAAGTGATATAGCTATAAAGTAATCTTTATAAATGATATCACTATAAAGTAATATTCGTAACTGTTATTGCTATAAAATAATACTTGTGATATCGCTATAAAATAATATTTATAAATTATATTGCTATAAAGTAATGTTTATGGGTGATATATCTGTAAAGTAAGTGATATAGCTATAAAGTAGTGTTTGCGAATAATACATCTGCCGTGGATATCAAGGGTTATTACTGTGGAAGAACAGTTACATTAGAGCCACACTTCTAAACCTACATATTTAAACAAAACACTGATGCTAATGTTGTCTTTTAGTCTGAAAATCATGTATCATGTGATACAGTAAAATGTGCTTCATAAATTACAAAGCTTTTTTTATATATTACGCCCAACATGATTCAACATTCTTTGGATATTTCAAAAGGCTTCTATAAAAATTATAAGGACAGATATGAATCTTGCTTTGTATCTTTATCTGAATTATTTTATAGTACGACGAAGAATGTAAATCTCTTTCGTTTGTCGTAATCGAAGTTGGTCTCATTCACTGTCATAAACATCTTGCTAGATTTTTCTGAAAGTTAAGCCTAACATTGCTTAATTTCTATGTAAAAAAAATACAAGTGACAGTTGATCCTCTTGAGGGTAAAAAAATGTATCTTGAAAGACATATTTGGAAATTTCTTCATATTTAACTTAAATGTGGCATAAACTGTATACTTAAATTGCACGTTCCATTGCGTTACTTCGGTGTAGTATAAACTATATAACAAATGTTACAACACGCCCAATACATTACTTATTCACCTCGTGCACATGCAAAACAATTTAGAACGAAAACACATCCACCAGCTGAACAGAAAAAAATATGACTGAAATATATATGATACCTTCTATCGGAAGGGGCCTGGCATGGCCAAGTGGTTAAAGAGCTCGACTTGTAATTTGAGGATTGCGGGTTCGAATCCCCGTCACACCAATCATGCTCCCCATCTCAGCCTTGGGGGCTTATAATGTAACGGTTAATCCCACTATTCGTTGGTAAAAGAGTAGCCCAAGAGTTGGCGGTGGGTGGTGATAATTAACTGCCTTCCCTCTAGTCTTACACTGCTAAATTAGGGACAGCTAGCGCAGATAGCCCTCGAGTAGCTTTGCGCGAAATTCAAATCAAAGAAACAAATCTATAGGAAGACAGAGAAATATGATTGAAATATCAGTATTAAATATGAATTGACGTTTCTGCATGGCACACAATCATTATAAGTAAACATAATGCTTGAATTACGTATAGCTAATTGTCATAATATCGAAATTTGTTCCACATTACTAAAAAAACAAGCAAAATAATACAGTCTTTTCAAGTGGCGTATCAAAGCCTTTAGCCATAGATAAACTGAAACTTTCAATTTCGTTGTTACCTTGAGGAACTTAAACATTTTATGTTCGCTAAACACTCAAGTCAAGACAAGTTTACAAAAGAAACAAAATGGACAGTAACTCTTCCTACAGGTCATTCGGATCACGTTTCAGAGTTATCATATGTAAATAACTTTTGTGTTTCTCTAACTCTGAATACATCTTTTAATGTTCTTACACAGTGATTTTTTGCTACAAAATTACTGTTTGAAATTCCTGCCGTAATAATAATTAGTTTTACTTCCGACCGGTAGAGTATGTATCACTTTGATAAAATAGTGGAAAATAGGTGTAAGGTATCACAATAAAGTAAGTTACCAGTCTGCCATGCGTGACATATTCTATATCGAGAACCTATAGGTTTATCTGAGAAATCTGAATACTTTTGGCGTGGTTATAAATTCATAACATTTTACGACGTGCTGTATTATACATAGTCAAGTCAACGTAGCTTAATATAGATACTTGAGAAGTAAAAAAATTACAAGTTTTATCTCGCTTATAAACATCACTTTCTCTCGTGTATGGATAAATACGCCGGTTGGTCACTTTCCATTATGTGTAAGTAAGTGAAATTACATTTTGTAATATCAAGTTAGAGAGGTAATAAACGCGCGAACACCGCTCAATGTACGTAATAGACTCTCGTCTGCAAACGTCTAAATCAGATACATGACAAAGCAAGTAGGAGTGCAACACATCTGAGCATTGCTAGCGTTTCGGTCGGTTGATAATGAAAGACGTTATTTCATACATTAGTGTGTGACCATACGGCATGGGTGCTTTTCGTAATTGTATATATGTGTAGTCTCTATAAATGCAGAAAGTAAGTATTCTACGCTCATTATCTTAGGTACAGTATCTATATTTTGTAATCACTTTACGTATAGGAACGTAAATTAACTTTTATGACGCTAAACTTGTAAACATGGAATGAATATAAAAATATTATGTATTTTTGTTCGCTTTTTATTCAAAAAACGTTGTTCTTGTCCATATTAATATCGTGGAACAGCAGATAAGATAAGAATTACAAATACAACAATGAAATTCGTACAATTTTAAAACGAATTAAATAAGTTTTCCCATCTATAACTGGTGGTTTTACGCAACTTTTCATTATATCCAATATCGTGATAAAAAAACTACAATTTGAAGCTTTACAATATGTTCTTTATCTCTTTCTCTCTCGGGGTTTGGGTATGATGTGTACGTACCCTGGAGGGTCAGGTTATCTTAGACCTCTTCCTTCTTTCTGTACTTGTGTGGTCATGCAGTGTTTGATGGTGTTAGTTATTGCTTTTTGGGTCAGAGTTCGTTGAATTTACTCCGATCCTTTTCTGGGCAATGTCCATGTATTGATATACACGCATATATATTGTTTTGCCTCATCATTAAGATGTCTAGTTTGTTGGTGTCACTTTTTTACATTTTATTTTTATATGTATATATATATATATATATATAAAGTTTATTATTATTTTTATATATTTATTTATTTATTTTTATGTTTAAAATATATATTGATCGGGGAGAAGTGTTTAGGACTAACTTCATCATGTATGAGGTATCTGTCCAGTTCACATGGAAATTCGTTTTTCATCCAATTTTTATTAAAGAACTTTATTGTAATATATAGGAGTCTATCTGGTATGGTTGGTATGTTCGAGCATTTGTGAATGAATTGAGATGATATTGTTCTTAGAACTCTGTATACTGTTTTAAGGAGTGTGTTTTGGATTGTTTGTAGTTTGGTTTTAATTGTTTTGTCACTTACAGTTATCCATGCTGGAGCTGAATAATTTATTGCTGGTCTAATATATGTTTTGTAGATTTTTAGTATGTTGTCTGTAGATGCTCCACTGTTTTTAGCAGTTAGACTCCTAGCATAATTAGTTCTTCGTCAGACTTTATTTTTAATTTCGTTGACATGGTTAATCCAAGTTAATTTTGAATCATAGGTTAGACCTAAAAATTTTGCCGATAGGGCAGTCTGAAGTAGTTTACCATTCATATATATTTCAGGGTGTAGTTTTTGTATCATGTCAATTTTGTAAAGGCGACAAGTTGTGTTTTTGCTGTGTTTATTTTTATGCTATATTTTTACAGTATTTGCTTATTCTATTTAGTTGCGGTTGTATGTTTGTGGCTGCTATTGTTGGTGTTGTGGCACTTTACCAGACTGCCACGTCATCAGATGACTACGAAGACAATGCATCATTAGGATCCTTCAATGGCATATTGTTTACATACATGATGAACAGTACAGGGCTAACCACCCCTCTCTGAAGAAGAAAAGATTCTCTCTGCATTTTCTATTTTCCAAAAAGTTAGATAACCAGCGAATAATTTCACGCGGTAGTTCCATTTCATTCATTCGGAACCTTAGGCCATCGTGCCATGACCACAGTATCGAATGTTTTCTCGATATCAATGAAGTAAGCGACAGTACATTCTTTTTTGTTGAAGCTGTCTATTATAGTTTCGGTTAATCTGATTAGGTGGTCTGTCGTTTGTCTAAATTTCCTGAATCCATTTTGTTCTTTTGGTAATTTTGATGTTATCTCCAAGAATGTAGAGAGTCTGTTACTGATTAATCTTTCAAGAAATTTGCCTACACAGTTTGTCAGGCTGATTGGCCGGTAGATATAAGGTTTATTTGCTGGCTTTCCTTCCTTATGGAACATTAATATATTAGGAAGCTTCCGAGAAACTGGTATGTATTTTACAATACGTTTGTACCCAGTAATAGTTTGGTTTGAATTTTGGGCAAAGCTACTCGAGGGCTATCTGCGCTAGCCGTCCTTAATTTACCAGTGTAAGACTAGAGGGAAGGCAGCTAGTTATCAAAACCCACCGACAACTCTTGGGCTACTCTTTTACCAACGAATAGTGAGAATGACGCCCTTTATAACACCCCCACGGCTGAAAGGGTGAGAATGTTTGGTCTGACAAGGATTCAAATCCGTAACCCTCAGATTACGAGTCGAGCGCCATGTGGGGCCTCCAGTGTAGCTAAGTATAATAATATACATATTAATTTTATTATAAGAAATAAGTGTTGGTTTCCTCATATTTGTAACAATACATTCTTTATTTATTCTCTTAGACGAACAATAGTATTGTTGAAATGTTGTTAAAGATTTTGAAATCAACCATTACACTGTCCGTAAAATAGTTAACAAGTGGAGGGCTTTCAAAACAATTGCCAACATGTCCAGGTATTGTCGTCCAAGCAAGTTCACCTCGAGAGCAGACCGCAAGATACCTCTTTTAAGAGGTCTCCAAACACACTAATATGTCATCACGGGAACAGCAGGCTCTTGCTACTGTTGATGTGAAAGTGCATGCCTCTACAATCAGAAAGAGACTGCACAACTTTAACTTCCATGAGAGGTGTGCAAGGAAGAAATCTTTGTTCTCTAAAAAAACATCAGGACCAGACTATTTATCAGATAGAATGTAGACAAAGACCAGAACTTCTGGAATAATGTTTTTTAGACAGATGAGTCCAAAATTGCATTATTTAGACACCAGAACAGAGGACATATTTGGCGTAAACCAAATAAAGCATTCCAAGAAAAGAACCTCATACCAACTGTGAAGCATGGTGGTGGAAGTGTCATGGTTTGGGGCTGCTTTGCTGCAGCAGGACCTGGACAGCTCACAATCACAGAATCCACCGTGAATTCTACTGTGTATCAGAGGGTGCTTGAGGATCACGTGAGACCATCTGTAAGAAAATTAAAGCTGAAGCGGAACTGGACCCTGCAACATGACATTTACCCAAAACATACCAGTAAATCCACCAAGAATTGGCTGAAAACTAAGAAATGTAGAGTTCTGGAATGATCAAATCAAAGTCCAGATCTTAATCCCACTGAGATGTTGTGGGGTGACTTGAAATGGGCTGTACATGTAAGAAACCCCTAAAACATCTCACAGCTGAAAGAATTCTGCATTAAGGAGTGGGCCAAACTTTCTTCATACCGATGTCAGAAACTGGTAGATAGCTACAAGAAGCATTTCACTGCAGTTATTTCAGCCAAAGGAGATAACACTAGATATTAGAGGGTAGGGTGTCCTAACTTTTTCCTCAGTTCAAATATGTATTTTTGTAGAAATACATTTACAGAAGATCTTGAAGAGTCTTTTCTTCAGTTTTAATTGTTTAGTTATGTTCCTATAATCCCTCAGTATTGTTGAAATTGAGATTAAATAACTATATATCCAAAAATGTTACAAAAATGCACAGACTTTCATAGGGTGTCCATTCCCTTTTTTCACATGACTGTAAATGAGGTATAGATTATTAAGTTGCTTCGGTTTTACAATAAGCTTTGATGAGACGTGAATTCGTCAAGCCAGTCTTTCCAGCAGCGAATCAAAGAGTAGGTTATGCTTCTGTGAAGAATAGAAATAAACAAATAGATATAGATACCTTTTCTTTTGTGTTGTTGTTATCTTAGTGCAAAGTTACACAATGGACTATCTGCAATCTTTCCACTTCATGGAATTGAGCCATAGATTTTAGCATTTAGTTCCAAAACTTACCACCCCACACACCTGAAGACTACTAATTATACTAAGTAATGTAATAGCAACCATGTTACATCTTGTTCTTCTAGATCAGGGGAGGGCAACTTATTTTTCATCGTGTCCACAAATGTGGCTAATGAAAACAACGTTGGCCACACTATTAAAAAATGAAAGATGTTAATTTAATCAAAATAATTGCATTTCAACTGACCTTCAATGTGAAAATTGATGGTGGTTTTCATCAACAAGTTTCGTGAAATTTGGCTTAATATCTTTATTCAATGAGTATCTTAGTTCTGTATCTAAATTTATGTCAGTAAGCCGAGATTTGTATCTAGACTTGAGAAAGTCGGGCACAGAAAATGTTGATTCACACACCCATGTGGATCCAAACATGGAAAATAATTTTGAAATTACTATCTTTAAATTTGAAAGACTCTCATTTATCAGAATTGTGAGCAACACCTCACTGAAAGAACATTTTTGTTTACCTTGAATGTGTTCTACACATTGTAGGGTAAGCATCTCGTCTTAAAATCCATAATAATCCAAAGATAAAAATGATGTAATTTCCTTACTGAAATTACCGAAGTGAAACTGAAATGGAGCATGCAAAAATTCAAATATCAATTTCAAATTTTTAAATTTGGAGAAACGTGATTCAAGTTTTTTGAGATAGATTTTTGATCCAGTTTACATAAAGAACTTCTTTAGCATCAGAGAAATCATAGTCATTATTATTTTCTAGAAAACTATTCAATTTTGCAAAATGTGTCAGTTTATTCTTTCTGTGATTGTTCCACAAGAAGGTTTAGCTTTAATTGAAGTTCATGAATAGACTGTGATCGTTTGTTTGTTATTTTACCTCTTCCCTGAAGCTTCGTATTTAAATTATTCAAGTGAGCCATCATATCTACAGATACAAACAAGATAAATTGCGTATAAGAAACACAACAAACGATGTATCTTATGGCAAATCGCAAAAACAAAAATTCAGACAGTTTCTCTTAAGAAACCGTTGACTGAAAGTTCTGTCTTGTCAAACATATATTAATCTCCTACCAATGGTAACCGAGTAGTTAATAATTGTTTGAGCTACACGACGGATATCTTTGATTATCGTACCCAAGTTAGCCATGGAAGACAATAGTGAAGACAACAACCCATCACCACCAACTGCCTACTCTTGAGCTATTTGTACCAACAAACAGTTGGATTGCCGGTTATATTACAACACTCACCTCCACGGCTGAAAAGAAGGCGAGCATATGTGATACGAGAGGAAATTTGAACCCTCGGCCCCAAGCTTGCGAGTCGAGCACTCTAACTACTTGGTCATCTCGGTCTCACGTGCAAAGAACAAAACCAAGTCTTAGCTACAATCTCTTTGCGATTTATAACCAATTATAATAACGATACAATAATTTTAGTGATAAAAATGGTTCGTCATTCTTAAACTTGCCACGAACGCCTTCCATCTGTGACAGTTGATACCGCAAGGAAGGGAACAACGTGTTTTAAACTAGTTGTACAAGAAATGAGGTTCAAAATGTAATTTTTTATGTAAATAAAGTAACTAAATGTTTTTAGTTTATTGTCCAATTCAACAAGTGAATTTGTTTCAACATTTCATTCCTACAAAACCATATCAAAATACATTCAAGGTCTAAAATCGAAACGTTTCAGTTGCAGGCAAATATGATGTATCTTACGCTTATCTTATTCAGATGAATGTAAAAAAAATATGTTTTGATATTAAAGAAAAAATCGTAATAACTAATTAGTTTTGTGAACAGTTCTTGGTAAAAGCACAACAATTCATCCAACATGTAACAAATCACTCACTAAAAAAAGTAACGTGTATCTTATTTACTATGAGTATATTCCGTAAGCCTACCTAGAAGATGTGATATGCTTAATGGTTGTAGAAAATATCTGTCTGATTATTCATTCATGATAGAAAATGTAATTTCCAACTTACAAATACATAACTTCATGTAGTTTAGTGTATGGGGTGAAACAGTTGATTATTTTTGGAAGGAGACGGTAATAGTTTTAACACGTGATTATTAAGAACTATTTAGGGTTAAACAAAATCTTCCACACAGGCTGTGCACTATTGCTGTTATAGAAACATCTCACATCACACTTTATACACTAGAATTGTTGATCTGATTATTGTTTACCCTAATTAGGCATAGCTACCTGATCGTAACTATTTAAGGAATTAGAAAGCGAAACTTTCCATAGTGTTTGTTTCTATATTGAATTTCGCTTCTGTACTATAACCAAAACCTTTAAAAACATTAGTTTAACAAGAGTTGACAAACTAGAGGGAAGCCAGCTGGTTAACACCTCCAACCACCAATTCTTGGAGTATTCAGGAAGGAAGGAAAAGTGTAATTGACTGTCACTTTATAACGCTCCCACGTGTAAAAGTAGAAGTAAGTTCTGTGACGGGATTTTAACCCGCTACCAGCTAATTGCAGGTCGAGTGCCCTAACCACCAGACTGTGCCAGACCCACTCTGCAACCAGAGACAAATATGGCACTTACAGTAATTATTCATTTCTCATGTCAATGATATTAGATAACACAAAATTTCATTCGGGTTATTATATACGCTCTCATATTAAAGGATAGCAAACCAGAATAAGAATATTAACTATATTTTCAGTTGGAGAACCTTCAACGAACAACCTAGTTGTCTAAGCTTTCTAATCTACAGTAATCGCGTTCAAACTCAACTAGAGCGCTCTAATATTCACCACACATGTTAGAATATTAGCCACTGACAAACTTTTGTTAAGTAAAAACTAGCTTAATATAACAAGATATGTTTTCACGCGAAAAAAAAACAATTAAATATCAGTCTAAAACCTTAAAAATCTCTTTATTTAAGGAAATAATTTGTGTTCAAACAAAATTTGAATATCTGTATGTCTCTAGTTGAATGTTATATATAAAACACGCACCCTCTCAACTTTCTATAAGACTCCCAATTATTTTATGTTGCATTTAGGAAAAATTCTTTAGCGATGATTGGTTGCCCCCCCCCAAAAAAAAAGAGTCCCTGCGGTTAATTGTTTGTTGCGTTTTTTGAATTTCACACAAAGGTACATTATCTGCGCTAGCCGTCCCTAATTTATCAGTGTAAGACTAGAGGGAAGGCAGCTAGACATCACCACCCACCGCCAACTCTTAGAATACACTATTACCAAAGAATAGTGGAATTGACAATCAAATTATAACGCCCCCACGGCTGAAAGGGTGAGCATGTTTGGTGTGACGGGGATTCGAACCCGCGACTATCGGATTACGAGTGGAGAGCCGGGCCGCATGTGTTAAAAGAAAACCTTCAGAAACAAAATTATCTAAATCGTCTACAATGGACATTTGTTGTATGTATACCTACACGAGAAGAAAAGATGGACATATATGCTAATTCGGGGTATAGCCAGGTGGTTAGGACGCTCGACTCATAATCATAACGTCACGAGTTCGAATCCCCGTCGCACCAAACATGCTCGCCCTTTCATTTGTGGAGGCATTATAATGTGACGGTCAATCTCACTATTCCCTGGTAAAAAATAGCACCTACGAGTTGGCGGCAGGTAGTGATGACTAGCTGCCTTCCCCCTAGACTCACATTGCTAAATGAGAGACGGCTAGCGCAGATAGCCCTTACGTAGGCTTAAGCGAACTTCCAAAACAAACAAATATTTGCTAAAAATAAAGCATATAATGAAGAGAAAGATTTGAGGTTAAAAATTATTTCTGTCTCAGAAACTATAATATCCTTGCAACATTTAAAAAAAGTTGTTGATGTATTTTAGTACCACCATTCCGAGAACTTGGGAACCCCAGTAAAATAGAAACATTTATTCTACATTAGCCAGTCATTCTTGATCAAAAGGTTGTAACACAACACACTTAATGCCTATCCAATTTTATATCTGTTTTATGTGCGTTTTATTGGGAACTTTTCCTGAAACAAAAGTATGAAGGTATGCTAAATACTAGAACTATAAAGACCTTAATTATTTGCTATATGAGAAATGTGTGGATAGTATAAACATTTAATAAATCCTCAGCTGTTTGTTTCAGTACATGTAAACTACGGTATATAAGGTGCTACGGTATTTCAGAACGGCTGGTATGGGTATTAACACTTTTATTGATAAGGAGAGAACAACGTTTTGACCTTCCTAGATCATTTTCAGGTCGATAAAGGGAAAACTTGCAAGTGACCACTGCCAGAAACATGTCTTAGGGACGAGAATATAAACGGGTACGAGATTGTAGGAGGTGTTGCAGTTGGATGTTAGATTATTAACTATTATAGGTATAAAGATGTTCCTTTATATTGGTTTAATTTTGGTTTAAATTGGTGTATAAGTAGGGCTTCTTTGATTTTGCGTTTGTTTATATTTGTTTCCCTCTTTAGTATCTGAATATTTTTTGTCACTATGTTGTGTTTATTTGATTTGCAGTGCTCAAAAAAATTGTGTCAAGAGGTTTTTATGTGTTCTTTGAATCTAGTTTCCATTTTCTGCTTGTTTTTCAAATATAGAAGTCGAGGTAGCTGTTGCATTGTATTTATAAATAATATTGGTGTTCAATGGAATGTTGTGCTTTTTGTTATAAGTTTTTATTTACAAATTCCAAGATACAACAAACTCAAAACCTTACACTGCTGCATACCATATGTTCTCAACATTAGCGAAAAAAATAACCAACATTCGAGAAAAAACTTATAACAACACGTCAAATTTATTCAAAAACCAGGTACAAAACTAAAGTTCATACTATGTAAAAACTACACTGAGAAACACAACACCAACATAATTTATAAAATACAATGCAACAATTGCCACGACTTCTATATTGGTAAAACAAGCAGAAAATGGAAACTAGATTCAAAGAACACACACAAAAAAACACCTTCAAACGTTTTCGAACACTGCAAATCAAATAAACACAACATAACCATAGAAAGCACCCAAATAATAAGTAGGAAAACAAATATGAACAAACGCAAAATCAAAGAAGCCCCACCCATACACTAACTAAAACCAAAATTAAACCAATATAAAGGAACACCTTTATACCTGTACTAATTAATAACCTAACATTCCGTTGCGCCAAACATGCTCGCCCTTTCAGCCGTGGGGGTGTTATAATGTTACGATCAATCCCACTATTCGTTGGCAAAAGAGTAGCCCAAGAGTTGGCGGTGATGATTAGCGGTCTTCCCTCTTGTCTTACACTGCAAAATTAGGGATGGCTAGTGCAAACAACTTGCGTGTAGCTTTTCGCAAGAATCGAGAAACAAACTTCACACTTTTTATACGACTTTTAAAAGGGTGCAGAATAAGACTCGGTCCAATTGAAATTTTAGCTTTCTGCTAATTAGCACTACAGAACCACATAATTAATTCTCACATCTTTAATATACGAATAAACTGTGAAATGTTTTACCGTATCTTACAGCTTATAAGACGCCCCCATATGTTAGCAAAAATATTTAAGGAAAAAAACTTGCGTGTATCAAAGTATTTTTTTTATCGTTGAATGGAATTCTTATAGTCAATATAAATAGTAGAATCTACCGTTAGTCTCTCCAGATAAGAAGACGTAAGTTAGAGATTCTTTTTTCAAATGACAAGTATCCTTCTGTTGACATTCGTTGTTGGTGTTAGCGTTCCCTGGAGAAAAATCTACACTAGCTTGACGTGGCAGTAAGTGAAAAGCTCGGAAAGTATTTTTCACGAGAGCTGTTGCACGTTACAAATAGGAGCTGTGGTAGACAGTAGTGCTTATGTAAATTTAGACACAACAGGCGCTTAGCACTGAAGAAACAGATGACTGCTCAACTATACTGACGTTAATCATATTGGATTATCGTTACTTATTATATTATGTAACAAAAATTTTGTTCCTGGATAGTACGTGTTATTTCTTAATTACTTATGTTGTAAAAGTACAGAAAATGATCATTATTCTTTTCAAACTTTGCTTTTGTGACCTGGATAATGAAATTTAGAAATTAACTTGTTTTCTGTGTAAAAACGGGAAAATGTGCACACTTTACATGTATTCTGAATAAAACAACGTATGAATCAAGGTTTACATGTATTTATACTAAAGTTATACAAAAATGTTTAGAAGTGAGTAGTTTTTCAAGATTTGCGACTGTAATGTAAATCGCTTTCATGTATCAGCCCCCAAATATAGTCTACCATCATGTTTTCGTTATACTCTCAGGGTCACAAATGCAAAGTTTGAAGAGAAAATAGGTCTTTTTCACTTACTTTAGGCATAAGCAATTGAGAAATAACACTTTCTGCCCAGGAACAAGAAAAAGTAAAAATTTTGTTACATAACGTCATAAATTTACTCATATAAGTGTAATCATATATTCGTACGTAACTTAATTTTTTAAACTTAACAGTTTTTCTTGGGGAAACTAGATAGAATTTAACTTACGGGGACAAAAGTGACGGTTTTTAACTTTGCATATTATACGCAGTTTGATGTTTAGAGATTTTTCGGGAAACAAAAAATGCATATATAAGATAATAGTAAAATGCGGTATTTCGTTCACAATCCACGTGATTATTACTCACGCAAGGTCGAAAAAAGTAGGTTAATGCAACACATCTTTAACACTTTAACGGACATAAGTTTTATGGTCTTACTGAATGTTTATATTATGATTTTAAATAATTTTAAAATTATTATCCGTGCTTACCATGGATATCAAAACCAGAAGAGTACTCAAAGTTATGAAATGTAGAACATCTTTAATTTGATATATTAATTTTTAACAAAGTTGACAGTTGTATGTTAAAGTTGAGAGGAATCGTGAAGGGATGTGTTTTTATCGTTGTTTGTTTTCTGAATTAAGCACAAAGCTACACAATGGGCTATCTATAACCTCCACGGGTATCGAAAGCCGTTTTTTAGCGTTTTAAGTCCTCAGACATACCGCTGAGCCACTGAGGGGCCTGTTTTTATTGAAATAATTTTATCCCTACGCAACTATCTTTTCTACTTTACTTTTGTTATAAAAACTCAATTCTGGATATTTTTAAACACAGGTCAAGTTATTAAATAATTAATGTATACTTATCTTTATGAAACAGTTATGGTCTCGTATTTCAAGAAACACGTGAGTTGGTTTTGTGAGCTCGTTCTGAAATAACAAAAAAATATAGTTGTATAAAAAAATGTTTTTACTGAAGCAAATAAATCTGGAAGTTACTATAAGTTTAGATTTTAATTAATTAAAATAACCATGCAACTTAATACTATTTCCTGGTATCACTACCAATGATTTGTTTCTACGAATATAAATTAAATTGATGTTTTTCATATCATGCCTTGAGCTTTCAAAATAACACCGAATATTCATGAAAATTAACTTATTTTTTGTCAAGTCTTATTTGAATTTTTTTGCTATAGTACATTAGCAGACACTATTCGAAATGTTCGTTCATAATTTCAACTGTTTTCCAACACAAGAAAGGTGGCCCGGCATGGTTAGGACTCGTAATCTGAGGGTCACGGGCTCGAATCACTCTCACACTAAACATGCTTGCCTTTTCAGCCATGTTAATGTCAATCCCACAATTCGTTGGTGAAAGAGTAGCCCAAGAGTTGGTGGTGGTTGGTGATGACTAGCTGCCTTCCCTCTCGTCTTACACTGTTAAATTAAGGGCATCTGGCGCAGATAGCCCTTATGTAGCTCTGGACGAAATTCAAAACAAACGAACCAAGAAATATAAATGGCCTCATAAACTATCCATACCAGTATAGCAATAAAACTCAAAATCACCACCACTGATGAAAAGTGATTTTGATTTCTTTCTTTCTTATTCTTGTAGATACGGCTCACTGGTAAGACCAAGACTTGAGATAAGATAATTATTCGCTTTCACACAGTACTATTTTTAATTTATCATTTTCGAATGATAACTGAAGCCGTTAAACTAATTAACACACTACAATGCTCCCACTCACTGTTCTAAATTTAGTAAGTTTTTATTCCAGTCAGAGCATTAACAAGGATTTAATTCTAAATCTAACTTTATTGTTTAATAAAGATTCCACTGCACCCAAATATTAAGCTATGAACTGTTAATGTTAATTATTAGTAAAAAAACTTTTAATATTATCTTAAAGTAAAACATCACTTGTCATAAAAGTGTAATTTACTAATTTGAGCTCTTAACATATAAATGAAATTTGTAATCAACTTCCCTAACAGTCAGGTGAATGATAATTTACGACTATTCCAGAATAAAGTGCAAAAACTGAAACTTATGGAATAGCCAAATAGTTTTACACAATACAGGTGATGTAACTTCAGTTATGACTCTATTGATAAAATGTAACAAAATATTTAGAGGCGCTGACTTTTCACAAATTTTGGTGCCCCCCTTCCATGTACCTGGTATGAGAAGATCACAGATAGCCCATCGCGTAGCTATGGGTTAATTCTAAAAAAAACCTGACACATTATTCTTGTCAATATTACAAGATTTTAAGAGAGGTTCGTTTATTTAGTGTAGGTCTAAAGGTAAAAAAACACCAAAGTTATCTGTGCCAAACAGCTTGTTAATAAAGAAAAAAATTACCCAAGAAACTGAAAAGTAAAATATAGAAAAAATAAAAGATACTAATATGTCAGATTTTTTTCATTGAAACAAGGTTAAAAGCTTTCACAGCTCATATTAACCCATAACTCAAGGTTTCGCTACTTGTGCTCTTTAAACCTGGGATGTAATATATGTTTTTTTTTATAGCGTTTCTTGGTCGTGAATCAAACGTAGGTCATTTTTACAGTCTCTATCAGCCTTAAATAATAAGATGGTGTAATTTTTGTCAATTCTTTCTGGCAACATTGCTCCAGTTCTGACAAGCTCATTGAGAATCGTTGAAGGACTGCAGTCTTCAAGTATCGTCATTTTCTATTGGACTAACTTTAGGACTTTAACTGGACCACTCCAGAACATTCACTTTTTCTTTTTAAACCATTCCATTGTACCTTTGGCTTTGTGCTTCAAGTCATTGTCCTGATGCAATGTAGATTTTTAATCCAGTTTTAAATTCTTAACTACCTATAGCAAGTTTTTCTTCTGCTCCATCCATCTTCCCCTCAATCCTAGCAAGCCCTTCCCTCAGTCCTTTTTGGTAAGAAGAATCCCATAACATAACGCTGCCACTATTATGTTTGACCTTTGGAATGGTATTGACTGGGTGATGTGCTTTACTGGTTTTACGTAACGTTTTGATTTTAAACCAGAAAAGGCTCAATTTTTGTGACGTCTTATCACAAAATCTTCAGTCACATATCTGCAGTGTTATTTACATGTTTTGTATCAAGCTCCATAAAAGATTTTAGATTTTTTTCAGTGATGGATTCTTTCTTGCCACTCACCCATACAGATCAGCTTTGTTTAGGGACCGTGATATTGTCGATATATGAACACTGACTCCCATCTCAAACAAATATTTCAAAGTCACTGTTAGCTACACTGTGGTATCCCTAACTTGTTTCCTGATTGCCTGGTTGCTTACT
The DNA here is from genome assembly GCA_011833715.1 of Carcinoscorpius rotundicauda. Classification (NCBI taxonomy): domain Eukaryota; kingdom Metazoa; phylum Arthropoda; class Merostomata; order Xiphosura; family Limulidae; genus Carcinoscorpius; species Carcinoscorpius rotundicauda. The sequence goes on along the minus strand of CM022393.1, from coordinate 93,755,812 downwards.
GTGGAAAAGCGGCCTGATCTGGGTAGTGTCTGGATGGTGTGTCCCACATCACACCTCTTAATGATGGGCTTCACTGTACTCAAAAGAATAATCAGTAACGTTGAGATTTTCTCGTAACCTTCTCCAGCTTCGTGCTTATCTATCACTTTAACCCTAACTTGCTGGTAAACCTCATTCGTCTTCATGATTGATTTGTCGTATCACTATGTGAGTTGTGGCTTGAACAGACACATTTACTCTAAAGTTAAGTTAAACCACTTTGATTGCACACGGACACTAATTTCAAAGTAATATTTTGCAGCCGAACTGTTTAGGGCTACTACAGCAAAAAGGTTGAATGCTTATGCAGTTGAGAATATCTGACTTAGTTATCTAATGTCAGCGGGTTTTTCTTAGCCTTCTCAGTTTCGAGTAGATTGTGTTTGAAAGTTTCATGATTGCAAGCTCAGATGGAAACACAATGCTTGGAGTGAATATTTTTGGAAGGCATTGTTTTGTATATAATCTATTCAGATAGCATTTGTTTTATAATTGAGAAATACGTTACGCAAAAAATATAAGCCCAATGTTGTTCTTTTGCCTCGAATATTCAACTAATATAAAATATTTCATTATTCTATAGTCTTTGTTAAAAAAAGATAAGAACATGTGAAATCTGAAATTATTTTCTGAGCAGTATAAAAACTTCAAAACAAAAAATGCAAAACTTTGTATGTTCAGAGCTTCAGCCAAAGAACAAGATTCACTTGTTTCACTTTAGATTCACTTCGAATCTAAAAGAAATGCTCCATCTTTTCCAGATGGAACTCATTCATTTTCTTTTCAGATTATTTCCTGAGAAGTTTAATTTTACAGATACAATAGTAATAATACCCACAGATAGTTTCACACACTTGGGTACATTAGAGTTAGTAATAGTACATAAGTTTGGAGCTAAATGTATGCACTTCTCTGAGTAAATAAAACAAACACGGAAAATGTTCCATAAACTTTCCAAAACGAAACTTTGGCAAAATATGATGTACAAAAATAAAACATTATCTTAGAAAACTAAGTAACTGCAAAAATGTTCATAACTTTGATAAGTAATATTTAGTTTTTTTTATCATTAAATCTTTCAGTTTCGATGATACTGTAGGAATTCCTTACAATAATGCATCTACACAGTGTAACATGCAACTTTCTTTCAACTGGAATTCAACTACTAAGTACGAGGTGCGATGCTTTCCCATTTTATGTTAAGTGTTTTTATTATTAAATTCAGTATTTCTAAGGCCTGTTATTCCATCCTCTAATATTAGCTTTTAAATTATTTGTTTGTAAAATCGTAACAATAAAAAGTATCTATCAAAGTATTGTTGTGACAAATAACTAACCAATCACAGTAAACTCACTGAGACAAGCAACTAACCATTAACACTTGACTGGTTTGTACAAGTAACTAACTATCATTCAGATGCAACTCGTTCGGACAAAAACTAGCCAACCACGCTTAATTCGTTGAGATGAAAGTAACTATTCACGCCTAAATCATTGGGACAAGAGACTAACCAATCACACTTAACTCGTGATGAAAGTAGCTAAACATTCACACTTAACTCGTTGGGACATGATTAACCATTCAAACCTAATTCATTGAAACAAGTACACAATGGCGTTTCCAAGTTTCAATTTAAATGTTTTTTTCTTCCATAGATTGTTTAGACAGAATATTCATGATGAAATTTAACTGAATGGACGCCAACTGTTTGTTGTAAAAAAATAGTGTAAAAGATGACGTTTCGAAAGTCTTTCGTCTTCATGTCACTGCATGTATGTTGTTGTTGGTCTTCATAATATTATAATGTGGAGGGTTCGTTATGACTGGTTGGTTTATCTCTGTATCTGACTGGTGAAGAGACTTTCCTGTAGATTCAACCAATGGTAGCTACAGTTTTTAATTATTCTACAGGGTGGCCCGTAAGTCCCTACCCATCCATATGTTATTATTTTACATTCAATTACACATGTATAATAAATGTGTTTCTTTTGTTTAGAGAAATATGGCCGATGTAAGCCCATTTACACTTGAAGAGCGTATTGTGACAAGTACGTGGGTACATGAGTGCAAGAATACTGGTTACATCCTGAATACATAAGACATATGGATGGGTAGGGACTTACGGGCCACCCTGTAGTTACTATATGTTTTTATAATATTAGGAAAATTTGCTAGATTGATAAAAACATTAAATGAAAAGTGTTCTCTTCATTATTTTGTAATGATAAAAAATATGTTATAGTTATGAGCAGTTCGTGAGAAAGGGAAAAAAAGATACTAAAACACATTATTTGCAAAAGAAGTGTTAAATCTTGATTAAACATTAATATAGAAAAGTAATAGCAAAATTATTAGATAACACCGAAAGTTCCTGTAATTCTATTTCTAACTGGGTTACTGCTGCCCCCCAGTGGCTCAGCGGTATGTCTGCGGACTTACACGCTAAAATCCGGGTTTCGATACCCGTGGTGGGCAGAGCACAGATAGCCCATTGTGTAGCTTTGTGCTTAATTCAAAAAACAAAAACAGGGTTACTTGCTTTAGACAAGGATCCAATTTACTACAAAAAATGTATTTGACTCACAGACTAAAAATGTCCTTTCAAGAATAATAACAATTCTCTCGATATATTTATGAAGTTCTTTAGAACACTTATATATCAGGTATGTTATTTATTAAAGTTTCCACCCCCACCTCGATGTCCTCTCCTCGTGTTATCAACTGAAAGATCTGTAGATCCATGCAGTAAAAATTACGTAGCATAATTGCTGGAAGTTTGACAATTAATAAAATATTACATTATTTCTTTCCTGTTTTGAAACATAAACATTCAGTTTAAACAGAAAATAAAGTTTGATTTACATCATTGTCCCAACGTTGCTCGCTTTCATTATCCCAAGATTATAATAGAGGAAACAAAACAGACATTTTGTACGGTATTATGGGCGCTGACAATAAATTACAGAATCTGTATCATAACTGAAAGACGAAATATCAATTTCTCACGAGACAAACGAAGTCAATGTTTGTGTTTGTTTGTTTTGAATTTCGTGCAAAGCTACCCGAGGGCTATCTGTGCCAATCGTCCCTAATTTAGCAGTGTAAACTACAATGAAATCAACTAGTCATCACCATCCACGGCCAACGAATAGTGAGATATAAAGAAATATAATAATGCCTCTACGCCTGAGATGGCAAGCATGTTTGGTATGACAGGGGATTCGAACCCGCAACCCTTAGATTACGAGTCTAGTGCCCTAACTAAATGATCATGCCGAGCCATTGATGGTTGTGAATGTCATGCAAAGGATATGTTTATGCCATTTGATTGTTTTCCTGTTTTTAAAATTCTTCCATATTACAATTTATACTGTTGCCAAGCATAGTTTTAAAAAATTCTATTTCCATTCAACTATCTATATCGATTAAAACTTTTCCAAGTATTGTTCGGTTATTAATGTCTTATTGAGAATTACGGTTGTTGTAAGTAAAACGGCTGATTCTATATGTTTTATATGTTAATTCGTTTGGAAACAACTAATGTATTTGTGAGTTGAAAAAAAATTATAATTTGTATTGTTGTTTTGTCAAGAGAAAATTAACTATATTATGTAATCTAGCTTCGTTTACTTATTGTATAACGAAAGCTAAGTAGCTTGCAACGTTTTCCATTGCGTATTTTAGTACGAACTCTTGACCTTTACGTTTTACTTAATAATACAAATATATTGCATCATTAAGCATGCTGTTTTGTTCAGAGAAAAAATATCACATTTAATAAAAGCAGCTAGCCATTCGCCATATATTATTTTTACCAACTTTTGTTTTAATGATGCTTGAACCCCGAATGTTTGCGTTAGAAGCGTTGAAGCTTACCACTGAGCCAATGAAAACAATACTCCTTCAATCACGTTGTATTAGTAAACATCTCGTGAAATAACCCTTTGTGACCTCTTTAGTGTGCTAATCCTTGTCGATCAATAACAGGCATTATAGTCTTGAAACTATCAAATTGAGGATCAGGTTTAAATGACTGTCTGAATTTACTGCAAATATCAATTATATTTTTTGACTGACTCTCATTCAAACAGGTGTAATAAGCCTTTCTCATGGTGATTACAGGTGTAACGTGTGTTAGCTACTTTAGAAATTTGTTCTTTTGTGCGTCTGTCTGTCTATCTGACCAAACTTCATCAGCCATGGGTTGTTGAAAAGCTGCGTACATATTTCTTTAGCACATGAAAAAGTAAAGACACTTTCGTTTCTATTTTATGTGATAAACGTTGTGCGCCTCATTTAGAGTAACCGTTTCAAACTTTAATGTCAATTGAGCCTAACGTTTACCCCCCCTCCAATAATAATAATAATAATAATGTGCTAATAAAATAACGCAGCTGTAGACTCAACTGTCGTCATAAAAGATAATAACCTAAATGAGTACATGCACGCACTGACGTTCGATAAATGTGCACAGAAATCAACAAGTTTAATTGTCATTCTGAAATAATAAACACATTTAATTAGGTAAAGCTTCAGCTGTCCTGAAGGAACTTTATTTGACGTAGATACAATTTTGCTAAAAACCTAACACACGTTTCTGTTTCTGAGATCCATATGTAGACGAAACTTATTTAAACGACATTAAAGAAACGTGATTGTTTTTACCTCTTCTCTTTTGTGATGTGTTCTAACACTATACGTAAAGTGTTTGGTCGCTACCTGTATTGTAAAGTGTTCTGACACTATCTGTAAAGTGTTTGGATGCTACCTGTATTGTAAAGAGCTCTGACACTATATGTAAAGTATTTGGTCGCTATCTATGATCTAAAATGTTCTGACACTACCTGTAAATTGTTTGGACGCTACCTGTGATTTTATAGTGTTCTGCCGCTATCGGTAGTGTACAGTGCTCCTAAACTACATGTAATATAAATTATTCTATACTATCTGTAATGAAAAGTGTTCTGACGTTGTCTGTGAAATTTTTGGACACTACCTGTGATGCCAAGTGTTTTAACGCTATCCGTAATATAAAATAAATGTTTAAAAGTACCTTGTATGTAAAACGTAAAATTTGGTTAATGTTGGATACAGAGAATATTAATGGTTACAACATTTCTCCATTGTAACCTGGCACTATCAGATACAACAACTGGAAATGAACTCTTGATCACGATAACACGAAAAATTAGCGGATGAATACACTGGTATTTGATTGGCTAAGCTAAACGAGCTATTTTACTGTACACGAGGAGCCTTAATCATGAGATCAACTGTAAATCGTTTAAATTTAATAATCGGTTTAATATATATAAAACAGGATATTATGTTTAAATATGATGTCAGGTTAACCTGGTAAAACATTATAACTCTATATACATTGTATAAAACTGAACATAATGTTAAAATGGTGTTAGGTTAACCTGCTGAAATGGTGTAGCTCTCTCTATATATATTTGTTTGTTTGTTTGGATTTAAGCACAAAGCCACATAGTAGGATATCTGTGCTGTGTTCACCGCGGGTATCGAAATTCGGTTTCTAGTGTTATAACTCCTAAGACTTACCACTGAGGCACTGTATACATTCTATAACAAAAGTAGTGTTAAATGCTCTGATGCTAACCGTTATATAAAGTATTTTGATGTTATATGATACTATCTGTCATGTCTGACATTTTAAGAGACATATCAGATTTCCACTACGTAACTTCTCAAAAATGCGTATGATCATCAGTTTTAAATTATTTACTTCTTAAGTCTTCATTGTGATGACGTAGTTGTTTTATACAATATCGTAAAATACATTTTTTTTCTTCTGAACGATTGATTATCTGTCATTGGTAGATTAATAGACTGCTAGATCTCAAAATAAATATGTTTTACCACACGCAGATAAAATCTGTCCAAACTGGAATTAAAGATTTTCTTTTGTGCGTACAAGAACGATAGACCAATACAATATTGGGTTAAAATCGGAACAGGAAAGTTAAGGCTTGCCATTTAAAGTTGAAGAATGTCAAAGCGTTAAAGCTGAATGTAAAATAAATTTTATTAAGCTATTCTGGTGATTAACATCAGCATAGAATAAATCTTATTGAGGTGTTCTGATGATTAATTGCAAAGTAAGATACATCTTATTAAGGTGTTCTGGTGATTAATTCCAAAGTAAGATACAACTGATTAAGGTGTTCTGGTGATTAATTCCAAAGTAAGATACATCTTATTAAAGGTGAATATTCAACAAATTTAATAATTGCCTTTGGTTAGATATAATTCCTGTGTGGATGCCATATTTTTAAACACCTTAGTTTTTGAGTAAAAAATGAAACAAAATATGCGGGTCCTCGAACTCAAGTTCCTCTAGTTCGTTCGGCTCTTTCCGTGACGTTTTACAACTATGACGTAATAATTGCCAAGCGCGCTTCGTTACGCGCCGACCATTTTATTCCTTTCAGAGCTGGTGTTTTATGTAAATCAATGGTGCTTTTTTCGGATTACATACTTTTAATTGGTTTGACATCTTGTCGTATGAGTGAAAACAAACGCACTCTCTCCTTGTTGGCATCTGCTCGTATAAACCACACCGACACCTTGCACAAACATACGGAATATGCCATATAAATTATACATTTATGGTAAATATTAAATTAACTATTCAGGTTGCTACATCTAGTTTGATTTTATAGACAGAATTATGACGTATAATTGAAATTCATTTTGTTACGAGTCACAAATACCTGGTACAATGATTGTGGAAGGGCCGAGTATTAGTTACCATAGTCGGCAAAGTATAAACAAATAAAACCCAGTCTGTGATACCAATAATTTATAAACACCAGACAGGTTTCGAGGTGCTTAAAATTGCACGTGAAATAATTCAGACGATGTTTGTTGTCATGACTCAGGCTTACCATTCTTCCACTGCAGGTATGACCGACTCGCAACCGGCCTGGGCGCCATCAGTATCACTCACAGTTCCGCTACTCTCACTCATGGAGCTGTCCTCATCACCAGAACTTGTCAGATCTGTGTCAAAAGTAACTATTCTTGGTTCGTTAAGAGTAGGTTCAAATTGATATGGCGCTATTCGACACTGTTCAGAACAGAAAGGCAAAACAGACTACGCCTCTGTTTCTCCATATGCACTGGCCATGTTTATTTACTTTCAACGCTCTGGCGTTGGCGTTTTGTTTGGTAACTATTACGTCACAGTACTTTTCCTAGAGGTAAACGTAAAAATTAAAACGTTTGGATTACCGATCATAAAGGGCTCCTTCTGCCCCATGTTCTATGTTTCATTTATTAGAACATATTTTTTATAAAAAATGTGAACCTGCAAAATTAATCAGTATGAGTAGTTTTTTTACTGCAAAGTTTTCTGTCTACTGTAAAATTTACCTTTAAGGTGTTTTGGTGATTAATTCCAACGTAAGATACATCTTATTAAGGTGTTCTGGTGATTAATACCAACGTAAGATAAATCTTATTAAAGTATTCTGGTGATTAACTTCGACATAAGATACATCTTATTAAGGTGTTCTGGTGACTAGTTTCAACATAACATAAATCTTATTAAGGTGTTCTGGTGATTAACACTAACATAAGTCATGAAGACCAATAGTAAAGACTTCTTTTAAAAACAATGTTATCTTTAAGCTATCATGTTGTATATTTGTTTTATCGTTTTCAAGTGCAAACCACACAATGGGATGTCTTTGCTTTGCTCGCTGTTTATGTCAAAACCTGAGTATTAGTGTTATAAGCTCTCAGCCTTTCTTCTGAGCTGAAGAGACATAATATAAGAAACAAGGTGTACTTAATATGTAACATGTATTATTCAGAGCGTGTTTTATGTGATTTTCTTTAGTTGTTTAAGATTTGGTTTTCAACAAATCAGTTTCGTTTATGTTTAGATCAGTTCGTTTTGATAATCACGCCACCATGCGTAAAAGCGAGAAAGAAAATCCAGTTTTATTATCTAAAATTATTGACAATAAAACAGTAAAATAAAATACCTTGATCTGAAAATTTTTAGTCATGGATGACTATTCTATCACTTGAAAACTACACAGTTCATGCATGATGACCACTTTGTCATACTTTGAGTTACAATATGACATGACGTATCACTCAAACATTTAATTTTATAACTGAAGAATTCAAGTTTGGAATTCAAAATTCCTTCAATGCTAATATTTATAATGTGTTACTACATGACTTTAACTGTTATTTTTAGTTTGTATTTCTCTGTACAACGCTACATAGTGAATGACATATATTTTATAATTTGTAAATTACTTCATTCTGTAAAATTATACTGATATTTTTTCTCAAAAAGACCGTTAGCGCCATCTAGTGCCCACGTATCCTTATTGGCTTTCCTTGTATCTCGATGGAATATTCGTGTTAGATATTTTTGATCAAATAATCATACATCGTCCTGAACGACTAACTTTTATCGAGTACTGTGGATTTAAATGCTTTAAAATATTTAAAAATTAAAATGTTAACTTATGATGCGTAATCGCAACTTAATGGCATACATTCTCAATACTATCTGTCTCTACTTTCGCTTTATCTTTTGAAATACATGTCGTTTTTTTTTCATTCCCTTCTAAAAATTAACGTCAAAATGTTAATGGATATTATGTGATTAAGAATATTAACTGTTTGAAACGAAAGCCTAATTTATACATTGTTAAGAATGTGCATAACGTCACTAAACGTCACACGACTGGAATTAGTTTTATATTTTAAAGTCCACGTTGAACTCAATCAATCCACGACACCACTTTTATTATCAGACGCGTTACAAAGTTCTTTCTCAAAAAAATTCTCATTTCTCATCACCATAAAACTAAATTGATGAATTAATACGACACCTACTAACATAAGCACTCGAAATTAAATGGAATATAGAAGACGTGATCCAATTTAACCAATTAACAGAAGAAAGCTGCTTCAATTAGGCTAAAGGATCGTATAAATGTAATAAATGTGAAAAATAATTTTTAGCCTAAAACTCCGTAGGTGAACAAATATACACACATAAGGATAGAATGACATTAGCTTTAAAACGGTGTTAAACTCAACCACATTCTCAGCATGGATATATCCGACTTTTGGTTGTCAAACTGTTAACAAAATAACTACTTAAAGTAACTTGTAGATGTCAGTGAATCTGTGGTAATAAATAAAAATATCATATACACGTTGTTTTTATATTTTTTAACTGTTATTCATCTCTAAGTGATACAGTTTTTAAAACGATTTAATGACATATTCAGCTTGACTTAATTTATGAGAAATGTTATAAATCTCAACCAAAAAAAAGAGAATATATTTAATGCTAAACTAGTCGTTATATAGAACAATGTGTTATTTATTTTGTTTTTTATCTACTTGTCTGGCCCGGCATGGCCAGGTGGGTTAAGGCGTTCGACTCGTAATTTGAGGGTCGCAGGTTCAAATCCCGGTCGCACCAAACATGCTCGCCATTTCAGGGGTGGGGCGTTATAATATGACGGTCAACCCTACTATTCGTTAGTAAAAGAGTAGCCCAAGAATTGGCGGTAGGTGATGATGACTAGCTGCCTCCCTTTAGTCTTACACTGCTAAATTAGAGACGGCTAGCACAGATAGCCCTCGAGTAGCTTTGTGCGAAATTCACAGAAATGAAACAATCTACTTGTCTGAATCTATGAGTGTGTGTGTGTATCCCTAAAATATCTTGTATAGAAGATAATCAGTTTTCATCGTCATGCAAAACGAAGCCTTGAAAGAAAATCTTTAAAAAATATTAATTTGAAGCTTCATTTGGCAACAACACAAAGAGAAAGAAGTACCGAAGAGAAGAAAAATAGAAGATAGAAACTTAAGATTACGAAAGTTGTGAATGGTCTATGAAACTTATCATATCAAAATTAATCATTCCTTCATCTACTAAGAAATATGTCTGTTAATTCTTTATCTGTAAATACCAAACTTTCTTACATTCAGTGAAAATAAAAATACAGTTCTTCAGAACAGGAGAATAGAAGGAAAAAGTAATTTCAGCATCTTCAATATTATCAAATTGGGTCCATTCAGTCTCATTACGTGTTCAATAAATGTATCCTAGGGTTAGCCACAAAGTTTTTGTTACAATTCAATCTAGTTTCGTATGTAAAACCGTGATAACTTTTATTACCATTCACCAATAGAAAATCGTGGTACAGCACGGAACTATTTTTTAAATCAGAAAATGAAACAAAAAAGCAAATATTATGTAAAAATTACACGTGCCTCACAAGAGTGAAAATCGTAGAGAAACTGGTGAATAAAATACTTATATTTTCGTTATTTTTTACATGTTCAGTGAAACAGTTTACCCTCAGCAAACTCTAACACTAAACTGCAGCAAACTAAATTCGTCATCCACGTTTCATAACGATATGTTGAAACTTTTCGTCATTGATGTATTGTATGAAGCTTAAATTATAAAAGTGAAAAAGTCTCGAAGCTCAAAATTCAGCCTCGCAGGAGAAACCTGATAACTATGGTATTACCATAGCTTCCCGTTTTATTTATTTCAGATTCAAAAATGGTATTCAGTATGTTTTTGTTTTATATTGAGTCTATTAAACACTCTTCGATAAACAAGTATGATTTCAATACAACTTTATCTTTTACACTTCTAAACATTTTACTCAACTATTTTTGACGTATCTTAGCTAGGAATTAAACTACACTGGCCAAAACAATTAAATAATAACACGAACTTCTAATATTTTATGCAACTAACATCAAACAAAAACAATGTTATACAATATTTTACTTTTATCGAGCATCTGATGACCAGCCATGTGATCTGAAATTCGAATTGTTGACTATTCAATTATGTAAGGGTCTCTAAAAGAATTGTTTTAAATGACGCAGAGTTAAAATTTGCTTCAAACCATTTATGAACCATAACTATATCTTACGAAAACTATTGGAAGAGACATCAGGCAAAGGAAGGCTCAAGTGTTGTTAGTATAATAGTAGAGCATGGAACTGCTGCTAAGGCAAGGATATAGTTTCTCGAACAATGTGAACACCGTATGATATATCATTATTCTACGATACAAACAAACGACAACTTTCTGTCGCTTCTGGCTTGTTACAATAGTAAAGATTGCTACTAGACTAAATCCCATGTTTAGCAGCCGCGGTCGGTCTTCGTGTCTGTTTGTTTGTTTGTTTTGGAATTTCGCACAAAGCTACTCGAGGGCTATCTGTGCTAGCCGTCCCTAATTTAGCAGTGTAAGACTAGAGGGAAGGCAGCTAGTCATCACCACCCACCGCCAACTCTTGGGCTACTCTTTTACCAACGAATAGTGGGATTGACCGTCACTTTATACACCCCCACGGCTGGGAGGGCGAGTATGTTTAGCGCGATGCGGGCGCGAACCCGCGACCCTCGGATTGCGAGCGCACGCCTTAATGCGCTCGGCCATGCCAGGCCTGTCTTCGTGTCGTTGAAGAGACAGTTAGAATTAAACTTGAGTACCAGTCATCCGGTAAGATTTAGTATGTAACCAACAAGAAAAATAAACAGTTGAAGTGCAATAGTACAAATAATATGTTTAACAGTCAAATGGTTTGTGAAACAATATTTATTTTTCTTAAGAACTGCACATTAACCCTCAGTCAGTTAACAAGTCTGTACTCGTTTGCAGAGAACTAGTTTCACATCATTTTCATGTAACGATGTGACGCATACTGCAGTAATGAAGGTGGACATACCAGCAACTACCTGTTCAGAATGGCACTATTAAGTCTACACATCGTAGGAAACACACCTTATGAGTCTTTGAGACACTGTATATGATAATTCAATTGGTCTTTGTTCCAGCCCAGTGGATAAAAACTTCCGCCCAATCACATAAAAATCAGCAATTCCTTGAAGAACAAAGGACCGACTAAATGGAAGCGTCTGCTTAATCACTGGTCTTGCAGCACACAGAAAATACTCAGATTAAATTAAAACTTGAACAAACAACACCAAAGACAGGCTGAACTGCGATGAAGAAAATGTTGTCATCTCGGGTTACTTTTAAGCCTTATTGTTGTTTAAATTTAAGCACATAGCTATACAATGTGCTGTTGTACACCACCACGGGTATCGAAACCTGAGTCCTAGTGTTGTAAGTCAACATACATGCCACTGGATTAAGGAGTAATGTTATAATTAATAATAATGTAAAAACAACTGTTTGCTGGACAACTTGGACTGAATTTTCTTTCACTCTAAAGTATTGCTTATCTAGTCTTTAACCTGTTGACTGCCAAGCATTTTAGCTTCTACAATACAACTCTAATGCTTCTTCATTTTGTAACTTTTTCGTGACGCCATTTTGGATCGAAAGTGAAACAATTTGTAAGTTGGTCAAATGCATGTCTGGTGCTGACATTTAGCATTGAAGTTAGGTATTATTGAGAACAAATTAACTCGTCCGTGGCACTGTGTTATCGATCGGCTTGGACGAGTTATCTCGTCCATGGCACCGAACAGGTTAACGTGTAACGTAATTTAGTATCATGAAGTCCCCCGCTGGCAGAGCGGTAAGCCTACGGAGTTACAACGTTAAAATAAGGGGTTCGATTCCTCTCGGTGGAGTCAGCAGATAACCCGATGTGGCTTTGCTATAAAAATATAGTATCCTAAAGAAAAAATTCCAAAAGAAGTGGTGTCTGACTTTAGTACAGTAACCTCTTTCTTTTATAGAGGGTTTGTTTAGCCAGTTAAAATTTTCCTTCCTGGTGAGCTATAAAAACATTAACATAGTGAATATAGAGAAGCATAACAATATAAAAGACGTGTCATTAAGGATACTAAATATTATTAACTGGAACAGACACTCATATAGGGATCTTCTTTGAAACCATGTCACATCCTATCAACTGACTTTAGAAAACTGTGACTGATAATAACTGATGTTAAGTGTGCTATATTATATTTATATCTGCACAACATGCTCTTACATTATTTATCTAACATAATTCAATATTCCTCCTCTCTATGGTAAAGGTTCTCATGATACAAGACAATTAAATTTAAAACGGAGTCAGCCAGTAGTAACCATGCTAATACATTCGTTAAATGAAATAGAATTAAGCCTTCACGTTTTTTATCAAAATTTTTACGAATAAAAAGATGCTTTATAAAGTGATTATAATATGGCATGCTGTTTGTAACTTTTAACGCGTCCCTCAGGACTCAGGAGGTATCTTTACACTATAATTTCTTCAATATTAAAGTATGTATAATCCGAAAACTCTCCAAAAAGTGATTTTGGATTTGTGTTTTGAAAACAACTTCGAGACAAGTTTTCGTTTGGTAAATGATAAATCTTTAAGTGAACTTAGTTAGTACTAAGGTCTAACGTCTATAAGTAAATTCAATATATATCAATAAAGCCACATTCTCGGCATCATTAATTAGGTAGTTACCAACATTTTATGTTTCTGCTATCCCCTGTTTATGTTTATCTTTCACTTAAGATATGAACGATTTCACTTGTAATTCAGTAAGGAAGGTCGAAGTTTCATGAGAGTCAGTAATATTGCACTCAGCTTGCTGTACAATATCAACATTATAGCCCTAAGCTGTTCCTGAATGGTTCTGAGTGTCATTTAGAGACTTCTATGCTTCTTGTGTTTGACCGTTAAGCTCGTGATGTGCTAATAGATTTCAGTCACCTTACCACTTCAAATTATTTTTCGTAGCCTCAATACAAAAAGAGTGTGGGAAATGGCTTATTTTTAGCCAGTAAAAATTACAAAAATATTCAGTCCAAATTAAACAAAATCGACTTGAGTACTTTTTTTCAACAAAACTGTTCCCCACTGGCTCGTGAGAGACCTGTTAAAATCTACGTGTTTAGCCCTACTTTACTGAATTTCTCGTAACTGCCACACGCATACCTGCCTGTGTAGTAATAATCAATTATCAATAAATCAACGTTGTCTACGTGCTGGTTTTACTGCTCTTCTAGGTCACATTTTTTTTTATTAGTCTTGACTAACGTCTATAAAAGATTTGCACAGTTCCAGAACTTCTTGTTCTCTGTTAATAAGACACGAGCCTTTATTGTTACCTACGATTCGTGTTTTGCTTTTTTCACATGCTATATTTGTTTAAAAAGTCTCTAATAGTTTGCCGTTATTGCTTTTCACGTACATTTCTTTTTTAACAAGTCTCTAATACTTTGTTGTTGTTTTTCCCGTACTTTCTTTGTTTAACAAGTCTTCAATAAACTCATATTGGATACTTTAGGAATAAAAAAGATGTGAAGAGTGAATGAATCTGAAAATACACTCTTCAGTAATGAACAAATATATATTGATTCACACGAGCAGGATATACAAATTAAGAGTGAGTTGATCTTATCTTAATAAAACCTGTTACAATTAACAACGAATGAAATAAGCTAAATAAAATCAGCTAGAGCTCTAAAAACAAGTGAGCCTATGTGACTTTCAAAAATAGGTTAGAGCTTTAACATGGAGTAACTTGAGCTTACCTTAACGAAATCTGCTAGAGCTCTAATAATGAGTGAGCTGAGCTTCTCTGAACCAAGTATGTTGAAATAATAACAAAGAGTTAGTTAAGCTTATCTTATCAAAGTTTGTTAGAGCTCTAATGAGATTTTACTTTCGAGAAGTCCTCAAAATGAGAACTATGTTGTTTAGACTTTTTAATCCGTAAAGGAGAATTGCTATGCATTATTTTTCTGAATTGAATATTGTAATTTACTGAGCACAATTATTAATTTTTCAGTTATTAAATTCATTGTATCCGCATACAAATTGAAAACCGTGTAACTTGTAACATTTCAGTGATGTGTACTTTTCATTGTAGTTATACATATATAACTAATAAACTTTCTTAAATACCTTGTGGTTGAAATACTTGCAGAGTGAATACTTTTATTGAGACTCT
Source organism: Carcinoscorpius rotundicauda (assembly GCA_011833715.1). NCBI lineage: Eukaryota > Metazoa > Arthropoda > Merostomata > Xiphosura > Limulidae > Carcinoscorpius > Carcinoscorpius rotundicauda. Next base: position 93,740,807 of record CM022393.1, on the reverse strand, counting down.
TGCAAATTGATTTAGGCTTAACATACACATCACTTAACTTGACTGAGACATTTTAGTGTTAGTTCTTACTATTAGCTGTTGGATGATTTATTAGTAAGTTAATGCAATCTGATCAACACGAGTTTTCCATGTCTAGTTGACTTATAACGGAAATCTTTAATGCTGTTTACGTATTTTAAAGTAAGCGGGGATTTCTTCTATGCTTCAGACTAAATTTTGTTAGCTATTTTAGGCTTAAATTACATCTTTCACTAACTGCTAGTTTACCAAGACTTTCTAATTAAGTATATTTTTATTATCCCCACCCGACGAACACAGTACCTTCTATTGCATGCTTTAGCTTATTTACTGCAAAAGTGACCATCACTTAGGGGTGGGGGATACACTTTCTGAGTGCCTTTCGAAGTTGGAATATTTAGTTGCTTATGTTCAAGAATTATCTATAATTTATTAATAAACGAATCGAGCTGAAATATCTTATTTTGATTTACATCTCTTATGCTTAAAACAATATATATCATTTAAAGGTATTCAAGAAATACTAATGTGTAAACAAGAAATACAACTGTGTAAACTAAACACTGATTTAAGTTTGTGTTAGTATGACTGTGTTATTTCAGTTCACAGCAGTCAGTAAGCTTAAATCAGAAAATTAATTTCTCAGATTTTCTCTCTGAAACATACATTAATTAAACTTTTCAAAAGACATTCAACACGTCTTCATTATCACTGTTCGTCATCCAAATTATAATCCCAATTTGTGGTTAAAATCCTTATGACCTCTACAAAAATAGATCTTCAGTGGTTAACTCACCTATCCTGCTTCACATCAGCGCAAAGTAAGTTAACCAGGTTATCCCTTAAATGTTCTTTTTGCGAAGTTCTGTAGATAGTGTCTGAGGGAAGAATATCACCAGAGTGCGATATAAGAAGCAAATATGTCTCCGGAGTGTAGCAGTTTGTTTGTCTTTGAAACTTAATCTTGTGAGTTTGTAATTAATTGCACGCTTGCGTGTTTTGTGTACTTATTTATTCTTTCAAAATCTGCCTAAAGAAACTGAGGATTGATCACTTTAATGGTGATTCAGTGAATCAGATACCAACCCACTGTATTTCGTTGCTAGAGAAGAGAAGATTCAAAATTCTCGCTAGGGCCATTAGTGAACAAGAATTGCGTATAAAAAGACATATGTTGATTAATAGATTGGACCCGATGTCTTTTAACAACGTAGCGGTTCGTTTGTTGTTTCATATAATGTTGTGTTAGCTTCCTTCGATACTCTCTCGTCTAGTGTTGTTGTTCTGCCTGACTAGCATCTAATGTTTCCTAATCTGTGATTTAACGTTGCATTATATTGCTAATCTTAAACATAATTCGTTTTCAAATGTTCAACCTGAGCTCTAAAGTGCTGAGTAGCGTAATATCAACATCCCAAAGATACAGTTTACGTATATTAGCTGGTTTCGTGGCCTAGTATTCCTCCGTGTGGCCTTGTGTTACGTTTTTTTATGTAGACTGAACGCAACAGAAACACACAGATAACAGCTTATATAATTTATTACAATAAACTATTATATATGTGACAGAGATAAAATAAATTATATAATAACAATGACAGATATTCAGTTTCAACCTTCAAAATTAATTACAATAAAAAATGGTACTGGCCTGTGTCCAATATAATGATCCAGAATGAAAGTTTAAAAGTCTAGATCAGAAATCCAAAATTCCAGTCTAGGGGTGAATTTGGTCCCACGAAGAAATTTCGAAGTTTGAATGGAGAAGTCCAGAAACAATACACAGTTCAATAAATTTAACGAAATTCTTTTTACGATGTTTTCGATGAATGTCTCAAATTTGTCGTTTTCCAACTTGCTCCGGTCTCCCCTAAACAGTCCTATATGTGTTGACCTTCAGTATAACCAGTAATTCGAATGAATCGTAAAGATTGACAAAATAAAATCACAGCTTCTGTAGATCTAGCTCTAGTCACAAATCCAAGTTGAATAAACACACAGCAAAAGTTGAAACATTTCTCAAACGAAGACACATCTCTTGAAACGAATAAAAACGAATGACTGACTCTCCTCGCATCGTCGTCTGTTTATATAATAGTAGGCCTACTGTGTTCTCGAACAATCGCGTAACTTCCACAGAATTCCAGAGTAATCTGCGCATGTCTGTTTTTGCACGAGACTCGTCTAGACACCAGGCCGACATACATTCTATTTATAGACAAATGATCGATCTACCAAATTCTAGAAATTTCTACATGAATAACAACATATTTTATTGGTTTGAAATTCGAAACAATAATATAAACAACAACATGGCATTTCAAACGCTTTATACATAACATCTTGTCGGAGGGATTCTTTCGTAGTTGACCTCACTTAATACATGGCTCACTGTTTAGAAATTATTTGAAAAAATAAGGGACGTTAAAGAGAAGAGAACAAGTCAGCGCAAGAAAACAACAAAACAGCAAGTCAGATTTAGAGATAGGAATAATACACTAGTGTAGCTCGTTTTCAATTCAGTCACCAACTTATCACGTTCAAATAAAAAAATCATTTGTGTGTTTCAGTAGCATTTCTTTGTTTTTACTGTTTTGACAAATGTTGATTTATGGTGCTAATCATTTGATTTTCAATACATTAAATCCTGTATAACTCAATCATTGTTTCCAACTAAAAGCAAGTAATAACACATGCATTACAACCGATAGTTATAACAGAATCAAAGATAAGCCAAGAACTAGGATAATTCACCGCTGATATCTACCATTACATGTAACTAGTGCTTTCAGTAGTTGTAAACACACCATAGGTATTTGCTTGCAGCCAACAAAAAGACATCTTAGACCAAAGATTTCGCTCTAAACTTCAGGCGTGGAAAGTGGCGACATTTCCACGGGAAATTGTTTGAAAACTGTTTCTTGTATTATTCCAAAAACAGGTGTGTTTTATATATGTACATAAACGTGTTTTTGTTATTGTTAGTTACACTTAAACTTTATGTTCTACTAAAACAAGTTATTTGTGAAATAAAATGGCGTGAGGATATTTCAACATGTTTATTTCATAACATCTTTCCGTATTTCTACTATCTGTTCAACTGCCTTACGCTGACATTGTAACATGTTTATATCGATCAATCTGAAAGGTACAGGTCCGTAGTGACTACTTTCGTCACTGTTGGCGCTTCTGTGCTCTTTATTTTAAAATATGTTCAGCACCGAACAATCTTGTTAAAGAAAGAGATAACAAATAACTTGCTGCGTCATTCGTCTTTCTTTTCCATTATAGTAAATAGCTCATGTTTTGTTTCTGCTTCAACATCGAAGTTGAAAGTTTGCATCTGCAGTATGAAAAATTATAAATACAAAACTAACTTTTCTGGTTCAGAATAACAAATTATTAATACAAAAAATAACTTCCCTGGTTCAGAATAAAAATATTAATACAAAAATAACTTCCCTGATTCAGAATGAAAAATTATAAATACAAAACTAACTTTTCTGGTTCAGAATAACAAATTATTAATACAAAAAATAACTTCCCTGGTTCAAAATGAAAGTTTATTAATACAAAAATAACTTCCCTGGTTCAGAATGAAAACTTATTAATACAAATTTAACTTCTCTGGTTCAGAATGAAAAAAAAATATTAATACAAAAATAACTTCCCTGTTACCTGTTATATAAGGATGATACAAATGATGTCTCTGTTATGTATGGGTAATATAAATGATGTCTGTTATGTATGGGTGATACAAATGATGTCTCTGTTAAGTAGGGGTGATACAAATGATGTCTGTTATGTAGTAGTGATACAAATAATGTCTCTGTTATGTATGGGTGATACAAATTATGTATGTTATTTAGGGATGATACAAATGATGTCTCTGTTATATGGGGGTTACACAAATGATGTCTATGTTATTAGTGAGTTATATCCTTTTATTAAAAGTTCTTTTCTTTAGTTGTTAATATCATAATTATTTAATTTTGTAACGTATACAACGCAGTATTTCTGGATCTTGTATAGCATTAGTGTTCCTAATGGGGTATTGGCACAAGCTAAAAGTTTTCCATGTTTACAGGCCAGGTGGTTAGAGCTCTCGACTCGTAACCTGAGGGTCGCGGATTCGAATCCCCGTTACTCCAACCATACTCGTCTTTTCAGACGTGGAAACGTTATAATGTGACGATCAATCCTTTTGTTGATATAAAAATAGCCGAAGAGTTAATGACTAGCTGTCTTCCCTCTAGTCTTACACTGCTAAATTAGGAACGGCTAGTACAGATAGCCCTCGGGTAGTTTCGCGCGAAATTCAAAACAAACCAATTCTGTTACGACGATATTTATTTTATTTTCTTCGTATTTGAGAAACTGTGATATATCCATCATAATTCTAAAAACATATGTGGTAAAAATTCAAAATAAACGTTGCATTTTTCTTTAGCTTTTCTTTTGTTCTTGCATATAAGTAAAACTGCAAAGAAATTGTATGTACCTAGGACTGCTCTGTTAGAACATTTGGTCCTTCAAAGCATCATTTATGAAATATATCATAGTTGAGAGCACGTTAAATAGTGCACCATATTACAAAACTTGTGCTGTAAAAAAACGAATGTTTAAAACCACTGTATGCTTTAAAATGAGATGAAACCGGCACTCTAAAAAAACGAAAAAAGTGTTTACTTTTCTTTTTTTGACGGTTATAACTTTGATATTTTGAGCTGAAATTACCATAAATCAGCTGTAATGTAGTTAATTAACACTAGGGAAGAGTCGTGCTTCACGTACAAAACATTTGTTCTTGTGGTAATCTGTACCTGAATTAGTAAATGTTGTGTACTTTAGGTAATTAAAACATTTAAGTGATCTCCCTAGACTAATTACGTATAAAGTTAGGCGTAGCGTTCTGTAAGAATGAAATGGTCATGCGGGACGTGAGTGATAGATTGAACCCATGTGGGTAACCGTATTCCACAACACGTGATACTCATCAAACACCTATAATACAAAAGACACTTTGAGCCAAATGATCTGATTGAAAGAAAAGGCAAATCAATTGGCTTATCTAACAGAAACGTTTGATCCAACAACGCTTTCAAAACCTAAGTATTGGGGCAAGTAGTTAAACTCAACAAGGTGATGTCACCAGTATTTTAAGTGTCTTTATTAAAATCAAGAAATCCATGCACAATGTTTGAAATGATGCTCTAAAAGATGACAGATCCATTTTCCCTTTGCAATGCTTAGTACTTCCCTGCTCCTAATTTTATTTTGGCATAGGTTTTCAACTCACAAACACACAATTACAGTTTCAGTTGTATAGCTGACAGATTAAGAAACTTAATGTCCTGGAAACTTGGTTTGAACAAAACTAGAAGTTTCGGATGCTAAGAGGTAAAAATCCCCATAAATTATTTACAAGAAAAGCAAACTGATGGCGAATTTCTTTATCAAATTTGATTAAACCACGTTTTTATGAGATTACTAGAACAACTTTAATTAAAAGTTGCAGCCTAAAACTACATTATAGCCCATTATATAAATATGTTAAAATACTACTGTAAACATGGCAATCTTTACCGTGACAATAAATATTCATGTCGACGGAAAGCAATATTTCAGAGACTGAGTTATACAGGAATATTTAAGGTATGTTAGGGATTTGGCTGAAGGACATTAAAAGCGCATAAATATCGTATATAACGTTGAACAAAGGGAACTATAAACACTCATGGAAAGATCTGTGATTAACTCAGATATTACAAACTTCTTAACATTTGCAAGCGATTTTAGATTTTAGCTTCTAGCCACACCTAAAGGTCTTAAAATATAAAGGATATTTCGAGAAACTTAGTTTGATTTTACTAAGGAGAGTCGGAGAGTTTTGCACTCTGAGTTTTCGTATCATCACTGTAAGTTTATCATCTGAAAAATACATATATTTGCTATAAAGATATTTTTGTTTTTATTTTTATTCGGCAGATTTCTCATCACAACTATCCTACAAAACTCACCATGCGTGACAGAGTTGTTGCTGTTGAAACATAAATCATGTGTGGTTAGGAACTCAAAATACTCATTTTGTGTGACATCTCTCTGAGTAGCCTGGGATGGCCAAGTGTGTTAAGACGTTAGACTCGTAATCCGAGGGTCGCGGGTTCGAATCCCTGTCGCACCAAACATGCTCGCCCTTTCATCCGTGGTGGAGTTATAATGTGACAGTCAATCCCACTATTCGTTGGTAAAAGAGTAGCTAGCCCAAGAGTTGACGGTCGGTGGTGAGGACTAGTTGCCTTCCATCTAGTCTTACACAGCTAAATTAGGGACGGCTAGCGCAGATAGCCCTCAAGTAGCTTTGCGCGAAATTCAAAAACAAACTATCTTGGAAGAAAGATAAGTGGTATGTTATCACACATACCACTATGAACAAACTTAAAACTTGAATCAGTGTAGCGACGAAAACAACAATTATTAGAATATTTCTTATAGAATAAGAACTAAAATTATTATTAAGTTCTGACTTTTTTTAAGTTTATCAACTGTTTCCAATGCTACAATATCAGTTTAATTAAGATGTAGCTAACAGAACACTCACTGCATCATGGATGAAAACATAAGTTTCACGTTTTTATTTCCTATAATAATATTTTATAAGAACAAATTATATTCAGGTATTTGTACGAAACGACCCTCTTCATCATTCTGTCTAATAGCCAAAAGAAACAACTTATTTACTGCAACTTATTCAGATGGAAACTATCCAGACAAACGAAGCACACACATACACATTGTAATTAAATTGCAGATTCTAAAAAAGCCTTAAAGACAACGAATAAATCACAGAAACGTGTCAACTGACCAAGAATGTGCAACACGTGCCAAAATGTCAACTAACTTGTTGAGTTATGTGATATCTCAGCAGTGCTCAAAATATCAAAAAATATAATTGTTGTTTTGAATTAAGCACAAAGCTACTCAATGGGCTCTCTGTGCTCTGCCCACCACGGGTATCGAAACCCGATTTTTAGCGTTGTAAGTCCGTAGACATACCGCTGAGCCACTGGCGGGCCAAAAATATAATACATAACAGAATGTTACATATTAAACCCATTATAAAATGTAATCTTAGAAAGAAATTTAGCCTGAGATAGGGGCCTGGCATAGCCGAGCGCGTTAAGGCGTGCACTCGTAATCCGAGGGTCGCGGGTTCACGCCCGAGTCGCGCCAAACATGCTCATCGTCCCAGCCGTGGGGGTGTATAATGTGACGGTCAATCCCATTATTCGTTGGTAAAAGAGTAGCCCAAGAGTTGGCGGTGGGTGGTGATGACTAGCTGCCTTCCCTCTAGTCTTACACTGCAAAATTAGGGACGGCTAGCACAGATAGCCCTCGAGTAGCTTTGTGCGAAATTCCAAAAAACAAACAAAGCCTGAGATAGACCACAATAAATGCTTCGTGGAAAGGTCTCTTTTGTAGATTTACTGTTTCTTTGTGCTTGTTATCTCTAACGATCAAAAGTTTATCTAAATTACACCACATGTAGTAACAGTGCGCTATCTGATGAAATTATTTCGTTCGTTAGATTTAATGACTGCAGTGAATTATTATTATTTCATATGGATGAATGTTTGGTGATCTTTACTATTAAAACCAGCATAATGAACGATTCACGCATTGTTTTTTTTTTTGTAACTTTACGAGCTTAATAAAAGATCCCAGGATTTCAAAATCTTTACACCCACCCACTCCAAAACTTTGTAGCAAATATATCGCATCTTGTTGTGACATATATCTCTTCCCCTAGAACAGTAGTACCACATCTTTTTATCACCCACATCACTGACACTGCAGCACTACATTTTGTTATTTATATAGAATTGTGAAAAAGTAGTAACGTGAAGTGGAATTCTGTCGCAATGTAAAGACGTTCAAGAGTGAACGGATTTTCCAAGCTTCATAACGTTTAGCAGCGCATCCCTGGAACAAAGGGGTTATATCTTTCTATTGTTCAGTTCGATGAAATAATGTTGACGTTTCGATCACAGCGTAACGAAATAATGTTATCAGAAAATTTCATGGAATTTGTCTTGAACATGTCCGAAAATTTGAGACCCATGGGTATGAGCATGGGTCAGTTGCTTTATCTAACTAGGCTTAGCCGGTCTCGAATGCCCTAGCTTTGAGTTAGTCACTTACTTTTCTGGAAAGATTTCAATTTTGAGAGGCGATTTATCTGTACCAATTGGCTTGTAAAGTTCGAAGTCCAGTTAGTGTCAGTTTAGGTCAGTAACCTGAATTTATAGATAGAAATATTTCATAGAATGCACTTTGGTTTGTGTAGCTTATTCGTAACATCAAAAAAATGAATGATTTACTCTCAAGTTCTTACTTAACAGGATCTATTCTTAAGTTCTTAGTAAATAGGGACTTATACTGTTAGAAGGCAGGTTTCGATACCCGTGATGGGCGGACCATGTAGCTTTTGGCTTACAACAATTTAGTTAATAAGATTCGTGCTCATAATAATATCTAACATGATTTATTAACACGTTTTTATTTAATACTGTTCATTCTCACGTTCATATTTGAAAAAACAAATTATTCTCAAGTTCTTATTTAATAATTTTTTCACACTTTCTTTTTAATAGGATTTATTCGCATGTTCCTAATTACCAGGATTCATTTTATCATCCTTATTTAACAGAATTTACGCTTATATTCTTATTTAACAGGATTTATTCTTACATTCACATTTAACATGATTTACTCTCACCTTCATATTTGACAATATTTACTCTCACTTTCTCATTTCACAGCATTTACTCTTACGTTCATGTGCAACAATATTTATTCTTACGTTCACATTTAACAGTACCTACTCACACGTTCTTATTTAATAGTATTTACTCTCACGCTCTTATTCTTATTAAACAGAATTTACTCTCACGTTTTTATTTAACAGGATTTACTCTCACGTTCTTATTTAACATGATTTACTCTCATGTTCACAGTTCACAGAATTTACTCTCACGTTCTTATTTAACAGGATTTACTCTCACGTTCACATTTAACAGTATTTATTCTCGCGTTCACATTTAAGAGTATTTGTTGTCACGTTCTTATTTAACATGATTTACTTTCACTTTCACATTTAACAGTACTTACTCTCACGTTCTTATTCTTATTTAATAGTATTTACTCTCGCGTTCTTATTCTTATTTAACAGTATTTACTCTCGCGTGTACATTTAACAGGAGTTACTCTCACTTTCAGTGATGTCGAGAAACCCACTTGTTGAGAACTTTTATATGCAAAAACGGCTCTTCTGGGCCCAGAAAACGTTGTTCGCTCTTCTATTTGAAATGTTTACTCTCACTTTCTTATTTAAGAGCTTTAATGTATCTTACTAGATATTCAGTACTATCTTTCACCGATATCGTTGTTTCCATGAATATTCTAGGTTTAGGTTTTAATACTGCTAAGTTTCTTTATCGCAAAGATTTCGTTAATGCTAAATTAAAAAAATAAATTCCATTCCATGAACTTTGGTTGGAACCTGACTTCATTTCAAAACAGACTGAAAAACAGTAATATCTTCTTCAGTTGATATTTTTTACTATGAAAGCAAACTTATTTTGAGAACTGAAAGTGCATTAAATAATGCACGCAATGTTGACGTCAAGGCAACAAAGTAGAAGTCTTATCCAAAGAATAAAAAACGTTACAGTCACGTCAGAACCGTTAAGAGTAAAAACAATTTGAAAAGTTCGACTGAACTACGAAAACTTCATACAAAATATTTAGCTTCGTACGATAAGACGAATACAATGTGAAAAACATAAGCTGTATGCTAGTTTAATTACGAAGAAGCATCTATTTATATGTAAAGTCGAGATTTGTTTGATTCGCCTTAAATTTGAAACTAAATTGCTTATCACACAAACTGCAAACGTAGGTTTGTTTATGCATTTAACCTGAGGGCAGTTATTACATTATCATTATTCTGTTTGTTTTATAAGGTACATAAAGATAGATCACAACATTAAATATGTAACAATTATTGTAGAGAAATGAATCACATTGTTAAACATGTAAAACGTATTATAAATAGATAGATCACAATGTTTATCGTGTAACAATTATTGTAGCTAGATTACATTGTTAAACATAAATGTTATTGTAAAGAGGTAGATCACAATGCTAAACACGTTACAGTTATTGTACAGAGATATAACTGTTAAAATAGATAGCAATTATTGTACAGATGTAGATCACAATGTTAAAACACTTAAAACATTTCATTATTTAACTTGAAGAAACTACAAAATAACAATAAAGACTAACTATTTCACTGACGTCACACTTTCAGACAGAATAAATGCATCATGAGCATTACACAATAAAGCATTATCAATGTTCATCTTGAAATATGTTAATTAGATAAACCTCTAGGAAAACAATTCACAGAATATGTTTTACTATGCAAAATACAAGACATTCGTAACGTATTTTTTTATTCATCAATGATGTTACCTATAATTAAGAGCTACGCTGAGATCAGAGCAGCTATTGTTAGCTTGAGTTTTATTAAAGCACATTTCGCCTTCGTTTCGGTAATTATTCACCACAATGAAACTCATTATTAGATAAGAACAATATTCAACAGATAAGATCTTAGTTCTGCTATAAATCACCACTGCTTTAATTTGTATGGCATTATCTCAAGCTATGCTTCTAAAATCGATATGAATGGCTCAAAATGTCTTGAAAACAAAGTAACCACAGTAGTTGTAGTTACTTAAAAGTGAAAGTTCACGCAGATATATTCACTAATAAATTGAACCGCAAATCTTACGGTAATTGAAGAGTACGAATATACTTTCATGAAAACTAAAAATCTATTATTTAGACACTGCAGAGAAGATTTACTTTAAAACATCCGAAATTCAATAGTCAAAGAAACGAACTATTATAAAATAATAAATAAATCATGTTTCCAAAGACCTTACGAAAATTAATTAGTGTCCGATTGACTGACACATTCCTGCTAACGTGAGTGCATTTTTGTATTCATATCGGAGCCTCTGAAAAGTTGAACTAACCAAATATCTTTATATCGGCATGTAGGCCTGGCATGGCCACGTGATTAGGACGCTTAATTCGTAAGCTGAGGGTCGCGGGTTCGAACGCACGGCACACAAACATGTTCCACCGTTTCAGCCGTCGGGACGTTATACAAGTGACGGCCAATCGCACTATTCGATGGTAAAAGAGTTGTCGGTGGTGATGACTAGCTGCCTTCCCTCTATTGTTCATCAGAAAATTTTTATGCACAACGCCGAGGAAGGAACGAAACGAAAGGCTAAATCCTTGTTGGATTTTACTAATAATTCACAGTGTAGTTTTATTTGCATAAGGTTAAAAGATGACGACTGAAAATATAATAGCTTCTGTTCGATTGAGCGTACTGTATATTACATACGTGCTCTTGGCCCGGCATGGCCAAGGGTGTTAAGGCGTGAGACTCGTAATCTGAGAGTGGCGGGTTCGCAACCCCATCGCAACAAACATGCTCGCATTTCAGCCGTGGTGGCGTTATAATGTGACAGTCAATCCCACTATTCGTTGGTAAAAGAGTAGCCCAAAGAGTTGGCGGTGGGTGGTGATGACTAGCTGCCTCTCTTTAGTCTTACACTGCTGAACTGGGGACGGCTAGCACAGGTAGCCCTCGTGTAGGTTTGTGCAAATTTCCAAAACAAACAAAAACATACGTGCTCAATAATAATAATACAAGTAATTAACAAAACGCTAAGATAATCTTATTGAGAAACAATGATTGCTGAGGAGAGAAAACTTTAACAATTATTAACGTTAAATTAATTCTACCATTTCTTGTTCGTTAATTTATCTCTCTCTCGCTTGTTTTTTATTTGTTTGTTTATGTTTCGAAACTTTTTCTCACATGGAAGGCTCGGTATGATTAGATGGTTAGTGCGCTCGACTCGTAATATGAGAGTCGCTGTTTCTAATCACCATCACACCAACCACACTCACTCTTTCAATCGTGGGGGCATTATAATGTGACGATCAATTCAACTCTTCGTTGATAAAAGAGTGGACCAAGAGTTGGTCGTTGGTGGTGATGATTAGCTGCCTTCCCTCTCGTCTTACACCACTAAATTAGGAACGGCTAGCGCAGATAGCCATCATGTAGCTTGGCACGAAATTTTAAAACAAACTTATTTTAAAATCCAGTGAAGAGGAAATTGCCAGCATTGTTGTCAAACACAATATTCTTTATGTATATATATCATCATTGTTGTTGTTTTGAATTAAGCACAAAGCTACACAATGGGCTATCTGTGCTCTGCCCACCACGGGTATCGAAACCCGGATTTTAGCGTGTAAGTCCGCAGACACACCGCTGAGCCACTGGGGGGCATATATCATCAAACATTTTGGTACGTGTTTATTGTAGAGCATGTAATAGATTAATAGAATTAGAGTGAGAATAGTTTTATTGACATTCAAGAACATCTTTGTTTCAGAATTCAGCGTAAAGCCACACGAAGACTTTCTGGTTGTGATCGTTCTTAAGTCTTGGTCTATAAAACTAATAATTTAAAAATGTATATTTTATCACTCGTTCACAACTGTCATTGCGGAGCGTATTCAGTCTCGAACCCTAAATATTATGGCCATACTTGGCTCTTATATCTTCTAATATATATATATATAAACTAGGACCATATAGTATGTATGTAAAAGTTCAATAAATAAAAGACAGAAATACCTGGTTTGACCTTCATCGATTCACTCATTTTTCACTTATTTCAGTCTACAGCCCGTCTACCGATAACATGATTTCCTAAAATATGTTGTTTGCGTATTAATCTCATTTATTATTGTTAAAGACACTATGATCTGTTGGCTTATCCTTAGTTTTTTTGCTTAATCTCTATGTTTAAAATGTAGCTCACAAATAATTGTCAGATCGTAGCCCCATCTGTCGTTTAATACAAATACTAGAAATAAAAAATTGAATAGTAGAAAAATGTTTTACGAGGATTTTTATGATAAGCCAATAGTTTACAATACTTTAAAACTGCGTGTGCCATTTGAAAATATGATTTTTTTTCCATACTCTCATTTTAAAGCTACTCAGAATAACTAGTAGCATTTGGAAATAATTTATGTTCGCATTATAAAATCACATTTATCAAATTAGTGTCATTTTTTTACCCTTACATAATGTTATTTTCAGGAATGATATATTTATAGAATTCTAGCTTTTCATAACCATTCTGTATATCCTCATGGACCAGCAATTAAAAACAACCGACATAGTCTGGGTTCAAAGTATTGTTGTCTTCAACCAGAAGAATATCTCTTTATCAGGGTTTATGTGGTCCTCGAACATTAAAAACACGAACATACGTTTGTTAATCGTTCTTGTAGAAATTTGAACTGTCTCCAAACGACAAAAATATGGTTACTTGGACATCTGGTGATATATGAAAAAACACTTAATGCTATTCGAAAAATCATAGTTTTCTACCTCCCTGTGCCAATGATCAGAGGCAATATAGGTCTCTACTGCTCATTAAAGTTTAGTTGCAAAGTGACGGCTTCGAGATCAGGGAAATGCGTCTTTTACATGACTTGGCCAGTCATTGGATATGACATCAAGGATGTCTGGCACATTTTGTGACCCCACTTTTTCTTCAAAAAGAAGTTCTAAAGACATCCTTATCGAAGTTCTTCACCAGAAATGAGATAAAACTCCAAAAGTCGAGATTTTAAGTTTTATAAATATGATGTGTAACTTAAGTCTGGCAATAAACATTGTGAATATCAGCTCTACTAAATAAATGCTAAGAGAAGTATTGCACTGTTTACTTCAGGTGTGTTTCATAATAAAACCACGTTCTTTCTAGACTCTTTGTCTATTAACTTTTCTGTAGGACCTGTAGTTTACTAGGTATATAGTGTAAAAAAAACACAAGTTGCTCATCAATAAGTAAAATTGTTTGAAGTGCTAAAAACCGGGTTTCGATATCCATGATGAGCCCCTAAGTAGCTTCACGTTTAACAACAAAGCAAATAACACAGTGTTAAAGTTAAGTTTTCAGTAATACATCGGGGTGAGATATTTCATTAAAAAGTATAACCTAACACAGTACCGTTTAACAAACTATAACTTATTCATCAAATATAAAGAACTAAAATACTTACACCCATTAATTAGAAGTTCACGAAAAACTATATTTAAATTTGATTACTCAATATGAGAAGAAATACAGTTTCTCCATACGTTTTGTATTTTTACGTGATTATCGCTTGCACAAGATATGTCTAAAAATGTAACGTATACAACGTTGAGCAGGAACTCAACTGTCACTGCTGCTTTGATCAAATTTACTTTTAACTGTATTTCTATACTTACCACATAAATACATTGATCTTCATACGGATTTACTAACTCACGAGCTTTTAACCTGTCCGTGATTACCATAAGTTGTAAGTGAATTTTCTGTTTTGTTAAATATGCACAAGTTATCTTCCATCCTCTGTTCTGCTTACATTTAAAGAGCAGTTGGACTTTCATCTCTACGTTAAACACTGGTTATAGTTTTATCCAAAACACTGTTGTTATGTGTATATATGTTAAGCTTTCTTTTTCTTTAATATGTGGTGAAGGATTTACAGTTCTGATGGAATATTTTAAGGATATTTTGAATATAAGAGAGCAAGTAGAAATTACCTCGTCCTAAAAATGACAAAAGCAAATGAAACAAACCCTTGTACTTTAACGAGTTCGTTTTTTAAGCTTTTTAAACTCACATAAAAATGATTCCATTACATCAGTAAATGTTAAGAATGATATTTCAAAGGAAATCTCACAAATTGTATGAAAAAACTGTACGATCTATTAAAACAAAATAAAAACTATTTAGTTAAAGAACAACAAATATCTTCCAATGAAAAGACCGGTGTATGAAATGTAACTTTCAATAAGTTTGTTCATAACGTTACAAGTATGCCACTAAACTAAACACTGGTGAAATGCTGTTTTATAACCATTCAAGCTTATAGCTGGCTGTAAGAAAGTGTTTTTAATTTTAAAAATTAGAGAATATATGATTTATATTGTGTATATTTTTTCGAGTATTCTGTGTATTGCGTAGTGTGTGTGTGTGTGTTTACACAAATTGATATTGTGCTTTTTAATTACTTAATGTTTATCCTGGTGTAGTGTGTATTGAAACTGATTGTGTATTCATATTTTGATTCTGGTGTAGTAAATGTAGAAAATGATTTTGTGTTTGAGTGTCTTTACATCTGTATATTTTGCTTCTATTGCTGGTGTGAGTGTGTAATTTATACATTTCCATGATACAGCTTATATGTATATTAACAAAAGTTTAAAGCACATTAACCTGATATCCATGATGTTTGCGATTTTATTAATGTCGTACCTGAATATGTACAATGATTTTTTATACATAGATATATGAACATTATACTGTTTCTATTTAATAAAACGAAACGGCGTTGACATTCCAAAACGTTACTCTTTTGATGGCAAATCCATGATTAGCTACTTAAGAATAAATGTAAGAACAAAATTACGAGCAATATTTTTATGTTTTTTTTCACTTTCTAGCATAAAGCCATTTGTTTCCATAATTCAAAAACACATTTTCAATCCCAAACATTTAATTTACATGAAAAGAAAAAACTTTACAGCGAGTACTGAGCGAAGTTCAAGGAGGTTGAGAAGTATTTACTTCAGAAATTAAAACAAACAATAATAATAAAGTAGTTTAATATTTACATTTCCTCAACAGATGGCAGGCAACTTCTTTCGGAAAAATAATTTTGAGAGGGATATTTCGTATTTCCTTGTCCTCCCTGTGGCACAGTGGTATGTCTGAGCACTTACAAACTAAAAACCAGATTTCGATACTTGTGGTGGGCAGACCACAGATAGCCCATTGTGTAGCTTTGTGCTTAACTCAAAACAAATACATTTCCTTCTTTTTGCTAGGCCTTATGACAATTTTCAATTAAAAACATACGAGTGACGAACATCTTTGTGAAACATTTTCAATGTTTTGAAGTTACATAAATTCGATAAATCATTGAATGAGCGATAAAATATATTATAAGTCACATAAAAGGCAAAATAAAAAGACTACATTTTTTTGCATATTTTGACACGTTGTCTAAAGAAATGAATAGTAGTAATAACATCTTTGCATGTCGTATGTCCGTGAAAAATGGAAGAATAGAAGCTGCTTATTTGTTTTACAGCTGAAAATACATAGATATAAAATTCTTGCTAAAAACAGTATGGTTAAAGATGAGTGAGTTGTTAGTTCGTGAGCATTCGACATAAATGAAGAACTTGATATCACCTTAAATAGAATTTATCAACTATCACTCGTTATCAACATTAACAAAAAATATAGTATCAGAAAATAAAAAGAATAATGGACCTAGTGTCTCCCTGTTACAGACAAGTAAAAATAAAGACCAAAGATAGTTAAGTTGGTTAAAGCATTTTCTCGTTCAATCTCAAATTTTCATTTCTTCAGAAGACATGCAACCTTCTTGTACATGGGTACACAGAACGTTTCTCCTATATACGTAATAGTTGTTTGTTTGAATTTCATGTAACGAGAGCTAACTGCACTAGCCGCCCTTAACTTAGCAGTGTTAGACCAGAGGGAAATCAGCAAGTCATCAATACCCACCGTCAACTCTTAAGCTACTCTTTTACCAACAAAAAGCGGAACTGATCGTCCATCATGACACTCCCATAGGGAAAGGGAAGCACGTTTGGCGTGACGAGGATTCGAACCTGAGACTACAAATCGCGTGCCCTAATCACCTAGCCATGCCGAGTCGTAAGTAATAGTAACTTAAATAATTCTCTGTCGCACGAAAATGGAAAAGTTTATTATGGTGTAGCATTAATCCAATGATAAAAACATTTCCACAACTTTATGCGCATTTTTTCTCAAAGCAAATTTCACTGAGGTTTAAGATAAGAAAAATATATGTAAATAAGTATAATATGTATTCTATATATATCATGAAACATTATTGTACTGACGTTAATGTTTCATTTATGTTTAAATGTTTGATAATAAACCCCGTTATTGAGTTAAGAATAATTGCATAGCCAGTGAATTCTGCTAGCTGGTTACACACCCCATGATTAACAACTCTAATTCGCTGCTAACTAGTCACGCGTACTTCTGGTACACAGCTCTAAATTGCCAATGACTGAGTAGTTACACATACTCCTGGTTAACAGTTTTAAATCTCTGCTGACTGACTAGATAGTTCACAAAAAAGTAACAACACTGAACTCACTTTAACGGTAGCAGTAAAGGATATATTTCGTGCGTATAGTCGATTTCTATTTACAGTACACTTCAGTGATACAGTGGTACGTCCATGGACTTATAACGCTAAAAAACTTTCTACACTCGTGTAGGTCATAGCACAGAGAGCTCACTGTGTAACGTTTGCTTAATCACAAAAAATACAACGAAATCCACTTATAGCAACAAGTTGTTCTATAAAAGCTAAAACTAGATGAAGAACGAAAAATTTTAGCCTGATTTGTTCTTTAAAATCTGGAGACAGATTTCCATTTATATGAAGAATGTGAATACCTAAGAATCAAATTTAGTTAAGACATAACGATATATACTTGATAGTAATGGTTTGGATTTTTTATGTTATTAAAATTAGCTTTTTACTGTAGATATTTAAAAAAAATATTTAATAAAGTATTCATAAAATTAGTTCAAATTATTTTTACAAATATTTTACCCTTAAACAAAGTACTGTAAATTAGGAAAACAAAATTAGCGTTTGCAGAGTTGTTACTAGGTGTTTAAAATATTCGGAGCTCGGCCCGTACACGAAGCATTTGTTGGAGTTTCTGTGAGATATCCCTGATGGTTTTTATTCTGATTTTTTGATGCACACGCCAGGGATTCGGAGCACTGTCAATCAGAAATGGTGTAACTTGTTTCAGGTTTTACGAGTACAATTAATGTTTCATGCTCAAGTAGTAAGTTTGTTTGTTTATTTTTTAATTTCACACTTGGGATACTCTTTTACCAACGAATAGTGGGTTTAGCCGTCACATTATAACGCCCCAACTGCTGAAAGGGCGAGCATGTTTGGTGTGACGGGGATTCGAACCTGCGACCCTCTGATTACGAGTGGAGCGACCTAACAAGCTGGCCACTAAACTATAAGTAACTTTGACGTGAATCTAAGCAATGTTTCATTGTCTAATAGTGAATCGCCTTGACATAGATTCCATGTTTCAAACTTTACTAGTAAGTAACTTTGACGTGGATCCAAGTAGTGTTTCATATTCTATTAGTAAGCAACCTTGACGTGGGTAGATCCAAGAAATGTTTCCTAGTATATTAGTAAGTAAACTTGACATGAATCTAAGCAATGTTACCTAGTCTAGTAGTGAGTAGCTTTGACTTAGATCCACATCAAATTTACCTGCTAATAGTGTGTAAAAAAACAGAAACCTGAAGTGATGCAAATAAAAATATATGCTGAACTCTGAATAAAGATGATTACATTATGCAGAGTTGAGCTGGTCAAATGTGATTCTACATTTATATTAAAGTGACTTCATAAAGGAATGTTTGACTTTAGTTCGAATTTTCTGAGTTAAGACATACAGGTGAAAAAATTATTATGAAAGGCCACTCAACAAACGTAACCTTGGCGAAATATTTACATGTCAGATTAAAAACGAAACGTGTGTATCAATATAATGACGTTTGAATTCACACAAATATCAAATCTAACAATGTAAATATAAGGCGTATCACAAATCTGACGATTTCAGAATTTCGATATGTGTCACAAATTATGATGTTTGAAATTGGATAAATGTTTGACAAACTTGATGATATTATGGCTTGGATAAATAAGTCATAAGTACGATAATGTCTCAGCTTGAATATATATGTCACAAGCCTGCTGTTGCCTGAGCTTATATATATATGTAAGAAGTCTGATGATGTCTCAACTTGGACATATATATCACGAACCTGATAATGTCTGAGAAGTGTTTGTCAAAAATCTAATGTTGTCTAATTACAAAACAAGTTAAAAAACTCCAAGTTCGCATTCTTAAAAAAAAATCTAAGCTTCTTCAAAAACTACATGGTAAGGTTATCGAATGATATAGTAACCACGTTATTTTATTTTTTATTTATGGGGAAATTAATTATATAAATTCATACAAGCGTATTAAAAAGCGGCATCTAGTAACTTGTTTCCGAACTACTGCGAAGCTCAACTGTTAAATTTGAATTAACCACCTTGTAAACATTAACGACCATTCAGGATAGAACCGTTATAAAAACCAATATTTAAAAACAACAGTAATTATTTTTGCTTATCGGAATAAAAATGTAAAAAAATTACTCAAGTGTTTTTACACTTTCTTGTTTGTAATCATTAATTACTCAGTCATTACCCGAATTTATTTTGTTATCACTTATAAATCATTTTGGGTTGAGCTGCAAAAGTCGATGTTTTAAATTTTTAGAATTCTTCTTCTTAAGAAAGCTTAAGAATTTTAAAGTTTTCATTTCATACTGTTTCCTTTACAATTTTTTAATTCTATTATTTGCGCTAGCGCATCGCTTATAGAAGCAGGTATGGACACGTTTGTTTTCAATCTTAAATAATAATATGAAAACACATGCATATGTCGCGCGGTCTAACGATAACAAGTTAACACCTCTCTCGTGTCCTACTACCCAGGCAAATTTTTCATTTATAAATACGGGTTGAGCTCCGCCAACTGAATGTCTTGGAAGAAATCCACTACCTTTGAAATATATACCCTGTTACTTACACAAGTACGTCAGAAGACATATTCCTGGTGCTGGAATAGGAATTATAAACATCACACTCAGAAACAGCTGCGAATTTATATTCAAGCAATAGTAACTTTCATCAGTCTTATTACGTTGACTAGATGATAAGCCACATGAAAGAGTAGTGAATTACGTTTACCAGATGATAAGTCACATGTTAAAAACGATTTATGTTCACCTGCTTTTTTTCTTAGATAAAATGAGTACTGACACTACTGTATGTCAGGGATCGTTAACATGTTGACGTCTTTCAGTTTGTCACTTCTGTAACGAGAAAAGGACTGGTTGATGAGCTACATGAAAGTGTAGTGAACTACGTTGACCAGATGATAAGCCACATGAAAGTGTAGTGATTGCAATATTAACAAATATTGTATTATAGTATGAGCCTCTTCATCACTCACAGTCGAATAAGGCCTCGTATTTTCATACAGTTTCAACGTTTCATCATTTTACGCCCCAAACTCATGTCTTTAAATATTGATTCTTCAGAACATTCGTGTTATTTATATTAATGTACGTTTTCACGCTTGAGTTGTACTCTTCTGACGCACGTGACATTAATATGTATTCTTGCCGGATGTTAATATTCTAATTGTATCGTAAAATCATGTTAATTTCCGTGATAAGGGAGATAAAATACAAACGTTCGAGATAAAACTATTCTAACAACTTTTGTAGGAACAAATTTTTAAATATAATAATAGGACATTTCAGATATCCATCTTATCAAGCATACTGAAACAACCAACAACTTATAATATAAAAGTAAAAATAATTTACATAATTTTTGTGGATAAAATTGTTCAAAATCAAATTTTCTCAACAAAATTACTCTTCTGGACTTAAAAACGGTTGGTAAGAAAAATTTTAGCCTTTTCCCTTATTTAAATCTTTCCATTAATTCTTCAGCTTGGTTTCTATTAAAATCTATATTAGAGTGAGTAATGGAAGAATAGAATGTCACGTCTAACAAGAATAAGTAATGGCAATACTAGAACTAACAGATCTTATAACACCAAAATGTTATTATTCAATTAGAAAACGTTTCCAGAGATGCCAAGTATTTCAAATGACTGAGAGTAATGATTGTAGACAGAGACCTTTATCATTTGCGGCTACTAGGCCTGACCAATGTCTTTAAGCTGTTTATTATTATATTATTATTATAACTATTATTATTTATTACTGCTATAAATTGCTCATTTATTACTGTGTTTTGTATAATTAATAAATTAATTTAAAAAATCCTTTGAAATTGTCTTTTATTAAGTAACAAACATACTGGTAAACAACATTGAACATACACAAACAGTAAGCAGAAAAGCCTTTGTGTAAGGACTAGTTTATATCATGTTTATGACACTAATTGTAATAGTTTTTCAGCTGCTGAAACCTTTGCTTTCATGAGAATGTATCTGGATGGTTGGGAGTTATAACAACATTGTCCATTTGACTGCATACACATCTTGTGTAATAACACTGTTCAAAACTGAGGTGCTCAAGTTTGGTCTGAACTTGCTTTTTTTTAGTCACTAAGCTAAATATCCTTTCACTGTCAGCGTCAGAATGGAAGATTGTAAGAATTCCAAGAATAACCCTACACAGAATGTCATACTACTGGTTGTCATTTCCAGCTGAACTCAAAACTTGTCAACATTCAACTGAAGGACAATTTCTGAGAAAGTATCAATTTAACAGTTCAAATATTGCCCTTCCAACATGTCAATAGTGTCGTGCTCATGTGTATTGATAAGGACAGGATACCCGTCTGTGAAGAAGCGTAGAGAAGAGAAATCTTTGCTGACTTTCAGTTTTGGATCAGCAACCTCTGTGTGAATCAGAAGTTCATCATTTAGATAGAAATGTTTCATCATGTAATTTGTAGCTGCAATATAGTATTTCTTGACACTGGTGTAGAAGCTGATCAGGTCCAGGTCCTTTTCATATTTAACAATGTATTCCTTGAAAGCATTTCCAACAGAAACTGTCTCATCAGCTTTGTGTATGGATTCATTGTTGAAGTGAAGTTCGGTGATGTTGCCTTCAAGATATTCTGGCTCGATGTATCTGACAAGTATATTTTTAACTTGTGTAATTAGAGTTCTATGCATAATGTGTATGCAATGTTCTTCTCTTTGCAATATCAAATTGGCTTGCTCAAATAGAAGAACTGCAGACTGAAGAAAAAGACAAAATAAATTCATTTTGTTGTCCAAGAAAACTGTTAACTTATCTAACTTTTCTTGGTTACTTCCTTGCTAGCTTTCGTTTACTTCTCTTTTTTCATTGATTGTCTCTTATTTAGTTCAAGGTCAGACTGCCTAAACATATATTGAGTTACATGAAATGTTTCTTTGTCTGCTTTGGGAGACTCTTGTCTTGTGTCCCTGTGTGGCTGAGAGGGTGTTTTGACTGTGTCCCTGTGTGGCTGAGAGGATATCTTGACTATGTCCCTGTGTGACTGAGAGGATATCCTGACTGTTAAAGTCTTGCTGCCTGACTGAGCTGCACGTTTAGATCCTTTTGAATCTAGTTTTTCCTTTTCACAGTGAAAATACTTCTTCAATGGCTCTCACATGTCCAATATTCTGCTGATGCACAACCAAAGTAAGAGCCATCTTGTGTTAACATATTGTAGAATTTTTCTTGTTTCTTTGTTATACAATCCTTGAAACTCTTTGATATATTATTTTCTGCAAGCACTTTTGTCCAGCAAATAGTAGATATCTATCAATATATCAGAAACTGGGCAGTACAGTTTTCTGGATCTTTCTGGGCAGCAATATTCATGAGGTAAATGCTAGGCTGTCGTCTTGAGATGTGTCCCATCACACCTTTACCTATACCAGACATAACTGAGGCATTGACTGAAGAAAATCTAAGACAATTTTCCCATAGAATTTTTCCTCTTTGTCAGTTCGCGGTTTAAAAGCTTGAAAATATTCTCTCCCGTTGAAGCTTTTTTCCATTGTACCATTGTCAAAAGAGAAAAAACAATTTTTCCAAGCAAAAGGTCAAGATATCGTACAACCACTGGATACCGTTTTGAGTCATCCATGTCTGTGGATCCATCTGTGGCTAAACTGTAAACACTGTTAGTAAGTATGCTTGAAATCATTTTGTCATCTTCACAACCCAACATGTGTACAATGGCTGTAGTTTTGGTTCTGACACAGCCATATGTTTTCGTTATATCAGAGTCTGGGAACATTTTTCTGAACAAACGTCCTGCATGATCGGCTACAGCTAGGAGTAAATTGTGAGCAATGATGAATTGCGTGAACATCACTTCTGCATTTTTGGTTTCCTATTCTGAATTCTTACACATAAATGTCATTATCTGCATTGTTTTTGGCTCCGCCTCAGCCTTTTGTTGGTGAGATGCCGATTTTGTATGTCTGGAACAATCGTTTATCCCACCATGCACCACAGAAAAAATCGATGTGGCAGAATGTACAAAACTCATGACTTTCACTGACTTTTGATGCAATGACCGGATATTTTGCACTATACTCTTTCCTAATTTTTTTATTCCAGTTTTAGTCCTTTTAGATTTGTCAGAAACAAGACAATCTGGTGAACGAGGCCTCTTTTCTTTCCAACTTGTGAACAATCACACTGGTGTTTCTATGCCGCTTAGAAAACAAGAAATACCCATCTACGCGAGCACTGATTGGCTGACAAGCACTGATGACGTAATTATGGATTCCCCCATGTACCCAGTATGGAGAAGCACCGCACTCAAACTGTTGGTAGACGTCGGAGATACAAATATTTTTTATTATTTCAAGCACAAACATGATTATCGCAAGTAGCCGTTTAAACTATGTCTTTTATTTGTCATCAAAATTTATTTGTATCTCACTAGAAATTTTCTTTTCATCCCTTTCAAGCCCTGGGAGAAACATTTATCACTTTATCATATAGGCCTATATAATATACAATAATTTGGGTGTTGCAACAAGACGTAATATTTGTCTGAATGAGCGTATAGTCGTAATATATACACCAAAATCGTAATGATTACGCTCAAATCGTAATGGTTGGCATTTCTGTGTTTCTCTTTACAGCTTGCCTGGCATGGCCGAGCGCGTAAGGCATGCAACTCGTAATCCGAGGGTCTCAGGTTCGAGCCCACGTCGCGCTAAACATGCTCGCCCTCCCAGCCGTGGGGGGTTATAATGATACGGTCAATCCCACTATTCGTTGGTAAAAGAGTAGCCCAAGAGTTGGCAGTGGGTGGTGATGACTAGCTGCCTTCCCTCTAGTCTTATAGTGCTAAATTATGGACGGCTAGCACAGATAGCCCTCGAGTAGCTTTGTACGAAATTCCAAAACAAACCCTTTAGAGCTTATTCAGGAACGGTCACTAAATTATATTTATTTCTCGAATTAATATGTCTTCTATACACCAGCATACACTATAGAAATTACATAAAGGGTAAGTAATGGGTGAAGAGAACCTCACCTATGGATTTTCTATCAACATTCATACAAGTTAGGGTAGTGGCTGTCAGTGTTGGTTTTCCAATAAAGTAAAGAAACAGTAGATCACTAGAACAGTTATTTTTATTGCCTTGCTTAATAAACTTGGTGGAGATTATTTGACATTTTGTACCTATCAAACTCTTTTGTTTAATATGTAGTTACTGTTCAGTCAAGGTAACACATTAAGTCATCTGTAGGTGTTGAGAACTTATTCGTTCCAAAAAATTAGTTATGTTCTCCCTACTACAGATGTATGATAAGTAAAGACATTCCGTAAAGAACGAGTTTCAGTTCTTTCGGACATCTAACCATAGAACTGTTTTTTTTTACTTTTTCGTAGTAGTGTATATATTCGTTTAGGTGAGCATGTTGAATGACAAAGATCTCCATCTGACCTTTACTTTATATAAAATAAAAGCAAAGGTCACAAATTGATATTATCATTTATCAAAACGTGATTACGTCATTTTTTACTTCAAACTTATTAAGAAATGATCAATAAATATTTTTATATCAGACAGCTAACATTTAGTAGACTGTATATTAGAATTTTGAAATGAATTTTTATACATAAACCTTCTGGCATATTCTATAATTGAGCACGACCGACCACTTATTACGCTAACTCACTGCTGTTTTTGTTTTATAGTTAATTTTATATGTATTATATTCAGTATCAACTTGCGGTAATATTCTAGTTGCTACGATAACTTATATTCTGAAATTAATGCGTAAACGAAACTTAAATATAGATTTATATTTATGT
The DNA here is from genome assembly GCA_011833715.1 of Carcinoscorpius rotundicauda. Classification (NCBI taxonomy): domain Eukaryota; kingdom Metazoa; phylum Arthropoda; class Merostomata; order Xiphosura; family Limulidae; genus Carcinoscorpius; species Carcinoscorpius rotundicauda. Next base: position 93,715,583 of record CM022393.1, on the reverse strand, counting down.
TATTCAATAGGTTTTGTAATTATAAAGAGATATCCAATCGTAGTTCTGTTTATCACTGTTAGAAGCTTTTATTAATAAAACTGAATGTACTGTCGCAGGTTCTCAGAAAATGTTCTGTTCCAACTATAAATAAAACCAAACTTAAGAATAACAAATATTTTTTTATTTCTTACGTTTGAGGTTCATATGTTATACTATGTTGTAGTTGACAGAGTGCATAATTATTCTCGTGATTCATGGCAGAAGCACGTTTCGTTGACGTCACGTTAGTACAAATTGCAACGTTAAGTATCCCTCATGTGAAGTCATTTTGGTGTCTGCTGACTGACAACACACTACAGTTGTGTGGGTAATTAAAATGACTTGTATATCAAAGTGCACTAGCAAACTTGTAAGTTATTGAAAGATCCTGACAAAGAGGTAATAATAAAATATGAAGCTAATAACGATACATTCTGGAGTTATAGGTCGTTATTTTATTTAAATTTTGTTTTGTGAAACCTTGATCGTTCCAAATAAGGATGGTCAATTTCTTTCTTCTTGGCCACTGGACACTAAAAAAACTTAACGTTTAAGTCTTTCACCGGTTGAAAAGAAGTGGGTTGAAGTTTTATCTCACCATAAAATAGTTGAGAAAGAGAATATAAGTCTGTTTGTTTTTTCGAATTTCGAAAAAGCTACACGAGCGCTATCTGTGCTAGCCGTCCCTAATTTAGCAGTATAAGACTAGAGGGAAGGCAGCTAGTCATCACCACCCATTCTTGGGCAACTCGTTTACCAACGAATAGTGGGATTGACCGTAACATTATAACGACCCCACTGCTGAAAGGACGAGCATGTTTCGTGCGACGAGAATTGGAACCCGCGACCCTCAGATTACGAGTCGAACGCCTTAACCCAACTGCCATGCCAGGCCAAAGAAGTCTGAAAAAAACGTTTATGATCTAATCAACTCAAAGTTCACGTGTTTCAAATCTTTTCCATTGTTACAAAGATGTAACGAGGTAAGGATATGATGTCTAAGTATAAGACATTCTATAATACGAACTGGAAAAATGCTGTTAATGCTTTATTGATGATACAGCAGCACGTCACTAAAGTAACAGCAATCGAAGAATCAGATGGAATAAGCGTAACATTTTGTAAAATTATCAGGATAAGAAACGTAGTCTGCTCGAAAGAAAACGAAGAGATTAATTTGTAAGTCGAAGTAACTGAAAAAGTCATGTCTTAAAAAGAGTGAATGCAGTAGTACGTGGAAGATGACACGTGTGATCAAAGTGACATCACCACGTTTCACAACCTGCTCTACCGTAGTGAAACATTTTAAAATGTTCGCTCTATTCGCGTCGTTATCGAAAACATAACGTTAAATTCCCAGTGTTATGTGAAAGTTGAGTGAAATTTGGTTTGTTAGAAAAAATTCACTCAAGCGGTGTAATCTTTTCCTGGAAACACATTTTAGACGACAACTTGTTACTGAAGAGGAAAACTTATCGAAAACTATTCTGGACATAAACGTGTGAGCTTATATGTTTGTGTACTTTTTATATTTGGTTAGATGTTGTAAGGGTAGAGGGATTGGAAAAAAAAACTCGTTTAGCAAAGTCGCTGATACAGAGGCTGTGATACAGAGGCTGATGTTGTATTGCACTTTTAGCCAAAAGCATACAGTAAAATATTAGGAAAGAAGAATCACATTCGTTGTTTTGTACGGATATAAAATAAATTAATTTGAATGTTTATATCTGAATCTTTTTATTTTAAAATCAGACATCTAAGATGAACTTAGATGTAAGTTAATTACTCATTAAACTTTTTGGTGGCTTTTCAACGGAAGGCACGTGAAATGTTAACCCTTATTAAAAGGTTTGTTTTTAAATCTTCCATACAGTTAGTAGAAAAAAGCAACAACTCGTAATTTTCAGAAACTATTTGTTACTAGTTCCCTCTGGTAACTCGTATTTTACCAAATTTAAGTTGTGCTTTGAACTTAATGAATTAGGCCGCGTTTATCCAACAAGTGGAAGCTAGTGCATCATTCATTAGTAGACATTTTTCCTAAGAGATTTCTGTACATATTTAACTATTAAATTTACCAGTTTGTAAAGTTGATATCACAATATCTAACTATGGTCACCAAATAAGTTACAGTGGCCCTAGTTACTTATGCTGACTTGAGTCAAAAAGAAAAAGAAACAAAATATTTGAGTTTTTACCGCGTTCATAAATAAGAATTTAATATTTTCAAGTTGTGACTATCGTAAAATGAAAAGAAAATTATGAAAAACTTACCACTGTATACAGAGATGTATGTCAATTTTAGCTCTAGTTTTTCCTAAGCATGACTTATTTTTCATACTAGCTTCAAACATTGTTCACTAACATTCATCAGTCGTCGTATTCATGCTTTTAGAAAGTCAAACTGTCACTATTCCTTATAAAATTGTAATATATGAAGTTACGTATCTTTTAGGCATGTTTAGTGCACTTTGCTTTGAATTTCAGGTTTATTTACTATTGATTGTCACGATTTCGTCACGGTAATCAAATAACAGTTCACGTAATTTGGCTTCACTCTCACGTGCCATACTGTTTTGCTCTAGTAAGGATGTTGTAACACGTGTAACTGACTGATAAATATATATATTTAACATGCAACTTACGTGGCTAGTGGCTATGTCACTATAATACTTGAATTTCTCCGCGTAATTTATTCTGGAAAATAACATTATTATTATTTTTTGACACATTTTTTTCATCTGTGTAGTGTTCATTAGCCGAAGGAGACAAGTCTGATTTCTTTAAAACTGTATGTTTACTATCCTACCACTTATTTATATATAGTATATGTTGAATATTATTAAGCTGAAACAATAAGGGCTTTACTTTATTGTCAGTTCTCTAACTTATTAAGATAACAACCGGTTATTATATTTTGAAAGAACGTAAAGCATAATGATTGTTTGAAGCGCAAAGCTACTCGACGGCTATCTCCGCTAGCCGTCCCTAATTAAGCAGTGTAAGACTAGATAGAAGGCAGCTAGTGACCACCACCCACCGCTAACTCTTGGGCTACTCTTTTACCAACGAATAATGGGATTGACTGTCACATTACAACTCCCCCAAGGCTGAAAGGGCGAGCATGTTTGGTGCGACCGGGATTCAAACCCGTGACCCTCAGATTACGAGTCGAACGCCTTAACACACTTGGCCATGCTGAGCCTAAGGCATAATGATATACTGTTTTTATTATTTAATACACATAGCAACATTTTCGGAGTCTCAGTTTTTCTTAAGAACAAGAGCTATGTGGTCACTTGGTGAGTAAAAGCAGGAAGATAGAAGATACTAATTAGACAAACACTGAGGACCAGTTATTTCAAGAACAAATCCAGCATGTTTACAGCTGAGAAAGATTATAAGACACACTTCGACATATTTTACAAACCGAAAAAATAAACTTCACAAAAATTATTTACGTTCGAATGCTTAAAAAATACTTGGGAAAGTTTAAGGTATATTATCTCATTACGTGAAACAGCTGGACGTATAATTACCACAAACAAATTTACGAATTGTCACTTTTGTTATTGGCTTTTAAAATGATACTGAACAGTGGCTCTGATTCTTAAGCGAATCTTACTGAATATATCATAAAGAAGATAGTATAATAATATTTCAATTATACCTTAATTTTTCTTATTTTCATCTTATCAAATAAGTGGTTGAGTCTAACAACACAAAATTCATATTTTTTCTTTATGTTTATTGGCCTTAAGATTTTGGCCAGCAGTGAAAATATTCGAAAAATTTTATTAAATACGTTCTGGAAACCTATTCAGCTACGAAGTAAAGGATGTACACAAACTTATGATTTGTCTTATGGAGATGTAACATCGCACTTGTTACCTACTAACTAATGAATCACACGTCGTCATCTCAAGCACAACATACATCACAAGAATTTATTTAACAATATAGTTTTGTTCGTTCGTGATATAATAACAACAAGATCTTTAGTTTTCCTCCGGTTTCAACGCTTTAAACAAATTACAGAAATAATCAATGCTAATTTTCAAAAAAATAAGATATAAATAAAATTAAAGATCTCTGAAAATATTAAAAAGTAAAATAACTAGAAACGTACGAATAGACATAAAATGCCAGTTGTTCCTTAATTAGATCTAATTATCCTATATTTTAGGCTGAACATCTAAGTTTAGGCCTTAATTTTTAAGCCCCTTTGGTTTCTAAGTTTTTCAATCTTAGACAACTTACAAGTGCTTTTTTTACCAAAACTAAAAAGAAAACACTCTCGAAAACGTTTGAAAACTTATTGTGATATTGTTATACTATGGTTATTATACTAAAGTACGTTGAACTTGTTCATACGATAGAATAGATTATATTTCGATTTTTATAATTTTTGGAAAAATGTTCAAAATCAGGAAGAAGAATATGAGTTTTAGTCTTAACATGTTTTAACATGATGCATAAAATGTAAACATCGTTTGGTTTGGTTTGAATTTCGGGCAAAGCTGGACGAGAGTTATACAGGGTGGTCGCTAGAAAAGCGGAAAATTTGTCAAACAGCTATTTATTTTTACAAAGAATAACTTTTACAAAGTTTTTTAAAGGCATATGTTATATTACACTCATAGATGCTCAAAATGATATTAAAATCATGCATTTTATTCATGATGTAAAGAAATCAAAATAGAAATGAGTAAGCACGCATTTTATTCATGATCTCATCTGACCCTCAAATTTTCCGCTTTTCTAGCGACCACCCTGTATGTGCTAGCCGTCCTTAATTTAACAGTGTGAGACTTGAGGAAAGGCAGCTAGTCATCACCACCTACCGCTAACTCTTGGACTACTCTTTTACCAACTAATAGTTGAATTGACCATCAAATTAAAACGTCCGCATGGCTGAAAGGGCGAGCATGTTTAGTGCGACGGATATTCAAATCCGCGACTCTCAGAATACGAGTAAAATGCCTTAAGCACGTGGTCATTCTGAACTTTAAGTTAGAGCTGTTGGTACTTTGTGACAAATATTGCACAAGGAAAAAACATGCAAGTCAAAGGAATAATTTCAACATAGTTAGACTTGCAAGAAAAAGCAAATACCTCCATCTGAACAACGAAACACTCTTATAACCCATTTTGTGCTTACTAACAATTCTTGGCTAAGAATCTTCAGAATCAATAACGTCTGAATGAGTAGATTAAGACGAAACACGCAAACCTTAACCACACACGTTAGAAATGATGGACATTGATATAAAAAATAGATTACTCATTCCAAACCTCACAAGACACTTATATTCTGGTAGGTGATAATAATGTTGCTTTGCGCCATTTTATAAATATTATTTTAAGATTCGTAGCGGAAACATACCTAGCAGTAGCACGTGAAGATTACCACCAGCTGAGAAAGTAAACAACGACAGCAAAATAGTGCGCGTACTTAGTAGATACGAGAATTATTACGTTATTTTCTAAATATTACCTTATGTCATCGTTGCTTATTAGACTCTCTGCTATCTGTTCTTTTTCAAGATATAATTAGTTATTGCACGATATTTCAGTTTTTAGACTTGTTGAATGGGAACTCATATCTGCATATATTATCATATCAGATCGTTTTTACGTTTTCAGCTGCAGAAACGTCTCATACAAAATTTACGAACTCAACACGCTTGCGTAACGTTTCGAACTACGCTTTAGTTCACAAAAATGTCGCTTTTGTGCATTGCTGTTTATTTTAGCCATTAATATATATATCTTCAACCGACACTTATTTTCAAAACGAATGTCAGTTTATTTTTCTTTTTGTTACAGATATTCGTCATTTTTTTATTATACGAAATTTACAATAACTCAATAATGAAATAAGACATTTATACCTAATAATTATAATGTAGCCGACCGACCGTACAATAACACCTGTTTGTGTGGTTCTTAGCTACGCACTAACAATAATAATGTGGCTGACCGATCGCACAATAACACCTGTTTGTATAGTTCTTAGCTACGCACTAACAATAATAATGTAGCCGACCGACCGTACAATAACACCTGTTTGTATAGTTCTTAGCTACGCACTAACAATAATAATGTAGCCGACCGATCGTACAATAACACCTGTTTGTATGGTTCTTAGCTACGCACTAACAATAATAATGTAGCCGACCGATCGTACAATAACACCTGTTTGTATGGTTCTTAGCTACGCCCTAATAATAATAATAATCAGATTTATTTTATTAGTGGTAGTGGAAACTGATGAAGGAATTTTAATTACATGTTTTGAAAGCAATCAAGCATTTCGTGATCATAGTTTAACGGCACAAAAATGAAATAGCTTTAATTCAAAAACCACAACAGACAATTAACAGCATGAAGTTCAATTACATGAAGGTAACATAATCATTATTTTTGTTACATACATGATGTTTTAAACATTGCAATGTAAAATTATAAGTCCAAATCTTTTGGTCCAACGCGTCCTACTGGTTAGCGCGTTTGTCTGCTGATAATACGTTTTGACGGTTAACGTCCCCTTACAACAAAACAGAAACAATGAGGGTCAAATTCCACTGTTTAATTAAAAGTCCCCAAGAGATGGCGGAGAGCACTGTTTATTATCTGCCTTCCTTCTATTCTTGACATCTGGTTATTTACTCTGATGACGTAATGGTGGACATATGCTGATCAGTAAGTACAATCATTACACCTGAACACATTTAGTTTTGGACTTAAGTACAAAGTTACATTTTTTTTAACGGTCGGTTTATAATACATGAAAAGGTATAGGTGACATAATGAAAACCAATCCTATAATATCCTGAATGTTTCTAAAGTTTGGATGGTTTGAGTAGGTAAAGAAAGCAACTATTACAAGTGACGAAAGTGTAACGTTTCGACAGTCTTTGTCATCATAAAGTACGAGTAGTTTAAATAGACGCGGAATTTGTGTACTATTTCATTAAGCGAAACACATTGTCGGAAATGGATATGACAAACATAGTGTGTTTAGAATACTACTGTTATACTCTCTTACAACTATACTAATGAAATATTTAACTATGGTACGGAGTTGAACATCAGATAAAATATTTAAGCAGTGTATAGTGTTGAACATCTATTAAAATATTTAAGTAGTGTATAGTGTTGAACATCTATTAAAATATTTAAGTAGTGTACAGTGTTGAACATCTATTAAAATATTTAAGTAGAGTATAGTGTTGATCATCTATTAAAATATTTAAGTGGTGTATAGTGTTGATCATCCATTAAAATATTTAAGTAGTGTATAGTGTTGAACATCTATTAAAATATTTAAGTAGTGTATAGTGTTGATCATCTATTAAAATATTTAAGTAGTGTATAGTGTTGAACATCTATTAAAATATTTAAGTAGTGTATAGTGTTGAACATCTATTAAAATATTTAAGTAGTGTATAGTGTTGAACATCTATTAAAATATTTAAGTACTGTATAGTGTTGATCATCTATTAAAATATTTAAGTACTGTATAGTGTTGATCATCTATTAAAATATTTAAGTAGTGTATAGTGTTGAACATCTATTAAAATATTTAAGTGGTGTATAGTGTCGATCATCCATTAAAATATTTAAGTAGTGTATAGTGTTGAACATCTATTAAAATATTTAAGTACTGTATAGTGTTGATCATCTATTAAAATATTTAAGTAGAGTATAGTGTTGATCATCTATTAAAATATTTAAGTACTGTATAGTGTTGATCATCTATTAAAATATTTAAGTACTGTATAGTGTTGATCATCTATTAAAATATTTAAGTAGTGTATAGTGTTGAACATCTATTAAAATATTTAAGTAGAGTATAGTGTTGATCATCTATTAAAATATTTAAGTAGTGTATAGTGTTGAACATCTATTAAAATATTTAAGTACTGTATAGTGTTGATCATCTATTAAAATATTTAAGTAGTGTACAGTGTTGAACATCTATTAAAATATTTAAGTAGTGTATAGTGTTGAACATCTATTAAAATATTTAAGTAGTGTATAGTGTTGAACATCTATTAAAATATTTAAGTAGTGTATAGTGTTGAACATCTATTAAAATATTTAAGTAGTGTATAGTGTTGAACATCTATTAAAATATTTAAGTAGTGTATAGTGTTGAACATCTATTAAAATATTTAAGTAGGATACAGAATTGAACATCTCATGAAATGTTTAAATAGGGTATAGTGTTAAACATCTATTAAAATATTTAAGTAGGGTATTGTGTTGAACATCTATTAAAATATTTAAGTAGGGTATTGTGTTGAACATCTCCTGAAATATTTAAGCAGTATATTAGAACATCCACTGAAATACTTCAGTTGTTTGGTTTGTTTCGAATTTCGCGCAAAGCTACGCGAGAACTATCTGCGCTAGTCGTCCCTAATTCAGCAGTGTAAGACCAGAGAGAATGCAACTAGTGATCACCACTCCCGCGGTGTTGGGCTACTGTTTTACAAGTAATGGGATTTGTCTTTCGACAAATATTATAACGCCCCCACGACTAAAAAGAAGCATGTTTAGTGAATCAGGGATTCAAACCCACGACCTTCAGGTTACGAGTCGAATGTCCTAACCACCTTACCTTGCTAGACCCACTAAAGTAACATACAAGTGTTGAACACCTGGCGAAATATTTTAGTATACAAAGTAGCATAATAGTTACGTATTTTCAGGTATTTTAACATCTATACTGCTTGTTTTTATACAGTAAAAGATGTTTCTTGCTTAGCAAAGTATCTATTTTTCCTTTTCATTCCTGTATAATTTACTTATGCTAACAGGAAGAGCTTTCCAAGTGTCCCAATTGCCTCATATTGTGCATGTATATTTAATTATTGGTGCTGTGCTGCCCTCTTACGGTAACAGTTAAGGAAGCTACAATCACACGCACATTTCCAATATTCTTGGTGCGTAGTTTATATAAAGACATAAGTTTTCTCAGAACGTTACTGCTAGCTAAGAAAATGAAAGAAACAAGTCGTCTGGGACACGTGGTTGTACATAAAATAAGTATTGTTCGTGAGTAATTAGATATAATGTGTTTAATACAACCCTCAAATAGTAGAATAATTTATAAAACAGAAAGGGCGTGTGTTAAGATTTTGTGTTTAGTGATCATAAAATATAAATATATATATATGTTCATTTTGTGTTTAGTGATCATAAAATATAAATATATATATATATGTTCATTTTGTGTTTAGTGATCATAAAATATAAATATATATATATATGTTCATTTTGTGTTTAGTTATCATAAAATATAAATATATATATATGTGTTTATTTTGTGTTTAGTGATCATAAAATATAAATATATATATGTGTTTATTTTGTGTTTAGTGATCATAAAATATAAATATATATATATGTGTTCATTTTGTGTTTAGTGATCATAAAATATAAATATATATATATATATATATATGCTCATTTTGTGTTTAGTGATCATAAAATATAAATATATATATATGTTCATTTTGTGTTTAGTGATCATAAAATATAAATGTATATATATATATGTTCATTTTATGTTTAGTGATCATAAAATATAAATATATATGTATATATGTTCATTTTGTGTTTAGTGATCATAAAATATGAAATGTTCATTTCATACGCGTAAAACTTTCCAGTCCACTTTTCCAGTACACTACGTGTACTGACAAGAAATTGTGATTTTATCGGTATTCGAACAACTCCACCATGTTGTGCGACTGCGCAACAAAATTATACATGGTGTCACTGTTTTTCCCATTTCAGTAATTACAGTTAGGAAGTTTGTAAACTGTATTTCAGCCAAAGTCTGTATTATTTTACTTACTGTACAACGTTGATGATAGTTTGCTACTAAAATAATTTAATTTACCGCTACGAATACAGGAGTTTAAAAAACACATTGTAAACTACAAAAGATGGCGCTCAGAAAAAAAATGTTTGTTTTTTTTTACGTACTCTTTATGAGAATCACCCAACAGGGGGAAAACTTTAAATATATAATTATTGATAGATAACACCAGATGTATTATTGTTGTTAATTAACATAACACAATGTTCAGGGACAACAACAAGGGTCGTATTTGTCCATCTCTGCTGTCCCATTTTCTAAGCCAAACTAAAACTATTTTTAAAAAATTAAAGCTAACCCTTATCATTCATGTATATTTTCTTTGAGCCACATGGTTATAGGTTATTTAAGAGGGACAGAGTTGTAAAGAAAGTGAAAGTGTAGCTTTATCAATCTTGACATTATACTAACTTAACGTTACTGCCTTCACAACATTCCACAGACGAACCACCCTATTTAAAAATAAAACTGTATTAATTGAAGACGGCTTCTACCTTATCTAAATCTATATTTGTGTTTCCCAGTTCCATAATTCTCGGAATTAAGCATGAAAAATTTTCATGCATCAACATTATCAACTTCTTTTACAATGTTAAACACTCCAGTAAGCTCCCATCTAATTATTCTTTTTTCATGATAAAACAATACTGGGGATCTTAATCTCTCCTCACATGATAAACCCTTCTGGTATTATTTTAATAACGGTCCTCTGAACCCTTTTCAACAGTTTGATGTCTTTCAACAGAATGTAACTCACACTTTATATATAAAGCTACTCTTACACTTTCTTTACAACTCTGTCCCTCTTAAATAACCTATAACCATGTAGCTCAAAGAAAATTCTTTCATTAAAATATTCTACATTTAACCATGTTTCAGTTACTCACATCATATCAAAATCTTATATTCCTATCACTGCCCTAAAGTCATCTGTTTTATTTGTTACACTTCTAGCATTAGAACAGTAATAACACTGGTTTACAAAAAAATATTTTTTGTCTGAGGAAAGAATGTGAATAGGTGTTTTTTACTAATTTGGGTGTGCTGAATTCAAATTTATAAACAGTTTTGCTCTATCACATCTAGTTTTCTGGCTTTTAAATAGTCTCATTTTATTATATTCAGAGTATATACGTGCTTGTTTCAACAGTTGCAGCAGCTTATTACAGATAAAACAGAATAGATAAAGAACATTGACAGAATAAATATACTTGGATGACACAATGTACACAATTCACAGTACCGCAGACATTTGAAGTGTGTTTTCTTAGATGATCTGGTGTATTTTGCCTCCGGGATGTCACGCAAGAGCATCCAGCAGAAGTCTCCCATCGTGCTGGGGTTCCACTTGCCTTGGTAGTTGCTCTCCATCTTCGTAATGTCTTGGTGGAATCTTTCTCCGTGCTCATCACTCACTGCTCCAAGGTTTGGAGGGAAGAAGTTGAGGTGGGAATGGAGAAAATGAATTTTGAGTGACATTCGGCATCCCATATCCTCATAAGTCTTTAGCAACTTCTCAATACAGGCATGGTAATTTGGTACGCGTGTGTTACCAAGGAAGCCACTACAGACTGACTTAAATGCTTTTCATGCTCTCAGTTCCTTTAAGGTAAGAAGCTCCTCAAAATCAGTATCCTTCAGCACTTCTCAGATTTGAAGTCCGACAAAGATTCCCTCTTTGAGCTTAGCAGCACTGAGACCTGGGAACACAGTAGACAAGTGTTGGAAGGCAGCACCATTTTTGTTCATGGCCTTCACGAAATTCTTCATCAAACCAAGCTTGATGTGAAGAGGAGGAAGAACCACCTTCTTCATGTCAACTAGAGGATTCTCCTTGACGCTGTGTTCGCCAGGAACGAAAGTGTTTCTAGACCCCCAGTCTTTCTGCTTCTAATGCTGGGATACAGCTCGACTATCCCAGAGACAGAGAAAGCAACAGTACTTTGTGAAGCCCGCTTGCATACCCATAAGAAGACCAATGATCTTGAGGTCCCCACACAGACTCCACTGGTACTGGTTGTACTTAACAGCTTCTAAAAGAAGCTCCATATTGTCATATGAATCCTTTAGATGGACAGAGTGTGCAGTGGCAATGCTGGGATATTTATTTCCGTTGTGCAGAAGCACAGCCTTGAGACTTCGCTTGAAAGAGTCTATGAAAAGACGCCAGTCTGAAGGATTATGTGGCAAACCAAGGAAAGTGAACAAGCCAGGTACATTTGTGCAGGAGCACAACTTGTTCTCCATGTCGAAAAATGAAGCAAGGTCTTTCTTCCGATTCCTGAAACTGGTGATCCGTCTTGATATATAGCTATATATATATATAATGTAATGCTATCACTTACATTTATTGCATAATAACTAAAAAAGAAGACATAAGTCACACAATATTAGAAATTAACTCTGAATGCATATACGCCTTTATGTACAGTACGTGTACAAAATGTACAGTACGCATATCTAAAAAGCTAGAGGTGATGGGTAAAAACGGATTTCAAATCTGAATTCAGCACCCCCAAATTAGGTTGAAACAGCTATTTTTGTGCTTGCCTCAATTTCTTAGCAAACCAGTGTAATTAAGCCTATTCTTAGAACTACTTTTATATTTATTTCCTGGGCTAAATATTCCTTTACATCTTATCTTATTTCATTTAGTTTATCTTGACCCTCGCCACAATCTAATCTTAGTTTAAAACTTTCCTTACAGCCAAGTTAATAGCCTTCACAAACATGCCACTCTTTCCCTCCTCTCACTGAACTGATCCCACAAGTTTAGCCAGCTAACCTACTTATCCTTACGTATTAATTTCAGTCTCACATTTAGCCCTAGTGACCTTCTCAAAATTTCATCTCCACAATTAATTCTTGGCCTTTATTATTAAATGATTTTATCAACCCCCTGTACTTATTAATAAGCTCCCCTGACTTACTCTTCTCTATATCGTTAGCATCTACGTGCACAACAAAAACTGCATCATTTCCAGTCTCCTTCATTATATCTCTTGCCCTGTCAGTTATGTCTTCTACCTCTTCTCCACGATAGCATAATCTATTTCTTTTTTCCCTATTTACCCCACAAACTATTCTATCCACATGCCGTGTCGTCATGGATAACTATAACATATATCCTTCTCTATCCTTCCCGTTTTTCCTCCAAGAACACGTTACTCAAAAGAATATTTACAATTAAGTTCGCTATTTTTAACCCTAATACCACCTTTTCCAACTTACTAACTGTCATTGTTAATCTTATCTGATGCCTTTCTTGCATGTAAAGTCTTACGCTCCTCTTGACATCCTGTTGTCATTTCCCACAGTTTATATTTCTCTTTATTTACACTACGTGGCCGAAAGTATGTGGACACCCCTTCTAATTAGTTGGTTCGGCTACTTCAGCGACACCTATTGATAAGGTGCATAAAATCAAGCATACAACCATGCAATTTCCATAGACAAACATTGGCAGTGGAATGGGTCACACTGAAGAGCTCAGTGACTTTCAACTTGGCACTGTCATAGGATGTCACCTTTCCAACAAGTCAGTTCGTCAAATTTCTGCCCTTCTAGAGCTGCCCCGGTCAACTGTAAGTGCTGTTATTGTAAAGTGGGAACATCTAGGAGCGACAGAAACTCAGTCACGAAGCGGTCAGACACACAGGCTCACAAAACGGGATTACCGAGTGCGTAGCGCGTAAAAATTGTCTGTCCACAGTTGCAATACTCACTCCCGAGTTACAAACTGCCTCTGGAGGTAACCTCAGCACAAGCACTGTTCGACGGGAGCTTCATGAAAGGTGTTTCCATGGCCGAGCAACCGCACACAAGCCTAAGATCACCATGCGCAATGCCAAGCGTCGGCTAGAATGGTGTAAAGCACTACGTCATTGGACTCTGGAGCAGAGGAAACGCATTCTCTGAAGTGATGAATCACGTTTAAGTATCTGGCAGTCTGATGGACGAATCTGGGTTTGGGAGATGCCAAGAGAACGCTACTTGGCTGTATGCATAGAGCCAACTGTAAAGTTTTGTGAAAGAGGAACAATGGTCTGGAGCTGTTTTTCTTGTTTGGGCGAGGTTCTTTAGTTCCAGTAAATGGAAATCTTAATGCTTACAGTATACAATGACATTCTAGAGAATTATGTGCTTCCAACTTTGACCTGTTGTTAACACTATTAAGCCTACGGTTGATAGTAAACCAGTTGTTAAGCTGTACTTATTAAATAAAACAATGTATTAATTTTCCTTCGTCTCACAGCATGTAGAAATGTAACTAAGCCTAATGAACTATTTCATGTATTAAGCCTAATCTAACGATATTCCATCCATTACTCTTCTAAAATCTCAAACGCTTACACCAACTATTTTAGTCCCAAATCTTATTAAGTCTAGTTATTTTTTGTTATTAAACTCTAAATTTTAAGACAAAAATAATAAAATTAAATAGCATTCAAAAATCACAATCTTATAAGAACTTAGCTTTCTGATGTTGTTTTGTTGTTGTTTTGAATTAAGCACAATAGCTTTCTGACGTCATCTCATTTCGCATAGCGCTCTCTGTCTAAATATGTTTTTGGGGTTAAGTAAACAGTATTTATCCATTATTGCCAGTGAGTAAAAAAACACCTGTGATACTAAATGTTTTATATTGCTTAATTATATATTGTGGTAATTCTGAAAATTTTTGATTGGGTCAGTTCGCTCGTCAACTGAGTATTCACAGTAACCAAAAGTGTTATATTTTGAACAACTGTATAACAACGTTATCAAATATTTCGAAATATATTGTGTAAACATTTATAACTTTTGAAACATAATTCATTCCCTTCTTTAACAGTTCATAAGTAATGTGTGTGTGTGTTTTTCTTATAGCAAACCCACATTGGGTTATATATATCATGTGTCCACTGAGGTAAAGCGAACCGTCTATTTCAGTGTTATAAATCGGAACTTCATAAATAGTACTGTCGTAATTGACGTAGTTTTACATTATATTAGTGTAGTTCTACACTGTTTTAGTCAATGTACTTTAATACTGTTGCAGTCGAAAAAGTCCCTCATTGCATTAGTCAACGAAACGTTTTGTTTAAGATTATTTTTATTAGCTTGATTAATTAAAAGCAATCACCTGATATGGGTGTATTTTAAAATAGATTATGACAAAAATCAGTTAGAGTCAGTGTCAAATACTTCGGGATTTTGAAACTATCTGGATTTTTGGAATTAGTAGTTTCAAACACTCGATGTTAGTCTGATCACGTTGTTTGAACGTTAAGGATTCGGGGACGTCTTCACTACCGCCATCTTCATTGAACGTGTTTTAGTGATTTAATGTCAAATTAAAATGCTATTTACTGTTTAATAATATTCATGAATTTGAAGAATAGAATAATATAATTTTTTTATGTAAAACAAATCATTACATATATTTTTAGTCGAACTTTTCAATTAAGATTGATTATAAACTCGAGAGTATGGGGAAAGGTATAATAATAATATAACGTTTGTAATCCTTATAAAAAATATGTGACTACATCTTCTTCCCCAGTAGTCCAACTGCAAACTTGAAGCCTCATAACGCTAGAACTGTTCAATAAGTACCCTAATTTGAAATTGTAACTTAATCTTTAATGCTTTGACTTTCTTAAGCTGTTATTTTTAGAACATTTTATTTACCAATCTTGCAAACACACATGGAACATCCTTTAAATACCTGTATAAAGGTGAAGAAAAAGCTGAACGACTCGGCACGCCATCACCAGATGGTTAAGGCTCTTGCCTCCGACTCCAAAAGTCGCTGGTTCGATTCCCTGTCCCTCCAAAACATGGTCGCTCTTTTAGCCGTGAGAGCATTAAAATGTATCGGTCAATCCCACTATTCGTTGGTAAAAAGAATAGTCCAAGAGGTGGCAGTGGGTAGTGATGACTAGCTGCCTTGCCACTAAGTCTTACACTGCAAAATTAGGGACGTCTAGCGCAAATATCCCTGATGTAAAGCGATGAAACTCCAAAACCAAACCTTAAAGGTATTTGCTGACTAGGATTAAAATGATATCTCTTAAGTAATCCTCCATGAGTTAACATAGATGCCATACTTTATGGAATTAAGTCTCACGGCGTTGTATTGT
The DNA here is from genome assembly GCA_011833715.1 of Carcinoscorpius rotundicauda. Classification (NCBI taxonomy): domain Eukaryota; kingdom Metazoa; phylum Arthropoda; class Merostomata; order Xiphosura; family Limulidae; genus Carcinoscorpius; species Carcinoscorpius rotundicauda. The sequence goes on along the minus strand of CM022393.1, from coordinate 93,699,542 downwards.
TTAACTTTATTTTTCTCATAGAATCTGTAAGCATTCCTAGCTGTTGTTTATGATACCCCAAACCTCAGAATTACTACATTATTTATAAACACTTCATCATTTCACAGAAGAAAAAACTTGAATATTCATCAGAGTAATTGGAAAGATACGTCAATTATATGTATTATTATATTCCAAAAAGTTGTTTTAGTTTGCTATACATACGTACAACATGTGATCTGAATATTTGCCTACAAAAGGGATAGATAACCGTTCTTGTTATTTTTAAGTTGGACGACGTTTGGACAACAATGTGATAGCAAATACCATACTTTATTGTGAATATTGTGTGAATCATGTTAATGTTACCATACACGAATCCAATTGCTGTCTCTCCACCTGTTCTGTTTACCTTCCTTGTTCCTAGAATATCTAGTTCCTCCTAGTTATGCTATGTGTGAATGACACACCCCCTAATTAATAATTAATATACATTTTATTTGTACTCTTCAAAAAAATGATTATTAAAACTTTAGTGAGTAATAAAAGGTGAAAGTCATGTGTGTCTTTGGTGTTGTTTTTTTCCATAAGAAAACAGATTGCTCTAACGAGTATCAACGTGACATAATTTCATTGTTACACAAGTCCGGCTTTTCTTTATTCTTTTCCCTTGAAGAATAGCATTTTCCTACTAAAACACGGTCATATTTCTTTCAGGAGAAATACTGCAGACAGTAAAAGACATTCTAGTCAACGCTTTTAAAAGCGTATTGTGCTACCATTACTTGACTCAGTATTTCCTAAATGTATATTTGGCCTATTCTCGCAGAAAAACGCATTTCGAGATTGCTGGAGAATGCGTGCACATAAACGTTAAGTGCACTTGTCATTTACATAATATTTTACAGTAACTTAAACAACGTTATCTTTTTCTTTCCCTCTCTTAGAAGAAAGGAGCAATTGCACTTGAGTCAATATTTGCAGTAACCTTGTTTCAAACTATGATTTTATTTTCAAAAAATATGAAGTAAAGTAATGAAATAAGATGTATTGGATCACATTTTAATAAAGTATGGTATTAATATCTACATAATAGTTGGTAGTACTAAAATAGTTGTTTAAACAGAAACTTTTAAAATACTATCGGCTACTAAAAATAGGAAACTTTGTTCTGATGATACGTCTTATAGAGTATTTAAATCGACACGTCTTAAAACCGCCGAAAACCAGATTTCATATTTTTCTTGGTAGCAAGATAACAACTCACGATATTTTTGTCCCCTATCCACTGTACGATTAAATATACACTTTTAACACTAAACTAATCAAAGTAGACATTGAAAATTTCTAATGAAATATGAAAACGGCAAAAGGTAAATAATAATAAAATGTAAATGAGAATTTTTTTACTTGGTTAATCAGGACATTTAATTTTTCTCTTGTTTTTCACACACTGTTCCCCAGTGGCACAGCGCAATGTGTTCAGAATCACAACTCTAGAATTCTAGTTTTGATACCAGTGGTGGGCAGAGCACCGTGCTTAACAACAAATAACACCAAAACTATTGTTTTTTTCCGAAGTTACATGAGAAATAAGTTTCTAGGCCTGGCATGGCCAAGCGTGTTAAGGCGTGCGACTCGTAATCTGAAGATCGCGGGTTCGCAGCCCAGTTGCGCCAAATATGCTCGCCCTTTCAGCCGTGGGGGTGTTATATGTGATGGCCAATCCAACTATTCGTTGGTAAAAGAGTAACCCAAGAGTTGGCGGTGGGTGGTGATGACTAGCTGACCTCCTTTTTGTCTTATGCTGCTAAATTAGGGACAGCTACCACAGATAGCCTTCAAGTAGCTTTGTTCGAAATTCAAAACAAACAAAAGAGATTCCTCTACAATTAAAAATAAATTAATTCATTTTATAATTTTTAGAATATTTCATAACATCAAATTTAAGTCTGGGAATGACGTAATATCCTATTCATCAAATGTTTGAGCTTCTTTTGTACCTATAAATACAATCGAAAGTTTGTGTAACTTGTAGGTAAGAGTTACTTTATATCGTTTGTGAATTCAAGATATATTAAGTAGTAACTGGTCTTTTATATCTCAACACAACCGTTAATCCAGGAACGTACCCTTCGTAGCTATATGTAAACAAAACAAAACGTAACAACAATAATAGCATATGAAGAATGATTTAAAACACTCGAATTGTATGTATTTTTATTTCAGTTGTAAAATGGTTAAGTTATAGATACACAATAAAGAAAATATATTTTTATCGTTATTCTTCGGCCTGGCATGGCCGAGCGGGTTAAAGCATGCGTTCGTAATCTGAGGGTCGCGGGTTCGCATCCGAGTCGTGCTAAACATGCTCGCACTTTTAGCCGTGGGAGCGTTATAATGTTACGGTCAATCCCATTTTTCGTTGGTAAAAGGAGTAGCCCAAGAGTTGGCGGTGGGTGGTGATGACTAGCTGCCTTCCCTCTAATCTTACACTGCTAAATTAGGGACGGCTAGCACAGATAGCCCTCGAGTAGCTTTGTGCGAAATTCCAAAACAAACATTATTCTTTTCTCTGTGACTCAGTAGATGAAGCTGAAATTCAAGGTTCGATCCCTATGGAGGTTACAGTGCAACTTACCGAATGTACATTTTTGTAATGAAAGTACAAAAAATATAATTATTATTAGAACCTACAAAAACATTATAATATAATTTGATAGGAAGCAAATCTGAAAAGTTAATAGACTATAAGTAGTGAGACTATATATTGTCCTTCATTTCAGCAGTGTTGTGGGGATTTTTATAACTTAGGAAACAAACTTGAGTTTCCCTGTCACAGCTTTTTCACTAAAATGAATTTTTTGTACCATAGAACGTAGATTTTCACAAAATGATTAGTTGCTATACAACGCTACGGTAGTTTCTTTTAGCTGGGTTTAGAATTTAGTGATTTGTTTTTAATATTTAATCAAACATTTAAATATTTCTCAGATAAATATCGAAAACAGAAACATCCAGTGATGCTGTTGAGAGAGTTTCGATGTACTGTAGACCTTAAAGAGTTATTCAGCTTTGATTTAATGACAGATTGTGTTAAAGCTCTCTGTCTTTCCGTCCTTCATCTCCACAACTGGTGATGTGGTAAAGCTCTCTGCCATCCTTACTCTCACCTTCACTAATAATGATCTAGTTTGACCAAATTAACAAATAATTCTAACTAAGATTATTAAATGAATCATAAAATGTGCGGCCTTGGCTAAACACGTGCAAACTAATTCAATGATATCAAAATCAAAATGTATTTTATGATGGCGAGACACCCACTTGAAGTAAAAACGTATTCTAAAGACTGCAGGTATTGAAATTAAAACTTTAATTAAAATACAGTAAAATGTAATATAATAAAGTAAAATCAAACTTAAATCAGAAAGGTTTTTAATACATTACGCAATACAGTATGGCCCCGGCATGGCCAGGTGGTTAAAGCACTTGACTCGTAATCTGAGCGACGCTGGTTGAAATCCACGTCCCATCAAACATGCCGGCCATTTCAGCCATGGGGGCGTTATAATTTGATGGCCAATCCCATTATTCGTTAATGAAAGAGTAACCCAAAAGTTGGCGGTGTATGTTGATGACTATAGTCTTACACAGCTAAATTAGAGACGGCTAGCACAGATAGCTCTCGTGTAGTTTTGCGCGAAATTCAAACGAAACCAAACCATTACGTTTGCGCTGCTGTTTTCAAATTCTTAGAGTTAAAGTGTAATATTTTAGTTTCATTTGATACTTCACATGCTTGTTTGTTTGTTTGTTTGTTTTAATTCCGTAGAAGCTACTCGGGGGCTATCTACGCTAGCCGTCCCTAATTTAGCAGTGCAAGACAAGAATGAAGGCCGCTAGTCATTGCCACTCACCGCCAACTCGTGGGCTACTCTTTTACCAACGAATCGTGGGATTGACCATAACATTATAACGCTCCCACGGCTGGGAGGGCGAGAATGTTTGGTGCGGCCGGGAAATGAACCCGCAAGCCTCGGATTACGAATCGAACGCCTTAACACGCTTGGCCATGCCGGGCCCGCTTGACATCCACTACATATAATTACGTAATGCATGTGAAGCGGGCACTACAATGTTGCTTCACTATAGTATCAGTAAGTATGTATAAATATCGAAAACATTTAAGTGTTTCATTTCAGGACGAGCGATACTGCAACGAAATTTACAAGTAATTTTTACATGAAGCTCAACAACGTTTAATTGTTTTATGTAACATCAGGTGAAACAATAGGTCGATTATGTTGAAAACTCTCAACACGGATAACGTTCTTTCTTTAGATAAACCACGAAGTTCACAAGAAAACAGATCTATACCAGAACTTACTGACACATTTGATCTCTGCCACTACAATAAGCACATCGGTAGTGTATAATATCATAATGATCACAGGATCACTTATTTCACGACAATAATCTCACGTAAAAACCTGGTCATGTGGGAATATCATACTATATTTATATAATTATATATATATATATATATATAGTCAACTTTTTTCAGAAACACCAAGAATCCAGTAAATTTTTAACCAAATTAAAATGTTTGATTAATCGCATTGTTCAGTCATACATATTTCTTCAGTGTGTATTAGGTTTTCCCATAACGATCAATATTCACTCTCTAGGTCGGGCCCCGTATGGCCAAATAGTTAGGGCGATTGACTCGCAATCTAAATAACACCAAACATGATCGTCCTTTCAGCCGTGGGGGGGTGTTATTAAGGGAGATTAATCTTGTTATTCGTTGGTAAAAGAGTAGCCCAAGAGTTGGCGATGGATAGTGTTGACTAACTGTTTTCCTCATAGCCTTACGAATAGCCACACTACTAAATTAAAGACGATTAGCGCGGACGGTCCTTCCTCGTGGTTTCGCGCGAAATTCAAAAACAAACAAACCCTCTGGGTCGATGACACTGTACAGAGTGTGCATAAAAATCTAGGTGTCGAAAATGATCTCTGTTTATACGCTTGTTAAAACCCACCACTCATCTCATCAGAAAAAGTTAAAACCATTCTTGCTTTTTTTTACATTTTTTGTTCCCTAATGATTGTATAATGATGAATAAAAGTTAATTATGTATGGAAGTTTATTGTGTGTGTGTTTTTATAGAAAAGCCACATCAAACTATCTGCTGAGTCCACCCAGGAGAATCGAAGCCCTGATTTTAGAGTTGTAAATCCGTAGTATTACCGCTGTAGTAGCGGGGAGCAAGTTTATTGACCACGATGTTTTCTTTATCATTTATATTCCAAGAATGTGGAGCTTGATGACAACTCGAAAGAGACTGGAAAACTCTGGTCTCTGTCCTTCATTTTTGAAGGTAGCGAAAGAAAAACCTATTCTCTAAAATCTTTAGCAGCAACATCTAATGGACATAAAGTGATATTTGTTATATATATATATATATATTAAGACTGGTGCATTTTTTTTCTTATTATTCAAGTTTTTTCTGTTTTTCTTGAAAAAGTAGGAAAGGGATGAGCAGACTTGTTTGATTTGGAGGATATTTTCACCATACTGGTATCATTATATACTTCTGTTATTTGTAAAAAATATAAAAAGCTACAGATTATTTTGTAGATAAGAGGGAGGAAATTTTGAAAAGTTCAGGAGCCGCAAAAAGTACTTTCAAATACACATATAAACATATATTACCGTGTAATCGTGTAAAGTTAATTTCCTACCATAGTGTTGTTTTTAACACTGATCGAACCATTGACAGATTTAGAATCATTTATTTAAATACTAACATACGCTGATTATAATCTATCTCTTGGTTTGTTTGTTTCGAATTTCGCGCAAAGCTAATCGAGGGCTATCTGCGCTAGCCGTCAGTAATTTAGCAGTGTAAGACAAGGGAAGACAGCTAGTCATCACCACCCACTACCAACTCTTGCGCTACTCTTTTACCAACGAATAGTGGGATTGACCGTCACATTATACCATCCCCACGATTGAAAGGTCGAGCATGTTTGGTGCGACGGGAATTCGAACCCGCGACCCTCAGATTACGAGTCGATATCCGTAACTCACCTGGCCATGCTTGCCCTACCACTTGGAGTTGGATAATTATAATGTTCAATGAAGTAAATCTTGCACTAATTTTTAATATCCAGTCTTGCATATCCTTAGCTTTGCACCATGGATAATGTTAAATCTCCAAGAAATAACTCTTATCAACAAGAACAATTATACATTAAAATATGACATTTAAAAGTCACATATTAGCAGCCATTGTACGTTATATAAACTGCTGTTGAAGGGAATTAAAAAAATACTTTGTTCATTTTAAACCAATCTCCGATGGATCAGAATGTAAACTTATGGACTTTTAGTATTTTCCCACAGTAGTCGGAGCACAAATAATCCATTGTGTAGATTTGCGCTAGAAAAAACAACAACAACATTTTATTCTATGATAAACATATTCAAAACAGTTATGTGAATGTTCTTTAAATACAGCGACATTAACAGCTGGAGCTTCATAAAAGTTTTGACTTTTTTTTAATGTAGTGTTAAAATTAATTACTGTTTCTGACTTTTGACAAAGGCCGAGAATAAATAAAAACGAATACAGGATTAAATTTAATTTTAAATAAACCATTTTTAAATCTAGTTTGCTTATTTTGTTTGGTGTTATAAACCCCTATTGGTAAGTCTACAGCTTTACAACGCTAAAATTAGGGGTTCGATTTCCCTCAGATAGCTCGATGTTGCTTTGATATATAAAAACATGCACACTCACTCTTATATATAGAACTGCTTCTTAAAATATTATTAAACGGTTTATGGTTATTGCTTTTTATATAACATTTTTACTAATTTGTGCAATTTAAAACATTCTCATATTCTCAGGTTAAAGTTATTTCCTCACAGAATTTTAGGTAGATCTGTGATATAACGAAAGGAGCGACAAGATAAGTTACGAAGCTTTTCTAAATTTCTCTCAGTTCAAAGATTGATCGTCAATTTACAGAATAAAAATACGTTGAAAAAGAGTTTATTTACATTTACAAACACGATAAAAATGTGTTTATAAGATGAAGGTCACCGCTTTCACTGCATTGTTGTCTCTTCGAAATATACTAAGAACTTATTAAAATGTGAATTAAAAACTGGTTAACTTTAGGAAAGTTTTGTTTGTTTGTATGTCTTTGGAATTTTGCGCAAAGCTACTCGAGGGCTACCTGTACTAGCCGTCCCTAATTCAACAGTGTAAGACTAGATAGAAGGCAGCTAGTCATCACCACCCATCGCCAACTCTTGGGCTACTCTTTTACTAACGAATAATGGAACTGACCGTCACATTATAACGCCCCCACTGCTGAAAGAACGAGCATGCTTGGTGCGACGGGGAACCACTGTTTGAAGTAAGGATTTTACTTATCCGATTGATGTTTTGAGCCTGAAAGAGAGAGCTAACTATAACAATATATCAAGTACGCAAGAGTCACCTGTGCCATTGTCGGTCAATTTCATCTAAACATAAAAGAGATCATGACCATGATGTATCACATGAACTGGTAACAAAAGTCATTTTTGTCAAACTTCATGCACAACCTATATAAACCTAATGAGAACAATAATAAATTATATTTGGTTTTCTGCTTGTTTTATTTACACGAGCATATGGCCTTAATTAATTTCCTTAAGAGTTTCCACACAAAAATACACAAAGCGCTATCTGTTCTTTGTCGTTCGTAGCTTTAACCTTGAAGAGTAGAGGGAACCAAGTTGTCGAGAGCATCCACTGACAACTCTTGAACTAATCTTATGTAACAGAACAGTGATATTTTTATACCACTTTAGAGTTTTTTGTGGCAACACGACGAGAGTCATAAATCCTCAGATCCACAGTCTGGGCATACCATCCATAAAACAAGGCTTGACCATGTGTATTCATTTTTTCGACTATTTTTTGATATTACTTAAATTATCTGAGTTTTATGGTATTAAAACAGAAGAAGTAATGGAAAGAGACTGCATAATATTCGTAATAACAACCATCTTTTTCATGTTGTTATTTTTCACACTCCCCCTTATTAGTTCATTACCAACATAAAAACGTTAGTCATTTGGTGAATTAGCCGTAAGGTTATGGGCCATCAATGATAAAATTAGGGTTTTGATTACCCGCGATGGACAGAGCGCAGATGGTTTACTGCGTGTCTTTGAGCTATAATGGATCACACGTAACAAAGTGTCCATACTTAGCACTCGCAATCTGGCGTAAGTGTAATCACGAGCAGCAGGTCATCTGTCTATATTTCATTATGGTTTGTTGGTTTCGAATTTCGCGCAAAGCAACACGAGGGCTGTCTGCACTAGCCGTCTCTAATTTAGCAGTGTAAGACTAGAGGAAAGGTAGCGAGTCGTCACCACCCACCGCCAGCTCTTGTGCTATTCTTTTACCAACAAATAGTGTGATTGGCCCACGGTTAAAAGGGTAAGCATCTTTGATGTAACCGCGATTCGAACCCGCGACCTTCGGATTACGAGTCAAGTGCCTTAACTGTCTGGCCATGCCGGTCCTTTTATTATAGAATAAGAGAAAGTAAATCAGTCTGTAATATAAGAATATTATGTTGAAAAAACACAACTCAATTTTTTCTTGAGCTCAGATAAGATGTCTGTTGTAGATATAACTGTTTATTATTATTCCTTTTAACACAAAACTACACTGTATGATATCTGCTCTCTGTCCACCACGAAGAATCAAACCCTGGACTATAGCATTTTAAGTCAACCACTGCCACACTAGATGGATTCACTCTTGTTAAAAATGCCTTTCCTTTTTCTTCAATCAATATAAAATAAATAAAGTTACATGGCATTTCATTAACTATCAAATTATTGAATCTTGGTAAATATGTTTGTTTCTCAATATGCTACTTGTGGTCCCCCGCTAGTACAGCGGTATGTCTCCGGATTTACAATGCTAAAATCAGGGGTTCGATTTCCCTCGGTGAAGATAGCTGAGCAGATAGCCCTATGTGGCTTTGCTATAAGAAACACATACACACACACGCTACTTGTGTGACGTCATATGTTGTTTATTACACCACGTGTTAGTTTCTTATTTGTTACATTATTTATTTCAGTTACTATTATGTCTATTTTAACGAATCTAAACGAAAAGAAAAGTCTGTTTAATTTCGTTTTTTGATACAAATACAACTTAACTTATATGTTGCCATTAGGGGGTACGTGTGAGCTAGCCTTGTATCACAGACCTTGATTTGGGACATGGCGAGCCTACTTCCAAGTCATGAGACACTACAAAATAGCCACCCTTACTTTAAACTGTGGGTGCATTATAAGAGTGAAAGTCAATTCATTATCATGGATGGTGGATGCTAAGATACTGCTGACTAACCACTCATTAATCGTTTGAAATTAAGAATGGTGGCAGGTAGTTTGGGAAGTTATGCCATAAATATTAAATACAAAAATAAACTGTTGACTTCCTAGAAATTTACAAATTAGTTAATGTATCACGTTATCCATCATTCGTTGCCTGAAAATCCAGCTTTTATCTAACTACTCTTAATTCGTGAAAGCGAGTATGTATTATTGAATATAAAGATATATTTATGCTATTTGTTCACCTCGCCAAAATTTCATGTCTAATCAACAAAGCAGATTTTATTATCATTAAAAGTTTATTTGAAATGAAAAATTCATATTTTTCTCGTATCAGTAAAAATTTATTTACTTCATTCTTTTCGCGTTTTAAAACAAAGCTGCATTTGGTTATCTTCTGTATACATCGTAAAGGATCGAACTTTAGATTGTTGCTTTGAAAGTCAGTAAACTTACTGCTTTCTCTTTCGTATCAATAACTAACTTATTATAGAAAGCCCTAAATAAAGTTTATCGATTTACACCCAGCGAAAGAGGATAAATAGAATATGGTTCAGAAGAAGAAATAGACAAAGTTTTTACAGAACAAAAATACATCACGTTCTAATTGTTGCGAAAAATAAGGACAATAACAAAAAAAAACGGATTCAATTCCGTTATAATTCTTTACAGCAACTTCAATAAACCAAAGAGAATCAGCTCTGATACAATGCGTTTATATAGATAAAATGAAATACATTAATAATAAATATTGTTCAACGTATCCTACTTTCAAAACATGCAGAAAAACTAAAAATCATTGATTATCAACAGCCATTCTGTGTGGGAAACATTCGATTCTTGAAAACTTAGTACATGCCCTCGGAGAAACAATGATAACTTTAGAGTGAAGATTCATGAACGTAGTCCATAAATCTTGGAAAGTACTTTAGTGACAGTTATTGAAATACGTGTATCAAAACATAGAATATTCCAAAGTTTTCAGTAATATCACATTTATAAATTAGAATGCCTAAAATTTCTTTTTAAAATTTGCTTAAACTGCAGGTGTTCTGTCTTCCACCTTCTTAGTTTTCCATGTCGTATTTAAAATCAGAGGCGTGAAAAAAATAGAATTTCACATACATATTTTGATTTTCACACTTAAAAGAACCTCCGTTGAATACCAGAACGCTTCAGTTGGGTTGAGAGAAGAGAGAAATTTTGTTTTTCTCTGAAGCGACACTTATATACGTAAAACAATACTTTATTATAGTTTAAACCCTGAAGGCTAAGTATTGAAATAGACTGAAAAGGTGTCATACAAGTAAAATGAAAAACGATGTATTTTCAAAGTTTACTTAGCAAATATTTGAATGTTATACTTCAAAGGGGGAATGAAGTTATGAAAGTTTCCTCAGAAATAGTTAATTCAGTCTTAATAGAACTACAATGTCAACGATGCTGATTGCATACATCAGCTGTCACCACTCGATACAAAATACTTTAATAGATTTATCTTACTCGAAAAGTTTCTTTCGTTTGTTCAACAGCACAGCCACATTAAACTATCTAATTTTTCCACATCGTCGAATCGAACCCCAAGTTTTAATGCTGTCAGTTCATAAACTTACCGCTGTGCCACCGGGAGATTTTTCGAAAAGGAAATACAATACGACTACTGGAAATGTTGTCGAATTTACAAAAACAAATTAATATTCTTCCATTCTTTACCTCCCCAGTGACATAGTCGTGTGTCTGTGAACTTATAACGCTAGAAACCGAATTTCGATACCCGTGGTGGACAGAGCACAGATAACCCATTATGTAGCTTTCTACTTAACTTCAATCAATCAATCGACACTGGTATCATAACACTTGTATGTTCTAAGTAGAAAAGAGAAGAAAACAAAAGCCAGCACTTTTATAAAATAATTTATTTTCTAGACTCTTTTAAGAAATTTGAAAAATACTTATCAAGAGCTAGCTATATTAAAAATGGTTAAATTTTAAGAGAGTGTTATTACATACAGAAGAAATTAAACTTCACTTACCAAACTGAGAGTCTAACCTTGTGAGAGATAAAGAACTAACTGAGAATGCATACCATTATAAAGATCATTCCATAACACAATCTTTCTTAAGGGACGTGTGTCATTGATCACTCCCATTAGAAATTATAGGATGTTATAACCTCTAGATATTATCCAACTAGTGACTTCCTGCATTTAGTCTTATAGTCTTCTTTCTTATGGAAAGTCAACTTGTTACTTTATGGGAATGGCCCAGAACAATAGGTGGCTGCATCGGATAGATCGTAGCGACTTATTTGACCCTTATTTCTTATTAAAGCTACATACTCTGCTGGCCAAAATCTTAAGGCTAATTAACATAAAGAAAAAATATGCATTTTGCTCAGTTAGACTCAACCACTTATTTGAGTAAAGCTTAGAAAGATGAAAATAAGAAAAGGGAAAATAAAAATATTTTTTATCATTTAATAGGGAAAATTTGAACACTATGAAATTAGCCTAAATACTGAAACCATACCAAGTTTAAGACTATACCAAAAAGAACTAAACATGGTAGGAAATTCCCAACAAGAAGTCTCAGTGGTGAGTTGCACGGCCGTCACTGTGAGTAACTTCAAACATTCACTTTGGCATGGTCGATATAAGCGTTTACGAAAGGCTGGCTGAAATGTTATTCGAAGTGGTGAAGATGACTTCACGAAGATCATGCACTGTTTGGAATTCACGTTCATTTCTATGGACTTGTCATCCACCCTCAAACATTTTCAATAGGATTCAGTTCGGGCAAACACGCGGGATGGGCCAAAAGAATCATGTTATTCGCCATCAAATTCCTTTGTCCTGCGGGCATTGTGGATTGCAGCTTTGTTCTGCTGAAAGATCCAGTCATTTCCACACAAGCGAGAGCCGTTAGTCAACAAGGATGCTCTCTCCAACATGCCAATGTAGCCAACTGCTGTTTGACGCCCCAGTATAATCCGAAGCTTCATTGTTCCATGGAAGGAGAAAACACCTCACATTATGATTGAACCTCCTCCACTGTGTCGTGTACAAAATGTCTCCGGTGGGATATCTTTATCGTGCCAGTAATGTTGGAAGCCATCTGGACCATCCAGATTATATTTTTTTTCATCGGAGAACAAAACCTTCTTCCACTTTTCTACGTCCATGTTTGGTGCTTCTCAGCAAAGTTTAACTGAGCTGTTTCATGGTGTTGCAGGAGGAGTGGCCTTTGAAGACGTTTATGGTTTTAAAAGCCTTTCACTCGTAGATGCCGTCTTATTGTTCTTGAGCTCCATTTTGTGTCCGTCAGGGCCTTAATCTGGTTCGACGATCGGCTGGTGTCTTGCCGGACAACTCGTCGAATCCTTCTGATGGACGCCGGCGAAATTTTCTTTGGGTGACCACTTGAAATTTTCGTTCCGTATCCCTCAGGGTCTTTTAAGAAATTTGCAACAGCAGCTTTACTACGCTCGATCTCACCAACGATGGCAAGTGGAGAGAGACCTTGCTTTTGCAGCTCGACAATTCTGCCATATTCAAACTCAGTCAACTTTTCTAGCTTTTGCCATGTTTTTACCCAGCGTAACACAGGAGATGTTAACGGAAGATGTTCACAACGCTAATGGTCGAATACAAATTATTAAATTTCGTTACGCGTTTACCAATTAACGCTTCATTTCAGTCTTAAACTTTTGACCAGTTAGTATTTAGGCTAATTTCATAGCGCTTACATTTTCCCTATTAAATGCTAAAAAAGTGTTTTTTTAATTTTCCCTTTTTTTTTCATCTTTCGAATCTTTACTCAAATAAGTGGTTGAGTTTAACAACGAAAAATGTATATTTTTTTTCTTTATGTTTATTGACCTTATGATTTTGGCCAGCAGTGCATATTCAAATAAATGAAAAATATATACATTAGCTCTAGGGGATACAAGCCACAAATAATAAATGCGTGGTAAAGTTTTTATTTTGAGGGCTTTCTTTGAGAAACAGAAACACGTAAAGCGTCTCCCAGAGAAATGAGTTCATGAATTTTCTTGAAGTAGCTAGTTATTGAAAGGATAAAACTGATGACGTAAAGCAGGTAAAAATATGTCGCACTTATTCGAAAAAAATAAGAATTTTGTAATAAATGCCAATTCTAATTATTCTCGGACAAATCAATAAAATTTTCTTCAAGTCTTGACTCTCTGCACTTGCTGATTGATAAAGATTCTCAGAGGTTCGGCTGTACGCTTAAAAGCTTATAACATTAAAATTTGTAATTCGATACAAAAAACAACGCAAATAGTTCATTGAATAGATTGTACTTAAAACGAAAGAAGCTACTATGTGAAAGCAATATATTCAAAAGTGTTTACTAATTATCAGTAAAAAGAAATCAGAATCTTTAAGGATTATTGTACAAATCGATAAAACTAGCTTTCTTAAAATTACTAGAAGTTGATATATACGTCTTTCATAATTGATTGATAAATTATATGATGAAATGATTTCAGAGAAATAAACAACTCAGTTCAATCGGGGTTTTATTTTGTTATTGTTGAGAAACCATAAATGTCAGTGGTGTAACATATTTTGTCATTTGTGGGATGAAAATAAAAAGATATTAAATAACTCGAGTTAATACAACTTGTTTAATTTCGGAGAGTTAATCAGTATTTAATCCCTGTTAAAAAATGTTTTACTATGTGAGGTTTGGTTTGGTTTGAATTTCGCGCAAAGCTATACGAGGGTTATATGCGCTAGCTGTCCCTAATTTAGCAGTTTAATAAAAGAGGGAAGGCAGTTAGTCATCATCATCCACAGCTCTTGAGCTACACTTTTACCAGCGAATAGTGTGATTGACCGTACATTTTAACACCCCCACGGCTGAAAAGCAATCATATTTGATGTGTCGAAGATTCGAACATGCGACCCTTAGATTACTGTATTAGAGGTGCTTATAAGCTAATTTTTGTTTGATTTTGCCTTTAATAAATTTTAACGAATTTTATTTATTTATTTTTTTCAATTCTTGTTTCTAAAACTTTTGTACATAAATCATTATTTATAATAACCGTTATTATAAATTGTATTGTTTTGTATACTAAAATATATTTGTATTAAGAAAGAAAAGTGTGTGTATCAATCTTGTTGGCAAATACAATAAACTCGATACATCTCGATACTTAATTAACTATAAATTCAAATGAAAATATAACTCCGTTTCAGGCTATTTAAATCGTAATACGTAACACTATAAATGAGAGGCTCGTCCAGGATAAACTAATACCTAACAGTACCATGGCATGGTTTGCGTAAAACTCTTGTTCACTTATCTCTTGTTTATCTGTCTGTAACTTAATAAATCATGTTATTAATAACAGTTATTACGTAGAAACGCGTTACAGAGCTTGAGAACATAAAGTTCTATTCTACATAATTTACATTGTTTTACACATATTAGACTTTCTTTGTTTATAACCGATCTATGAATATACTCTTATTACAAAGTAAATGAGCATATGGATTTAGAAGTTCTACTCTTAATGTAAAAATAGAAACACTCCAACAATTCTTTGCGTTAGTGAAAATGTTATCATGAGAGAAATGAACAAACTGTTCAAAAAACAAAAGTGGAATGAGTTGAAAAACTATAAAAAGTACAAGATGTATGGGGAGTTAATGGTATACATAAACTTATTTATAACGTTTGTTTAGAATTAAGCACAAAGCTCCTCAATGGGTTATCTGTGCTCTGCCCACCACGGGTATCGAAACAGGTTTTTAGTGTGTAAGTCCGCAGACATACCACTGTGCCACAGGGGGGGATTTATAACGTAGTTGTAACAAATAGTAGATGGTAGGCCTTTTGAGGATTGAGAGATTGTTTCATTCCAACAACTAAGAACTTTTCAAAAATCCAGTAGTAATTAACCTGACATATCCTGGTCAGTTAAAATATTTAACTCACTATTTGCAACATGAAAAAATGGAATTCATCCCCAAACATGCCCGTCCTTTCGTTGGTTGAAAAAAAAAAGCTCAAAAAAGTTGACGGTAAGTGATGTTGACTATCTTCTTTCTCTCTCTCGCTTTCCAATCTTGCATTTAAAAATTAGGGATACCTGACCCTCAAGTAGTTTTAGGTGAAATTTAACAAGCAAACCTTTAAGACTGTTTATTTTTTAATTCTATTCTAATAATAGAGTAATCAAGAAATGAAAAAAGAAAATTTAGACAGAGTTTCTATAAAACTTTAACTTCATTTAAATAGTTAAGTTCGTTAAAAACACACCTAAAACATGATAAATGATTAGTGCATTCTACAGATGGTGCTATCTTCAGGTTAACAGGTTAACTAATATTTTGTCTTACGATCGAAACTTGTCTGTACAATTTCTGAATTATTTTCGACACGAATAGCGTTATTTACAGTTAGCTTACTTCTGATCTTTAGAATTTCCATAATTTGTTCTTTAACTTTACTGAATCTGATTATATTATCTTAGCTATTCTAACAGGTTGACCTGAAGATGACCTATGACGGTCTAAACGTTGTTCTGTACTTAATTTTAATTAAAGTTTTAATACCCATACGAGCCATATTTGGAATACATTTTTACCTTAAGTGGATTTCTCGTCATCATGAAACCTGTTCTCAAAAAACAATTTCTAAAAACTAACATGAATAAACCTTATATTCTGAAAGAGGTAGTTATATTACCCTAGTTTGTCTCTTAAAGTGAAATATTTTTGTCTTACGATCGAAACTTGTCGGTACAATTTCTGAATTATTTTTTGACACGAATAATTTGTTCTTTAACTGTACTAAACCTGATTATATTAACTTAGTTATTCTATATAACGACAAAAATAAATTTATGTTTATATATTTTTTCTTTTTCACATGAGTTTGTTATTATTTTGACCTCTGACCACTCTGCTTTGGAAAAGTACAAATTTGCTTTAATTTATAACACGACCTGCACTTACCGTCAGAGTGATGGTTGGTCTTAATTACTGCCTGTTGGTTTAGTTATCCTTTAATCGTTGTTATGGAAATAAGTACATCTAAAGCTTTTTCCACTTAGAAATAAAAGTAACTGGTATTTTAAAATATATTTTGTGACGTTAATATATAATTTCTTTTACAAATATCTTGCTGACAAATAAATAAAATAGAGTCTAAACGAGAATTCGATTCATACCGCTCAAATAATTCTAACGGTTAGAACTGCGTCACCATTAATCTGATAAATTACATTTGCACTACTTGTACCTATTTTCAACTAAAAAATGTGTCGCGTGTGAAGTCTTCAGGATCTTTTCTGTTTTAATTTCCGTATTATCAGTGACGCGCAAACATCTCTACTGAACTTTACTTCTGGTAAGTTTGTTTTCGTATTCTGAACTTGAATAACATTCAGCTTTCTTCTGATAAGAAAGTTTGTTTCCTTACATGAAATTTGAATGTACTCATATATTTCATGTACATCACGTCTTGGTTCTGAGATAAAGTACCAGAAACAATATGGTTGTTCACAACACTTAGTAATAGTATTCAGTAATCATTTCCTGATTACTGATTTACTTCGGAAAACCATCGTCTCAGTAAGTTTGTTTAAGCTAAGCCTATAACTATATGCTTTGATATTTTCTTTATACTGCTTTCTGAAACCTAACATCAATAAACCTTATTTTCCGAAAGGGATCATTTTATTACTGAGTTTATCCTTAATGTAAATTTTTTTTATCACACGACAGAAATATGTTTGTATAACTGCTGAATTATATCTAATATGAATACCATTATAGTTCTTCTTCCATCAATATATTTTTCTGAAGTTAAATGCAAAGCTACATAATAGACTACTTATACTCTGCCTACCACGCTTATCAAAAGCCGGTTTCTAGCGACGTAGGTCCGCAGGAATACCACTGTGCCACAGAGGAACTTATTAAAATGATAATTAAATTCCAAGTTTTAGCATAAATAAGGACAAGAGTGTGAAATAATGCTTGTTTATTCTGGTTTTGTAATAAACTGGACTATGATGCCTGTTCTATAGTCATTTAAACTCTATCCACCGCGGGGAATCAAGATGTCGATTTTAGCACTGTAACTTCTTAAAGTTAATATTCACCCACCAGGGGAATACTCTTTTATGATGAACTTAAGTTTTTACTCGTATTGCTAGATTAATTTACTAGTATTAAAAGGCTCGCTTTCATTGTTACTGGCATCTACCATATTTGCCAGCTTCAAAAAAATGTTAAATTTATTTA
This sequence comes from Carcinoscorpius rotundicauda, assembly GCA_011833715.1. Classification (NCBI taxonomy): domain Eukaryota; kingdom Metazoa; phylum Arthropoda; class Merostomata; order Xiphosura; family Limulidae; genus Carcinoscorpius; species Carcinoscorpius rotundicauda. The sequence continues at coordinate 93,681,848 of CM022393.1, read as the reverse complement.
CCAAAAATGCTAAAATTATATCTATATTTCGTATTATATAATATGAAATTTATAAACAGAGATACAAATTGTTCCAATAATTAAAATCATAGACTAAGAGTAGTAAAACGGTAAAACATGTAACTCTATGAAAAATTATTTAAAATATAAAAAGATATTTTTAATTTGTTGTATAATGCCATTAGTTAAAAAAAAAATCGTTAATTAGTAAGAGATTATGTGTTTTTATAATTGTCCACATCATATTCACCATTTAAGCTTCAACTATTTCAATAAGAATATTACGGAAAACATTATCTTGAATTATATAATTATCAATGTCGCTGACGAGACTCCATATTGAATTTACTACACAAATCGTATATGTTATCGAACTGTTTGTTTTTCTTTTACTTTTATTCAAAAAGGTTTAGTTTGTTTTGAATTTTCGTGCAAAGCTACACTAGGGCTATCTGCGCTAGCCGTCCATAATTTAGCAGTGAAAGGGTAGAGGGAAGGCAGCTACTCATCACCACCCACTGCCAACTCTTTGGTTACTTTTTTACCAACGAACAGTGGGATTTACCATCACATAACGCCCCCATGGCTGAAAGGGCAAATATGTTTGGTGTGACGGGAATTCGAACATGCGACCATCGAATTACGAGGCGAGGGCCTTAACCACCTGGTCATGCTGGGCACCTTCAAGAAGGTCCACGTTATATTTTATCTATGAATTTTACACCTTATGAAATAGATTATGTTCAATTTCACCAGAAAATATCAATACTAATCAGTGAAACGCGACTCAATAGTTAGCGTACCAGACTGTGGAGCTGAGACTCCGTGAAATACGTCAAAGTAACACCAAAAACAACAATAAAATAGATATGTAAATAAAACTCTCTTTTCAAACTTTGAGTTCGTGAGTAACAATATCATCTTATAGTTCTGTCTGACAAAAAATATTCCAACAGCTGGTGATTTGTCGTTTTGAGAAAACTTTTCCGTACATGAAACATAAAGACCGTCAAGGAGATTATGTAGCATATGTATCAATCATATTCTCTGACTTGTAATGAAAGTAGAAACTACATACAATATAACTTTGTACCCTGCAAATGAAGTTTTACCTTTTCTCCTTTTCTCAGTTTTTCATATTTGTTTTCTGTATTCTTTTAGATAGTTGTGGACATATTTTGTGCGTTTCATGTAGTTCTAAATGTGTTCTATAAAATACATTTATTACAGTTTGTACAGGTTGGTTCTTTTCTAAATTTTCTTCTAAGTAAGAAGGAACTAAATATTCTAAAGTTTATCTGTAATAAGCTATTTTGTATTACAATAAACATGTTATTAATCTATGTAAAAATTGTATAAAAATATTTTGCGAGAAAAAAATTCACAAAATTTGACTGTACGTAGTTTGTACATACTATTTAAAATATCATTCTCTGCTGTATGTTAAAGGAGAATATCATGGTTCTCAGAGGTCGTGATATATTAATAATTCTCAACTCTTATCCCTGCTGACTCGTATATCTATTAATACAAGGAAGTTCATATGCATTTGAAAACAAACCCTCTCTAGAAAACTTTGTTTGTTTTGGAATTTCGTACAAAGCTACTCGAGGGCTATCTGTGCTAGCCGTCACTAATTTAGCAGTGTAAGACTAGAGGGAAGGCAGCTAGTCATCACCACCCACCGCCAACTCTTGGACTTCTCTTTTACCAACGAATAGTGGGATTGATCGTACCATTATACACCTCCACGGCTGGGAGGGCGAGCATGTTTAGCGCGACGTGGGCGCGAACCCGCGACTCTCGGATTACGAGTCGCACTCATGCGCTTGGCCATGCCAGGCCAATTTAGAAAAACGTTCGTGCTAACTGAGAGCGAGTACCATATTTCGTCCCGCTAGTTTGTGGTTGGGATTACGAACATAATTTCGAACATGACGCCTCCTGAATTCAGACGGGTACTAGGAACATAAAATTCAGATTCGGCTATTCTGAAAACCTATTCTTAGGCTCCATCACATCCGCGTGCATATGTGCATGTTGTAACCCTTCCTAATAAGAGACTAAGCCATATAGGTAAGGACTTCTTCCCGATGGTGTATAGAGTACCTATATCACATATGGTCATGTTAGCTCTAAAACTGTGGTATAAGTTTGCTGACAAACAACACACAATACGGATTAACATAAGGTAGCTGTTTTGACGTCAAATGAACGTTACTTCAGAATGGTCAAATCAATACAAATCTAATTTTCAAGATTTTGTTTTCTGTATTCGTTTTAACTGACGTCATTTACTTGGAAGACAGACTCGTTAAAAAATGATAATTTCTTTACTATGTTAGAAAATCACGGTCTGTTGTTTGAGCACCAGTACAACTAAAATTTAATACTGAATACGATTTTTTATTTATTTTAGTATTTTGTGTTTGGATAAGAAAACCAACAGAGAAAGCGCATGTAAAACGTCATTAATTACCTATGTTTGTCGTCGTAGATATTCTACGTTTTTATGCAATTCTGCAAACTGTTATAACGTTCTTGTTAACTGTATGTCAAAAGGTTGTAAATATGTGCTGTTCCTTTTACTTATCTGAAGATTACATACTCTAATCTTTGTTGGAAAGGCGAACTTGTTGCGATTTGAGCGCCCTAACCCCGTGACTATGCCAGGCCTATTGTGATTGGTGAAATCCTGAAATATTTCTACAGGTGTCTAATAAAGCTATTTGTTGTTGTAATAGGTCGTTCATGATGTCCATAGAACCTGTATCATTATACAAATTACATATGTAGATGCTTAATATAACATGTTTCTCAGTTTCACAACGCTAAGTGTATCTATATCCTGTCTTAATAATAATGATATTATTTGTCACAAAATATTAAATCATTTTGTCCAAGACTGTGTGCATTTTTATTTCAGTAGATCATAATATATGATAGTTTTACGAATTTAATTTTTTTGCACAAAGCTACACAAGGACTCTCTGCGCATAGTTTTCCCTAATTTTCAGCACATATATTACAGAGAAGGCAGCCAATAATGCCCGTCGCCATTTCTTGGAATACTCTTATTATACCAAATAGTGGGGTACCCTGCTGGTACATTGGTAAGTCTACGGATTTACAACGCTAAAACCAACGGTGGAGTCACCAGATAGCCTAGTGTGGTTTTGCTATAAGAAAAACACCAAATAATGGGAATTAACCGTCACTCAAAGTGCAGAGTGTGTAAAGGAATGCGAACCGCAAAAATTTGAATTCACATCCGAGGACCCACCCAAACATCCTTTTTTTCACTTCTCTTTTCATGTTTATACACATTCAGTAATATGCGTTAAATATTTTCGTATTTAATACATCATTGTTCTCTGATTATACAAATAAAAGTTTTAATTTCATAAGTTTAAAAATTCGGAAAGGCTAGTGCAGACACTCCTCAAATAGCATTCCGCAAAATTAAACATTGAAAATCATCATTTACTGAAACAAAGAAAAACCCACTGGTAGAAAAAATAATTTTATATTTTAATTTTTAATTAAATAAAACTAGAGATTGTTTTTTCTTCTTGTTGTGGGACCCGGCATGGCCAAGTGTGTTAAGGCGTTTGACTCGTAATCCGAGAATCACGGGTTCGAATCCCGGTCGCACCAAACATGCTCGCCATTTCAGCCCTGGGGTCGTTATAATGTGGTTGTCAATCCTACTATTTGTTGGTAAAAGGTTAGCCCAAGAGTTGGCGATGGGTGGTGATGACTAGCTGCCTTCTCTCTAGTCTTACAATGCTAAATTAGGGACGGCTAGCGCAGATAGCCCTCGAGTACCTTTGCACGAAATTCAAAACAAACAAACAAATCTTTTTGTTGTGATTGTTTTGTTTTTGAAAGTTCAGAGCTTATTCAAATAAATATGTTACAATATATTGAATAACAACACTAATTCTTGAATGTTTACTAATGGTTACTAGGTATTGAAAATCCTGTTTTTACAGTTTGTAAGATAACAACGTGCATCTAAACAAAACTCCTTCTGAAAACACTCACACGACGTTTGTAGGTACTCAACGATTTCTGATCTTTATGTCAGGTTCACAGTTTAAGTTAGTAACATCTAAGTCTTCGGTTAACTAAACTTATTTCTTCAGTTTAGTTAATACTTGATATTCTACAACGCGTTATCGAATATACCCAACAATATTGTGACGATGCCTATATTTGTTACTTGATACAACCAACACTTCATCAAGATGATAGATATGTTTAAAACCTGTAGTCATAACCTGTCCTTCATTATGATAGTAACCGTGTTGGACACCTGTAGTCATAAACTGTCCTTCATAAAGGTGGTAGATATGTTTAACACCTGTAGCTATGTTTATCGATTGTAGTCATAACCTGCCCTTTATTAGGATAGTAACTATGTTTAACATCTTCAGTGATATTGATTCACGTCAAATAACTATTTGTATATTTTAAAAATCGCAAAGTGTCTCTTTTATTCAGCATTTTTACGCAAATTGCTGTTGAACATGTTTTTTAATCAGTTGTTGTATAGTTTGTTACATATCTTAGGTTTGCTTAAGGGTTGAAAAGCATGCCAGCATAAACATATTTACGTAAATGTAAAAAGTATGTTTTAAGAAATAACAAAATACGTGTATAAAAACTACCATTCTATGTTCGAAGTTATTTGCTCATACCTTCAGCTACAAACTAAATATCATTAAAAACGTGATTTACTATAAACACTTTAATCTATCATTGTCAAACTTGTGTTTCGCTGCTGTGTCGATATTGAAGTATATGTTTGTTGCTATGGTAACCTTCAGTTTTTCTTTTGCAGACAATTAGAAACTTATTTGAATAATCATGATCGCGTTATAATACAAGGCAACTTTTTAACATCATTAACAAGGTAGATTTAATTATTAGTCCAAATTATTATCTCCTGAGATAAGAAGATAATTTATGTTAAAAATTGGGTTTAAATACTGTGGAGGGTGTGGCAGAAATAGCTCGTTGTGGAGCTTTGTGCTTAACAGCAAAATGCGTTTTTGTATCAAGTCGCGCTAAACATGCTCGCCCTCCCAGCCGTGGGGGGCGTATAATGTGACGGTCAATCCCACTATTCGTTGGTAAAAGAGTAGCTCAAGAGTTGGCGGTGGGTGGTGATGACTAGCTGCCTTCCCTCTAGTCTTACACTGCAAAATTAGGGACGGCTAGCACAGATAGCCCTCGAGTAGCTTTGTGCGAAATTCCAAAAACAAACAAACAAACAAACAATACAAGACAATTTATTCTGTATTAGGCTTACAAACAATAGCCTAACATCCTTGAAGACTTTTCCAAATACGCGTGTCTCATCATGTGAAAATGTCCGTCCTAATATCTAAAAAATTGAAAGTACCTCTTTATTATAAAATCGTTATCATATTATTTCCTACAGTATAGAACTAGTATCGCTTTTTGAGGCATAATAATGTGTTTTTTGTTGTTGTTTTTTTGTAAATTAAGAAACATACAACCAAATAACAGATATATAAGTAATAAAAATATTTTAAAAAGGAAATAAATGTAATCATCAATCTTTTTAAAAGAATGCAAATAGGAGAGTGGAGATAGCATTTATATCATTCCTTTAAAATATTGGTAAGAATTAACATATAGCATTATATACATACGTGTAACCACTCAATCACAAGTTAATCTAATTTATTTTTGTCTGTTAACATTCTGCTTCACTGTGTTCCGACTGTTTTGTTTCCACTGTTATTGAAGGAGTGGTATTTGCCCCCTGCCGGTGGGTTTGCATGATTTGTTTGTTTTTGTTTGTTTTGACTATCGGATTACGAGTCGAATGCCTTAACATGCTTTGCGATGCCAGGCCCTACAGTAAGTCAGTTATTTATTATTTTTATTACAGATAATGAAATCTAGACATTGGTGTCTAAAACTGTCACAATATGTTTGTTAAAATTATATGGTAATAATATTGATGAAGTATATGTGAATGTCCCCCTTTGTAAAACATGTATACATTATTTTATCACAAATTATTAAAAGTGTTACTGCATAATAAACGTTTTAGTAAGAATGTAAATTGTTGCATAAAGTAAAATGTTTAACTGTTGTATGAAATAGCCCTTTCTAGGGCAATTTAAACCTGCATACATGTTTTGTGTGCGTGGTAAATGTATATAATTGGGTTATATAAAATATTGTTTTTGACATATCACTGAAAATCTTTAATAATTTAACTAAGATGTAGTCATTTTAGGACATAGGACAGGGAATTTAATTAAATGAATAATTACCGTTAAGTGTCGTTTTTAGCCTTAATTAATTATACTTCAGTTAATTATTATTGATCAACATTTAACATCGTTTTAAAAATGAATCATTAATAAATAAATTAGTGTTAATCATATTTTTTAGAATGATTTCATGATAAATGCTTTAATGAACTATCAAATTAGTGATTAATTATATTCTTGTTGAGTCATGTATTATACGTGTCATGGCTGCCTAGAAACTTGTTCTCTACTTTGCGGTAGGATAATTTAATTATTATTTAACTAATGAATTAGCATTCACTTTCCTTTTTAGGATTAACTAATTAATTAGTGTCATTTTTAGGGTAATTTAATTATACAAGAGTTAATTACTTAATTATAAGTTAATTGTTGTTAAGTGTCCTTTTAAAGCAATTCAATTAATTTTCAACAAGATGAGACATGAACTAAATGAATCGTGGTTGCCTGTCATAGTGGAGTAAAAATATATTCTCTACTTTGTAATATAATCATTTATCATGACCACCTGTCATGGAGGCCTAGCAACGCGTCCCTAAGGACGTGTCTTCTGATGACATTGTTTTGCATTTATAGTAATTTCTCATAGGAACCTAATAACACAACTCTGACGACATATCCTCTGGTAACAACTTTTTTTCCATCATGGTCGCCTGTCATAGCAGCCTAGTAGCGCGTCCCCATATTCAGAAATATGACCTCGTCATCTTTGATAACTTTATACATCTCTCCTCCTCTCCTGAAACAGCCAGTCAGTGTAAGACAACATCCTATGGCCGCGATAGTGCCAACCTAACTACTTCCGAACCAGATCTAATCGTTAATGGATTTTGAAGTTAAAATAGTTTATTCTTCCGCCTAAGTCTTATAATCCATAGACTTTCGTTGTCTAGATAAACCTTAAAATCTCCTAAAACATGCATTACCTATTTACACAATATAAAAGATCTAATGTAAGATAAACCTTAAAATTCCTTTAAAATGCATTATTTATTTACACAATATAAAAGACCTTACGTTAGCCAACATGAGCTCACATTTTTAAAATGAATTACGTTAAGCTTTATTTTTGCTTCACACACAAGTGAAGTTAAATCCATCTTTCACTTCAGACATTGTGTGTGAGTGATTTAATTTAGTATTATTAGCAGAATTTAAGTAAAAATACTTAAACTTAGAAAGTTTGATACTCATAGTAGACGTATTTTGTAGTGGCTAATGGTTTGAATTAGCAATGACAAAATAAGGTTTGTTTGTTTTTTGAACTGAAGGCAGCTAGTCAACAACAACTCTTGAGCTACTCTTTAACCATCTTTTACCATAAATAGTGGGATTTACCACCATAATATAACGCCCTTACGGATGAAAATGCGAGCATGTTCGGTGTGACGAGGATTCGAACCCACACTCCTCAGACTGAGGGTTGATTGCCCCTTATCACCTGCACGTGCAAAGTCTAGGAAAAAAAGGTATATGAAAGGTACAGAGCACTTGTCCTGTAAGACTACTCTTGTTATTTTCTTTTTTATCTAGACATAGACATCAAATAAGAAAATGTGTTCGTTCTTTCCCATTGTTAGTTATATACTACTTCATTTTACATACAAAAACGAGGACACGGTTTTATCAGTTATTTATCCAGCTATTATACGTTTAATTTACTTTGCATTTACTGCTTAAAATATTGGTTTTTTCCTGCTTCATATAGCACATAGACATCCTCGTTTATTATTGTTTTTCTTTGTTTTCTCCTTTTATCCAATTGAGAGGAAATGTAGAGGCATGTTTGTAAAAACAAGAAGCCTGTATGCTGAGCCAACATCATACTTAATAAAAACGAGGTTTCATTCTTCGTGCTGCTTTAGCCATTGTTGTCATTGTCAGTTTGACAACCGTGGCGGTATATTATGATGTCTGATACCACAATTATCGTTACCTACCCTGAATTAGTGTACGCACCTTACACAGACACCCCACTGAATATAGATGTTTCCCTCCAAGACCATATGCATTTAAAAAAATAGTTTTATTAGAACTGTATCAATAGATTTGGTGGTCATTGGTTTAAATGTTTCTGTGACTCAATTGTTTTTAGTCATTTTTTTTTCTCATGAAAACTGTCATCGGTTTCAAAGTGCGGCTAGTAGTCAGTAGTGAGTTTCAGATCTTTCTTTCTTGTCTTCCTGATGTCCAAGTTTAATCACAACGGCTTTCATAGCTACAATGTTCATTTCATAACCACTATTTCACTCTATATATAATGATAGTAGTAAATGTTCCTCTTTGTATCCAAAAATCCTTATTTTATTCTCAGGATGAGTTTCGAACAAGAATTTCAGAAGAAGCAACTGTTTCTTTAAATTTACTCCCCTAGATATGTTAGTCACATTAGAGAATTGATCTCAATTGATAATGTAGCACAACATTCATATCACATTAAAAATTAATTCATTTATCTAATATAGAGTTTTGAGTTAAGAGTGAAATTTTACCCTAGTAAAAAGTAATTTTTAAGTCTGAAAAACTAGTAAAAGTAGTTTTTAAGTCTGAAAACAATAAAGCATTAATAAAGAGTATTTATCAGTATATACATATTTATATAAGAAGTTCGTGTGCAAACAAGAAAGAACACAAAGTAACAATTTTGTCAAATGTAGAAACTACAAACACATACAATTCAAAGAGAAATAGTTGTGGGAATAACACAGAACCAGCATTGAGGATTCTCTATCCCGCAGTTGTTCACCAAATTGAGGATACTCTATCCCCCAGTTGTTCACCAAACTGCAGTTGAACATGCTGTAAACAAGGGACAGAGAACAATAGGTCGATTAAGGTGCTCAGTGTTTAGCAGTATAATCACCACTTTCCACCCATATCATGTTACTTTGCAATACTTTTAAGTTACTGGGAATATTACAGTAACATAAGAAAAACAATAAATTTCTTTACTGCTGTAAAACATATTTTGCACATACAAGTTTTATTCTCTTCCTACAATAAAATATAACAAAATCAAGTTATTTTGGTTGAATGTTACTTGATTATTGATCTACACTCAACCTGTGCTGTTTGAAATATGTTAAGTAACTTTCTTTTATTTTAAAAGAAGAGAGATAAAGTTGATTATTTATACTTTAATGAAACATTCAGTTAATTGGAGTGACGTTTTTTTATTAGTTTCTATGGGATTTTCTTTTCTTACTTACTTATTTCACATACGTACTACATTAAAGTCATTAGCTTCGTTAGCACTCGTGTGAAAACATAATAAATTTGCAACTGATGCAATGAAAGGAGAAAACAATGGGAAGCTCGTATCTAGCGCGTTTCCGCATTCGCATGGTGGCAGCACATTCGTCAAGGTCCTTCACCTTGTTTGTTGTTGCCTTCTCTGGACGCGGACTATTACAGGAACGTATGTTCCTTATATGTCGTATGTAACTTATTTAGGAACATGAAATAAGTAATATATAAATACACTGTGTGTATTGTGTTTGGTTTTTCGACATTTTTTTTTTTTCTGAAGTGAATCATGAACTTTTAAATGGGCGATAATATAGACCTTGTTATTGATTTTAATGTAATCTGGGCCTGAAAAAAACAAGTTTAGAGTAGGTGCATGACGAACCAAAATAATGTGAGTTTTATGGTGATAGTGAACTTGTGACATTCCTTGATTTTTATGTTTCTAAAGCCAGGGTTTTGTCAGAGATGAGTATTTCAATTACGAAAATAATTAATTCATTGTAGCATGCCGGAGACATATTATGGATAGTGGGCAGTTGAAAGAAGAGCTTGGAAAGAAGGCAGTTCTTGTGAAGAGGTAAATTTTTTGATGACATTGTTTTGTATCAAATATTAAATATTAATCTTTTTTTCTTATAGAAAATGTACATGATAAAATAGTCATTAATAAAAAATCAGAAGTTACACAGTTGACATGTTGATGACATATCTGAAATTGAATATGTTTTGCCTATTTGTGGCTGTTATATTGCATTTAATGACGTCAGTTTTTCATGTGGAGTAATACTACATAATAATACATATACCTGCCTAAGATGAATTTATTTTTGCATTACTGATAGATTGAAGTTCTTTTATCAGAACAGCAACTTTGACAGGACTGTACAAGATGACAAGAACCCAAACATCATCCAGACTCCAGCTTGTACTGAAAACAAGGATGTTAGGCCCGGCATGGTCAAGTGTGTTAAAGCGTTCGACTCGTCATACGAGGGTCGCGGGTTCGAATCATGGTCGCATTAAACATGCTCGCCCTTTCAGCTGTGGGGGCGTTATATTGTAACAGTCAATATGTATTTTGGAATTGATTTGTTTGATGTGTTTGTTTTCTCATAACAAAATCACATCGAGCTATCTGCTATGTCCACCGAGAGGAATCGAGCCTCTGATTTTAGCGCTGTAAATCTAACAATTGTCGCTGTCCTACCGGGAAACTTGCTTTTTATAAGTGTCAGGTTTCGTAGAATATTGCATGATCTGTAGTTATTATTACAATGTATTTGAAGTCTATTTAAGATAGATTAACTCGTCATAACTAAGAGAAAGAAATATATAATATATCAGTCTGAACTTTCTGGTCGTGTGAACCCGGCATGTCCAGGTGGTTAGTGTGTTTGAAGGTTACAGGTTCAAATTCTTGTCACACCAAACATGCTCGCCCTTTTAACGTGACGGTCAATCCCACTATCCGTTGGTAAGAAATAGCCCAAGAGTTGGCGGTCTTTGATGATAACTATCTGCCTTCCCTCTAGTCTTTCACTGCTAAATTAGGGACGGCTAGTGCAGATAACCCTCGTGTAGCTTTGTGTGAAATTCAAAACAAATAAGATCATGTTTTTGTGTGTATTTTTCTCATAGAAAAGCCATATCGGGCTACCTGCTGTGTCCACCAAGAGGAATCGAACCCCTGATTTTAGCATTGTAACTCCGAAGACTTACCCCTGTCCCAGCAGGAGACAGGTCATATGTAGTTTAAAACTGCTGACCAGAGGGTAACAACTTGTTAGCAACAATCCCAACCTTTAGGCCTACTCTACTCTTAGCTAAATACCAGGATCAAGCTTCATAACTATAAAGTTCCCATGGTTGAAAGTGCACAGTGCGAAAATGGCTATTAAGGACTCGAGCCTTGAATCTCCAGATCCGTAGCGCTGTTTGTTCATCACTAAAGCCATTTTTGATCCAGAACTGTAGGTAACTAGCGGTATTGTAAGTATAATCATATTATCTGTGCTCTGCCCATCACGAGCATCAAAACTCAGTTTCTAGCATTGTAAGTCCACAAAGATACCGCTGTATCACTGGAACGTGTACCGGTAGAAAATAAAAAATAAGCAACATCGCCACGGAAAGTCATCAACGGAAGACGAACAGTATAACAAAACGAAAGAAAATAAATGATTAACGGCGAGGAAGGACTGACTGGCGTAAAAAGTAACATCGAGAAGGAAGCAGGAGAAGACGAGACAGAGATAGCGAGCAAGAAAAACAATTGAAAATCACTGTCCAGGGTTACTGGTCGTGTGACTGATGCCCGTAACACGAGGCTGCTCGACTTTGAATCTGCGAAGCTCTTTACCCTTACTGTCTACAGTCTGCAACCATTCCAACAACAAATGTTTCAACAGATCACACCACACCCATCCCTGCAGCTTACCTATGCTTTTCTGGATTTCCGTATTTGAATCTTACACTACCTTTGTAACAAAGTTAGCTTAATACATTAGATATCAGTCTTACCAAACGTAATTAGTGGGTTTTAACGTACGTACTAAAATACGAACACGTTTTTACACAACTATATAGTTATTGTAGGCGCTTGAAATGTGGTTACAAAATCTAGTTTCATATATTTTTTCTTTGCCTTATAAATTCAACAATATATTTTCTATCAGTCATGTATCATTTATCGGTCATGCGCAATTATCAGCCTTAAGTACGTGTATTTGGGAAATATATGAACTTCAACGAAATGTTGTACAACAGCATGTGGCCAGGCTTGACCACGTGGTTAAGGCGCACGACTCGTAGTCCGAGGGTTGCGGGTTCGAATCCCCGTCACACGAAACATGCTCGCCATATCAGTCGAGGGGGCGTTATAATGTCACAACTTATCCCACTATTCGTTGGTAAAAGAGTAGCTCAAGAATTGGCAGTGAGTGGTAATGACTAAATTAAGGACGGCTGGCGCAGATAGCCCTCGAGTAGCTTTGAACGAAATTCAAACCAAACAAACACAGTAGCCCAAGAATAAATACCTCAATAAAGGATTTTTCATAAAACTTTTTCGTATAATTTGTTTTTAAACAGTAATCCCTTCTGGTGCCCATCTGTTCTTATTAAAAACTGACACTGTACGAAAGATATAATCTATACTGAATTAGGATTGTAAATGTTTTTGATCACGTTTCAAATAATCAAACTGTCTTGGAGAATCAGTTAGATGTCAGTTGGACAAGGAAGAGCACAGGCGTCCAGGAAAGGGTTGAATAACTTTAATATTTCATTCCATTGATTGTGGATATTAAATAATATTATCCAGTATTAATATATATCGAACTTTTAATTAGGTACTTTAGAACTGACAATCATTTATTAAAAGTTGTAATTTTGCTAAAATATATAAAATTTAATAAATAATCTGAAACAACTTAATTGTTCAGTGATTCATACTAAAAGTAGACAACTTTGTGAATTTATCATCGAACTGTAGAATTAAAGTTAATTATCTCTCTCAGTAATACGTCAATACTAATTACATCCTCTTCTCACTCGGTTAGGTAACTTTTTTAGCCTCGATTTCAATTCACGTTAAGGCAGTACACTAACTTATCAACCCTAAACACTTCCTGCAAGTTCAAACAGTAGCTTTTCATTAATTAGTTACTATCTCTTTCTCTGTTGCATTTAAAAATTATCTCTGAACATATATATGTAGAAACGGCTCGTTTGAGTTGAGAAAATATTTTACGTCGAGGAGCGAACAACGTTTCGACCTTCTTCGGAATACAGAGGGCGGTGTTAGATGTTGTTGTTTTGAATTAAGCACAAAGCTACACAATAGGCTATCTGTGTTCTGCCCACCACGGGTATCGAAACCCGGATTTTAGCGTGTAAGTCCGCAGACATACCGCTGAGCCACTGGGGGGCAGGTGTTAGGTGTTTGAATATATAATTTTATCAATAATATTAATATAGGTATAATGGTGTTCCCTTATATTGGTTTATTTTGGGTTTAAGTTGTTGTATAAGTAAGGCTTCTTTAATTTTGCGTTTCAGTGATGTTGAGAAACCTTTTGTGTTCTTTGAATGTGGTTTCCATTTTTCTACTTGTTTCTCCAATATAAAAGTCGTGGCAGTTATCACATTGCATTTTATAAATAATGTTGGTGTGGTGTTTGTCAGTGTTATTTTTACACAGTACAGACCTCAGTTTTGTGCCTGTTTTTTGAATAAATTTGGTATTAACTGGAATGTCATATTTTGTTACTAGTTTTTGCCAAATGTTGGTCATTTGTTTGCTGATGTCAGGAATATATGGTATACAGCAGTATATGGTTTCGTGATTTTTTTATTCGTGAGATATATTTACTTTTGTTGGTTCATTTTGCTTTCTGTCTAGGTGTGTGCGTATAATGTTATATATTTACTTTACAGTAAATATTCGCTAGTTCATGATGAATTACAAAACAACAACGCTAATTGCCAGCACGTTGTTCTGTTCTGACATGTGTTTTCACGCTACTGTACTTTACTTCATTGGTGTAGTCAATATGTTTTCATTCAGTATTGAAGGAAATGGGATGTGAGGTCTGAAAGAGTTAAAGGTGAGGTTCTTTCCTTGAACAAAGTATGTGTTTAATTATATGTGAGCGCAGAATTATATAATAAAATAAAAAGTTGCTTGGGCATGAATTTTAAATCGGTAACGATAATTGGTTTAACTTGTTTTTTTTTAAAGAAAAACAATATTTTTTTATTTAAGTTAAATTAACATCCCTAATCAAGTTCAATTTATGGTAATATATTGTACAGAAAATATATATAAGGATCCAAGTTTTTGGTGTTAAATTTTATGATGTAATACTAGCTGGGGTACTTGTCCCCTGGACGGAAGTTATGTAAATTTATGATTAATTGAAAGTTATCTTGGGACATGAAAAGTTGTTTCTTTTATGTTTTATTAAAACAACAACAAAAGCCCATAAAAACAGCAAAACACAGAATGTGAAACCATAAATATACATGTATCCATCCTCATGGACCCAACACATTTATGCTAAATTTGGTTAAGATCTATCAACAGGAGTGAAGCAGTAGTTAAAAAGTAATTGCAAAAACACTCACATATCCACACCCTGCGAAGTGTTTACATGACATAAACACACAATGCCATTATATTTATATAGATGACACCAGTGCATCAGACTCGCGTGTGTGGTAATCGTGATGTCATATTGGCACTCTGAGAATGGAGAAAAATAAAGTTTTTCATGACGGAAACATCGTTACCCCTATTACAAGTCTACATTGCATAGGATAAAAATTTCGCGAAGTTCGGGGTTACACATCGCGTAATAATTTTTTTTCCAGTATCATGTAAGCAAGAGTTTCATTATAGTATGATAATGCAAATAAAACTGTTGACCCTAATCAGAAAAACATAGTTTGAATACGCTTTCTAATTTTTATTTTATGTTAAAATAAAAACAATAACATTTAGGTAAAAACAAAACAATTAAACAAACATACAAATCACAACAAAATTACATTTTCATTTCATCCATTGTCAAACCATATAATGTAGAATATATTAGATTCATAATATACTCTTTAAAAAAAAGAAACGCAAAAGCGATACTTTTGTTATTTTAAAGAGAAATATGTGTAATAACGCTACAAGCTCAGAGTATGTGATGTTACACGTGTTAAGGCACTGATTGTCAGACCAAAATAACAATAAAAGTTGTGCACTTTAAAAACGGAGGAAGACATCGGATTTTTCGCCAAAACGCATTCGTTTCCAATAAATTTGTTCTGCAAGTGCAACATGTGCAAAATCCCTAGAAAAGTGACGGGTTCTCGGTTTCCATAGCTCAGTGTTAAGCCACCGACACGCAATACAATTACGCCAAGACTGAGTGCAGCACAACGCAAGATCGCCATTGGTGGCTTGGAAGCAGGCGAATCTCGATCATATGTTGCCAGAGCTGTGAATTCCACTCAAGCACCATCACAAGGCTATGGAATCGTCACCAACAACATGGATCAACTTGTGACTATCCACGTTGGCAGACCTCGTGTGACCACGCCCGCACAAGATTGTCACATCCGGTTATGTCACCTCGGGATAGGATCACCACTGCGACGTCTACCGTCTGAACCATACCAGGGCTGCGTAGGATTTCCGATCAGACCGTACGCAACCGTCGACGAGATTCTTAGCCCCCATGTGCAACCAGTCGTGGTGAACGTCAACGACGTTTTTCAACACGACAACGCCCGTCCTCACACATCCCGACTCACCACTGTCTTTTTAAGCCACCATAACATCAACGTTATTCCCTGGCCCTCCAGATCACCAAATTTAAACTCTATCAAACATTTTTGAGACGAATTGGACCAACGTCTACGACGGCGACAAACTTAACCGCAGACTCTACCTCAGCTTGCAGCAGCTTTTCAAGCTGAATGGACAGCCATTCCATAGGATGTGATTCGTCATCTCATCGCTTACATGGGGAGGAGATACCAAGCAGTTATTGATGCTCACGGGGGGGGCATACACGTTTTGGACGTTGAGTGAAGTTAAACTTCAACTAGTGAGAGTTGATTTCGCCTTTGCAGACTTTGGATGTTCAGCAGTGAATGTGCAAAGTTTCATACATGTCATACAGAACTACCCGAAATAAACTTGTTAACAATATGTCTCAAATTTTGCATTTCGTTTTTTGAAGAGTATATATAGGAGATATGTAGATCATATAATGGTTTAGTTTGTTTTGAATTTCACGCATAGCTACACATAGGGTTATTTGTACTAGACGTCCCTAATTTAGCAATGATTGACCAAAGGTTGGTCAGCTAGTCGTCACCACCCACAGCCTACTCTTGGGTTACCATTTTACCAAAACTTTCTCTACAGGGTAGTTAAGGAAATAAATCTTTTATAGTTTGTGATGCTGCTATTATACAACGCTCTTTAACAGCAATTTTGTAGAGTCTGATGGAAATTCATTTCTTCAGTGATTGCTCTTAATTTTGTTGCATGTTTTTTCAGAGGTAATACCTACTCTGTAATTATAACAAAAGACCAAGAAAATGTGACTCGTACAACTACTAGATGTCTCAAATAATTTATATAGTGAGCTGACTTAGTTGCGACTTCATTTTATATAAATATGAGTAATCTATCTCTTATACGAGGACTAGGTTCGTCATTGGCATTAGTTAAGTTCTTAAAATAATTTGATTGGACAACCACGTTACAGTCTCCAACAGCTTATTCGAATACAGTCAATCTATTCTGTGTCCTTACGATTTACATATTCTTTCACACGAGTCTGAAGTCGTGTCGTAGTTTATCCAATATATCTTATGTCTATAAAGATTAGAGACAGCTTGAATAGTTAATGAAGAAAACCTCATTATAAATGGAATTTCTTTATTCCATACTGTATGTATATATGTATATTTATGTGCAAGTAAACTATTTCAAGCTGATGATGACATTAACTTGTTGAAATGTTATGCGTTAATAATAGTTTCCTTCAGTACTCATTCGAACCATCTCTAAAGTTAATATCTAAAAAGTAGAATTCTTGTCATCAAATATAAATATCTTGTTTCTAAAGTGGAAATATTATATATATAAATTATTGCAAACGACTTTATGATTTGGAAATTCATTGCAGTTGTACGTCTGGCTACGCTCTCTGGAGGAGGGTATGTCACTGTGGTTTGATATATTTGGATACGTTCTTTGAAGGAGAGTATGCCAGTGTGGTTTGATATTTTTGACTACACTATCTGAAGGAGGTTATGCCACTGTGGTTTGATATACTTGGCTACACTCTCTGAAAGAGGGTATTATAAAGATAATATGGGCCTGGCATGCCCTAGCGCGTTAAGGCGTGCACTTCGTAATCTGAGGGTCGCGGGTTCGCGCCCGAGTCGCGCCAAACATGCTCGCCCTCCCAGCCGTGGGGGCATTATAATGTTACGGTCAATCCCACTATTCTTTGGTAAAAGAGTAGCCCAAGAGTTGGCGGTGGGTGTTGATGACTAGCTGCCTTCCCTCTAGTCTTACACTGCTAAATTAGGGACGGCTGGCACAGATAGCCCTCGAGTAGCTTTGTGCGAAATTCCAAAACAAACAAACATAAAGATAATATACTTGAAAATGTAATTTCATCTAATCTTGTTGACGTTTCTGTTAAATTGTTAAAACCAGGTGAAGGACTGATTATCCTTGCCATAAGCAGTTACAGTAACTTAATTCATCACAGACTCAATACTTGTCGTAGGAATTGATTTTCATTGCCTTTTAATTTGAATGTTTTCAAGTAAAGTTTTAAAGAAATAATGCTGTATTACGTAAGTATAAAATATACTGTTATTTCCACTTCTGTTTAAATAAGACGACACAATTAAATCAAAATATAACAACCTAAATCCAAAATAAATAAGAGCAAAACTATTCATTCCATACGGTTATGAGCAAAGTTTTGTATTTGTGGTAGAGATTAGTTATTCCATGTTATTAGTCTCTATTTATTCATGGCTATGATAAGTGAAACGGATTTACCATTATACGTTTATTTGAATACTTTGTGTTTCAGTTTAATGTATGTGACGTGTATTGTTGGATGTGTATTGCGCAAATCCCACCCGTTCAATAAATTTGTGAAAGATTCTTGAGAATATGAATCAACAATACTTTTTTTACGGAAATGCGCTAGCATTTTCGAACATTGTTGAAAGTTCGAGAATCTCGCGTAATTGGTATACAAAACTGACTCGCCAAGAGATGATTGTTATTATTGGTCAACTACACTCATTATACCATAAATCTCAGAAACTATAATTGTGAATAATGCTTATTAATTGGAGATCTACAGAATTTGACTTGATTAGTGAATTAACTTTGGACATTAGTATTTCTACAAGGACATTAAATATCTTTCTCAGTGAGAAAGGAGCTTGTAACCAGTGCGAGGCCAGCCAAGAAAAGAATGTTAGTTAAGGCGAGGTGTAACAATATCAACTGAGAATTAATTTGCTTGTCGTATGCCTGGATATTCGATAAAATATTAACTTCCAGACCAGATATAAGACTCAGTACTGTATGTAAGATTGTATATAAACTATCATTTGTAATATAATAGCCTTTATTATAAACTGTATTTTTTGTATATTAAGATATATTTGTATTAACAAAAAAAAGAAAATTATGTGTATCAACCTTGTTGGCAAGTATCATAGATTTAATACATATTAACATTTAATTGACTTCTAAATTCAAATTTCCTGTTATTTGAAATAGTAATACGTAACGGTCATAACTTAATAAGTAGGAGACTCATTCGATATAAATTATAAAACGTAATATGAGTAGCTTGTGGCTGTAGTTTGCTCGTAAAGTCAAATAATTGAAATATGAATAATGAATGTAATTTCCAATTTCTAGTTTTGTTCTACAATACATTTCCCGATTCCCCTGGACTAGGAATGATTAATTGCAGACACTTTGTCAGATGTTAATCATTAGCAAGTGTTGTAGTCCTATTTGAAGTCCTTTAAACTCTTTCCATGAGTTTTAGTTGCAGCACACCATTAATCGTAAAGGATTTGTTTGTTTTGGAATTTCGCACAAAGCTTCTCGAGGACTATCTGCACTAACCGTCCCTAATTTAGCGGTGTAAGACTAGAGGGAAGGCAGCTAGTCATCACCACCCACCGTCAAATCTTGGGCTTCTCTTTTACCAACGAATAGTGGGATTGATCGTAACATTATAACGCCCCCACGGCTGGGAGGGCGAGCATGTTTGGCGCGACGCGGGCGCGAACCCACCCTCGGATTACGAGTCGCGCGCCTTACGCGCTTGGCCATGCCGGGCCTAATCGTAAAGGAACAGTTAGTGATGAGATGTATTTTATTAAATGGACGTAAAGGGGTAGAGAATCTGAATAATTTTACAAATTATAAATTATTACAGATTTAAAAAAATAAAACATAGTAGCTCTTCATCCAACAATATTTCACTCAATAAGAACTGATATAGCATTAGCAAATTGTCGCTGACAAGAGGTGGAAATTGTTACTACTGCAGAAAATTACATACAAAAAATTATTACTACGTCAGATCTCCAGGGGAAAAGAAAAAAGAGAGAGAATGAACCGATGTGGTCTAACGTTAGCGAGAGCTGTATCTTTAATCCAGTGGTTCAGGGTTAACGTCCCGTTCTCACAAAATATTTTCCTGCAATTTAGAGCAGTGCGTGTGTCAAAAGTCAAATCCTGCTCTTCGAGAGCTGTAATTCAAATAATTATTGCTGACTAACTGTCTTTCATCTAGTTTATCAGTTCAAAAATTAACGCATACAGCTTTTGTCTTACTTTACGCGAATAACTGTAACAAAAGGGAAAAAAGTATATATACGACTAATAATCACTTTATCTATTAGCTGAAATATGTGTCCTATGACTATATCATTCTAATGGTTAGGATATATTAAACTGTTATCTTTCCTGAAAATGAGGATAATTTTTACACAGCATAAAATTCAAAGGTGTTTTCTTATGAGATTCCTTTAATCAGTACAATTGGTCATCGTATACAGGGAGGCTGTGTTTAAAAACAAAATGCGTTTCGTACATTTATGTTACGTGAGGTTTGAAGTGACATTCTCGTATGGCCTGGCATGGCCGAGCGCGTTAGGGCGTGCACTCGTAATCCGAGGGTCGCGGGTTCGCGCTAAACATGCTCGCCCTCCCAGCCGTGGGGGTGTATAATGTGACGGTCAATCCCACTATTCGTTGGTAAAAGAGTAGCCCAAGAGTTGGCGGTGGGTGGTGATGACTAGCTGCCTTCCCTCTAGTCTTACACTGCTAAATTAGGGACGGCTAGCACAGATAGCCCTCGAGTTGCTTTGTGCGAAATTCCAAAACAAACAAACAAAAGAGATTCTCGTGTTAAATCATTAATTTAAATTAGTAGTTTAATGTTACGTGTTCCGATCGGTGTTAAGTACTCAGGTTTGTTAAAAAAAACAGATATTAATGGAAATTATTCGTCTGCGTTTCGATTGGTTTGGCTTTGTTTTTGAATTTTGCACAAAGCTACACGAGTTCTTTCTGCGCTAGCCGTCCCTAATTTAGCAGTGTAAGACTAGATGGAAAGCAGCTAGTCATCACAACCCACCGCCAACTCTTGGGCTATTCTTTTACCAACGAATTGTGGGATTGACCGTCACATTATAATGCCCCACGGGTAAAAGGGCAAGCATATTTTTGTGTGACAGGTATTCGAACCCGCGGCCCTTAGATTACGAGTCGAGCGTCTTAACCACCTGGCCATGCCAGGCCTAAACGTTTCGATATTGTCTATCTATCCACTGTCTAGAGAAACCCCAGCTAAATGAACTGACTTGGAGAAATGTTTACCCCGTCCACTTTCTAACGGTGAATTTATGTCATTCCAGTTTCTATTTGTTTCATAGTTTTACATGATATTATAAATATTTATACACTCAACTTCCCTCAATAAATCTTCCTCGTTAATTTTAAATTACTTAAAACTTTTATACACTCTGACTGATAACAATGATCTTGCCTGACTGTTTATCTCAGAATTAAAGTGTACAATTACCTTATCAAGCGCCATGACGAAGCGACTACGTCATGGTTGCAGATACACAGTTTTTGTCACGCAAACACTTTCTTCGTTGTTATTTTAAATTTAGTTTGGTGCTTGTATCTCTCTGTTCTCCTTATTGGTGAACATAATAGTTTACTTGCATGAATATTTTTAACAGTTTTTTTTCAAACTAGAATTAAATTGTATTGTAGCTAATGATTTAATTCCTGTAGTTCATTAAATCTTAAAAGAAAATATACAACAGCTCCAGCAATGTCTTCTTATCGCGTAAGTTTTTACAGACGTTTGGTGCTATCAACATAATAAAAAAATGTGCTTACCGCATTGGTTGATTCGATAAAATTATGCTTTTAAGTACAACTTGACAGAGATTTTTCTGATTAATATTTGTAGCATAATGATTTAAAGGGTTTTGTGTGCGTTTTTTTCTGAAATGCATAAATTTCTTAATTTTGTGATATTTGTTTAAACTCTAGATACTGTTGTGGACTCAAGAGCGCTGGTAATACAATCCCATAGTGCAAAGCGCGGTCTTAATGCGCATGTGTTGCCTTTGTAATAGCCGTCGTTACTGATTCATCGAGTTTTTGCTTTATGGTATGATCATTCTTAGAAATACAGACAAAACATTTACAATGTGTAAAGGGTATATTTGTTATTCATTTTTTATCCCAAAACTTTGTTTTAGGTCTGAAAGATTAATAATAATTGTTGTGAATAGTTAATTTCGAATACAGCCGAACAGCTTCGGGTGAGAAAAATACGCCTATATTTATTGCGAATTGGTCACATGTAAAGGAAGCATATCGAAAGGGCCGTAAACCATACTGACGCCCAGACTGAGTCGCATAGACCGAAACATCATAAAGTAGATAACGAAGATTGTATCAACTATCAGGATGTTTCAAACTGGGCTCGAAGTTACAGTTCGAACAGTTGTTCAGTTTGTACGATTTAAATAATGTAGGACGAAGTAGGTCAGTTGAACTCAAAATTAGTGGCTAAAATAGAACTTGTGTTCATGGTGAGGAAACAGGTAAAAAGAAATCTTCAAAACTTTCGGTTCTGTCAATATAATCCTGCAGTAAGTTGGAAAAAGTAGTGGACAAAGATCACCGTTGGAACAGTCTGAAAACTGACCTTGGAACTGGTTTTGCAAATTTCACGAACCCTAGCATTATTCGGGACCGAGTATAAACTTTATAATTTTGTTCTCAAAAGGAATAGAACTATAAAAAACTAAAGCAAGAGACAAAACAAAAAACCAACCTTTCTTAAGTTCAGGTTTGTCTAAAGAACAAAAGAGGCCACCAAAAGGTTTGTAAAATTATTGTTTTCTAGTTAACAGATTATGGGACGTTTTTGTTTGTATTTATGGGTATTAAACTTCTTTAAAGTGTAAATATGTTCGTTTAGCATTTTTTTTTCCATGCGAACCTATCGAAAGTGACTTTTGTTTTTACCTTTCATGTCGTCTGCATGTGCTTGCTGCAGTTTTGAATATTCTTAGTTGTTATTACTGACATAAGATTACAATGTTTACCTTTTAGTGTATAAAATATATATATGAATTGCTAGTTTATAATTATTACACGGTATTACTTAAGTTTCCAACCAAGCAAGATATTTTGATCTTTACGAAACTGAAATTCTACTGTGTAGACATCAGTTTTTACGTAATAAAAATGTTAATTTTGCTTTAAAATTGCTCAAGTTTTAAATATTAACCTCATGAGGTTGACAAAATTTTGTTTATGTTATCACTGATATCTTGTCGTTTGTACGCAGGTAAAAAATCACAGCATTATTTCGTGAGTATAGAAATCTATATATATAAACGTCAGTATGTGGGTGTGTATCTATTCCTTATACGATTCCACATATTTTATTTATTTTGTGTTTATACCAAAAACAAAAATATGCTCTCTTTTTTACGAGCGAAAACTTCACTTTCCATTGTATTGACCATCAAAACGTTTCACTCGCGTGAATTTTATTTTACAAATGATTGATACGTGAGAACTGCTTCAACGTTCGTTTTGATGATAAGTAAATGGAGAAGAACTCGTGGAAGGTTTTCGAGTTGTCCTTCCCTCACTACACGTTAACTTCATGGGGCCCGGCATGGCCAAGCGTGTTAAGGCGTGCGACGCGTAATCTGAGGGTAGCGGTTCGCATCCCCGTCGCGCCAAACATGCTCGCCATTTCAGCCGTGGGGGCATTATAATTTACGGTCAATTCCACTATTCGTTGGTAAAAGAGTAATCCAAGAGTTGGCGGTGGGTGGTGATGACTAGCTGCCTTCCCTCTAGTCTTACACTGCTAAATTTGGGACGACTAGCACAGATAGCCCTCGAGTAGCTTTGTGCGAAATTCAAAAACAAACAACGTAACTTCATCACCTGTGTGGCTCAAACCTTATACTGCTCACCAGAATGGTGTTTAAACACTGCTTAAATATGTTTCAATATTTATTTTCAACTATTCGAAACATGTGATGACAATACACAGCCAGGGTCCACACACTGCTTGCCGTGAATTTAAACGTTATTGGTTGATTTCCAGATACAGTTTCCAGCAATTGTTTAACGCAGCTTATGAATATTGATTGACGAAAAGTACCACATATCTCTTATGTAGTGTTTCTACAAGTTATGCACGTCATAGAACCTTTTTAAGTTATATAACGTGAAAGAATTTTGTTCATTCTTTCTTATAGATTTTTTAACGTTGATATGGCACGTAAAACATCTCTGTCTCCTTCAGAAAGTAATGTTATGTCAATGCTGGCTTAGTCCAAACATCTTGTATGTGACTGGGATAATCAGAATAAAACTTATTTCAACCACCCCTTTTCCAGTGGCTGAGCAGAAACTGTGCAGGCTTATAACGCTAGAAACCTAGTTTCGATACCCACGGAGAGCAGAGCATAGGTAGCCTATTTTGTAGTCTTAAGAACATTGGAAGAGGGCATCATGCTATTAGTCTGCATCCTGTGTGATCCTGATAATGACATCGAATTTATTGAATAAGGTACTAACTGTCTTTCAGTATTGTCGTTTGCAGTTTTAGCCCTAATCATTCGAAAATTTAGTATATCGTGAATGTTGTAGTTATTAGGAAATTTGCTGTGGGATAAGTTTTACTGTAGTTGTACTGTTTCACCGCGGTGCCATGAAGGACATTTAAAACAACAATTCCGAGTTTCACTTTTCTTTGCAAAAGCCTTTCACAACTGATTGGTATAATGTTGGTTTATTTTATACCTACCAAGCATAAATGAAAGCTTTTGTCTTAGTTTACTATGGCTTTTATATTAATATATACTTCTCTCTCTGTGTGTGTCGTTAGTTAGTTTTATCAGTTACCTAGGGATTTAAGAGCATACCTGTAATATTTTGTTGTTAGATTTCTTGAAACAACTACATCAAAACGCCACATGTGCAGGACGGACAAAGACAATTCAGTCTAAATTACAAATGGGAAAAGTATAATGTATCTTAAAAGACACACCAGCTTTCAGAGTTAACCGTATTAGAAAGTTTCCTTCGAGAAATTATATGAATGTCTAAACATTTTGAAAATGTGGGTGCTCCAAGCGACAGTGTCCCTCGTTTAAAACTGCCATTAACTGCTGGCAATTGTGTGAATTTGTTCATTGCTACTGATAGCATAGAAGCATTGAAAAGAAAAAAATAACAACATGGTACTAAAATCAGATTACTAAGTTCATAGACACCTATCAAGATTATTGTAGAGAAGGGGTGCACGTATCACCTCACTTTTAGTGACTGTAGAGAAGAGGGTGCACGTATCACCTCACTTTTAGTGACTGTAGAGAAGGGGGTGCACGTATCACCTCACTTTTAGTGACTGTAGAGAAGGGGTGCGCGTATCACCTCACTTTTAGTGACCGTAGAGAAGGGGTGCACGTATCACCTCACTTTTAGTGACTGTAGAGAAGGGGGTGCACGTATCACCTTACTTTGAATGACTGTAGAGAAGAGGCTTAAAATATTTATATGGCCCCCTTACGGAAGAAGGAAGAAATTGCTCTTTTTTGGGATTGTCATGGTTATTTTGTAAGAGCTTGAAATCTCAAGCTTAATTAGTTTGTTTTTTTAAGAACAAACACATTACAGTTTTAGTCTCTCTCCCACCGCGATTCCACTTTTGGTTATAAACATTTTACATCTTAATCGATTGGAGCACGTGGCATGTTCAAAACATCCAACACATTTCTTCTAGCATTTCTGGAGAATGCGCACACTGAAATAACCTGACGTGTTTTCGTTTACAGTCAACACACGGTGTAGCAGTGGTTACTGCATCATATCGTATGTTTTTGTTGTTGTTTTTCCTAGGCCTTCTATAAATATATTGTGTATTTCCCGTCTCCTCCACTTATTACGAGGGATGCAGTACGACACTGAAGTCTGATAAAACTGAGTTTTATCGTATGTTATCAGGTATCCCAGAAGTCTTGAAGCGCTCAGTACCAACAGTTCGATCCTGACATAAGAATAATCCAAAATTATATGATGGATTGATGAGCGCAAAAGCTGACGAAATATCTCGCTGTGAGCGAGAAAAAAAAGTATTAAAGAGCAAAACGATAGTCATAAAAATATTAATAATAAATAGAAGTTTGGTATGCATGGTGTATGAATTACAAAAATAATTTGAGAACTACCTTTCTGAGTAAAGTCGTGACGTCATTATTTGTGTATATCTTTCACAGACGACCCGCAGTTCAATCAGTCTATCCTCCTCACTTTTCCTGTTCTCTCCAGAATTATCGTAATAAATGTTTGAAAGTATCTGCTGTTTCTATCGCTCAGCTACTAGGAAAATGAAATAATACGTTTTCGTGCATTGGTTTTGGTTTTGTTTTTCGATCTTTGGAAAGACTAAACACAGTACCTATGAATATTTTTAACGATTAATTTTGTTCTTTGTGAAAACGAACTATTTTCGATGGATTTTAATCGTAGCGAATAAACGATCAGCTCACTTATTATTAACTAAAAGGTTGTATTTTCATACATAATTATTTGGTTTTATTAAGAAAACTATATAAAATACCTTCTAGTATCCATCAGACAGCGAGTTGTCCAAAATTAATACTTCAGCTGTTATCCTATCTTCTAAAGCCATAGAAACAATACAAGAGTGTATGTACTAATTAGATGTTTTAGGTGTCACTCAAAAACATTTGAACTTCAAAGAGCATGGATTGATTATTTGACGTACATGAGATTGCAAAAGTTAGTTTTTCCCACAGTTGGATGATATTTTAGTTGAAGAACCATGTCCCGTTGATCTAAAGTAGCTGGAGATTATAAAATATCATATTTCTCTCGAGCAGTTAACTTGTGTACCACTCTGTTAAATACATGGACTTCAGAGGTTTGATCTCAAGATATTAAATATCGTTTTCTACTGCCCAGGTTACAGTTACACTTTACGTCCTTCCTAATACTAAATAGTTACTCTTCGTCTGTAAAATATCCTCATAGAAATTCTTAAAGTGTAGTTATACAAAATATTTCGGCTAGAGTGCACTGTAAGCACGTCATTTTTGTAAAAAAAAATCTTTAATACTACAAAGTAATGTAATTACATAATGCTATAAGAAAAATACGTAGGTTCAAGAAGTATTGATGGAAATAAATAAAAACTATAGTTCGAGCGCTTTCAAAAGGTGGACTTTTTTACGTAATGAACAAATTGGCCAAGTATTGTAAGATAATGCTGCACATACATTTTCATGAACGTTGTGACAGGAAGTAAAGAAGTTTAAATATAGTAATGTAAGTTGTTGATATTTATAATAATGTGTTGATACGAATTAAATTTTTAGTAATTCTAGAAATATGGAAAGTAAAAAAAACAGCTGCAACGTAAATTCAACACCCAACACCAGGTGGACATGTGGGTCGAGGAAATTAACCTGTGCTCCAGGTCATTTCTGTCAGAAAATTTTTTACAATTAAGTATCTTTTAAATCATTTTATTAAATATGCTTGTATATTACATGAGACAACCACACACACACACACACATTGTAACTAGGACGACACCACGTGACTCAGTAAAATGGTGACCGCACCCATCAATTCCAAACACATTAAACTGCAGACCCAATTTTGACCTTTTCCCATAAAGACTACTTTACTCGTAGAGTCAACCTGATCCTCTCGGTGTAATTCTTCCATAAACTTTTTAGTTGTCTCGTAATACTGTTTCACCTCCTCCTGTTGATCCGGACAGGAAGGGGAGTGGCTAAGGGCTGTTACCACGCCCACCATCGTTTTAACTACTGATCAACACCAAGGTATAAAGTGTAGCAGTTAAAAGAACTGATGATGTTTCCCGCAAAAATAACAATAGTTTTTATATATTTTAAAATATTATTTACCTTTAGAAAGTAAAGATAAATTTTAGGCGTGATACTTCAACGAAGGAGAAACGTAAGCAAAGTTTAAATAGTGAGTGGTTTTGTTTTGTTTTTGAATTTTGCACAAAGCTACACGAAGGCTATCTGCGGTAGCCGTCCCTAATTTAGCAGTGTAAGACAAGATGGAAGGTAGCTGGCGGTGGGTGGTGACGATTAGCGAAGATCAATCCCATTAAAACGCCCCCACGGCTGAAAGGGCGAGCATGTTTGATGTGACGAGGATTCGAACTCGCGACCCTAGGATTACGAGTCGAACACATTAACCCACCTGGCCATGCCGGCCCCCTAACAGTGAGTGGAGATATTTATTAGAATAAAGATGAGACAACTCGTGCTTTAATGTGGTCGTGATTACTGGCATGGAAGTAAAAGTATTGAAGCAAATTTTAATGCCAGTAGAGATGGAAGTGAAAACTAAAAAAAAGAAGGATATATGCAGACATCGTTAGTGCGCGATCAGTCATAGTGAGTATAGTTTATATCTGATACGGAAATGAGTGAAAAAATAAAATCGTTCTTGAAGAATTGAACAGAAATGGAAATTGATAGACGAAGGTGTACAACACATACAGTTATGACAGAAAGTGTTCGTGCCCCTGCTTCCCGAGTGTTTTTTTATAATGTATAATGTAGTATAAATATTATACTAACACGCATCTACATAGTTTTTTATGTAAATTATACAACAAATAAACTGTTTATAAACAAATAACCAAAAATAGGAGCAGAAAGTGTTCGTACATTTCAGAACGTGTGAAAAAACTGATATTCCCGTAAGAATTTTATTTAGTTTGGCGAATAAACTACATTATACCATTCCAGAACTAGACACTTGGTTTAAAATTATTGGAATTTAGCCAGCAAAAAATTTACTTCCGCCAATATAGCGCAATCTCCGTCATTATATGCTTGATCATTATGGCGAATAGGAAACATCTGTCCAGTGATTTAAAAAACCGAATTATTGTAAAATACAAGTCTCGTGTGTCTCTTTCGGGTATTGCTACACAACTTAATGTTGAAATCTACTGTTCAAAACATAATTGCCAAGTTTAAGTTCACTGGATCAACTTCTAACCTCCCTCGTTCTGGACGCCCCACCAAAATTCCAGAGAGAACCAAGAGGAAGGTTCTCAGAGAAGTTAGTAGGAACCCTCGTTTAACACGTAATGACATACAGAAACTGGTAAGGGAAACTGGGGTTGAAGTAAGCACCTCTACTGTTACGTACATGTTACGCTTTTCTGGGTTCAAACCGTGCCGTTCTCGTAGAACTCCATATTTAAAGCCTGTTCATTTAGAAGCACGATTGGAGTATGCAAGAAAGCATTTAAATAAACCCTTTACCTATTGGAAGAGTATTCTTTGGTTGACGAGAATAAAATCGAGCTTTCCGGCCACATTGAGGTTCGCTATATTTTCCGTAAGAAGGGGGAACGAAATCTTCCAAAGAACACCATCCCTACAGTTAAATACGGAGGTGGCTCAATCATGCTATGAGGTTCCTTCAGCTCTTCTTGTGTAGGCAGCTTTCACCTCGTCAACGGAGTCATAAAAAAAGAAGAGTACGTTGGTATATTAGGCGCTTATATCAAGAATGATGCTCAGAACTTGCGGCTTGGGCGTCGTTGGATCTTCCAGCACAACAACGACCGTAAGCACACATCGAAATATGAGCAATCCTGGTTGCAGAGGAACCATATAAGCATTCTGGAGTGACCATCGCAGTCACCCGATCTAAGTTGAAAACGTTTGGCATGAGTTGAAGACCAGGGTTCATCAGCGTCATCCGAAAAACTTGCAAGAGTTAGAGGCCTTCTGTAAAGAAGAATGGAAGAAAATACCAGTCGAGTACTGTTAAACGATCATGAATGGCTATGAGGAGAGATTGCGCCAAGTAATTCACCTGAAAGGCTACGCAACTGACCATTAAAGTAGACGCACGATCACTTTCTGCCCCTCCTATGTTTGGTTATTTGTTTATAAACAGTTTATTTGTTGTTAAATTTACATAAACATTTATGTAGATGTGTGTCATTATAATATTTATAATATACCCAACTTTCATTTTCCTAATCATGATACTTTTTAAGTTATGAGTAAAAAACTGCTCACGACGCAGGGGTACGAACACTTTTTGTCGTAACTGTATGTAGTACTTTTTAACACTAAATGACGTTATGAGCTGCTATAAAAATGCGTGCGCGCGTGTATGTGTGTTTGTATAGCACTGGGTTTACCTAGGGAGTTATTCTTAGGTCATTTCCTGAGATAAAAAAATAATTGATAATTAGCCAAACACACTTCCTGCAGCTGTGGAACTTTTCGAAATTATGAGTTACGCTTTCATGTTTTGTCTTTTCATATTATAATTTATCCTGGACAAGCTCCCAGTTGATTATATTACGTATTGTAATTTACCTCGGATGAGTCTCTAATTTATTGTTGCGTTAGTTACGTGTTACTATTTCAATTAACTGGAAATTTGAATTTATAACTTAATTAAATGTTAATATGTATTCAGTTTATGATATTTGCCAACAAAATTGATACACAATTTTATTTCTTACCACAAATATGTTTTTGTGTACAAACAACAATACAGCTTATAATAACGTTATTACAAATAATTATTTATATACAAAACAATTACAAACTCAGTAACAATATCAGTCTTCTGTTTGGTTAAGAATTGAATATTTTATCGACGGTCCAGGTTCACGACGAGCAAATTAATTTTGAATTTATATTGTTACACTTCGCTTAAGCAAGTTAGCCGTCTATCCTTAGCTGGCCTCACTCCGCTAGCATGCTGACTTTTATTTACGAAGGTATTTAAAGCGATCATACACATTGTTGATTTTTACGCTGGAGAATCTTCTAGAAATTTAGAGAACGGAGGTGATTTCACAATATACGTTGCATGCATTTTTAAATTTATATACTGAGGTAAAAACAAACAAGGATAAAAAAATAAATACGCAATAGTAAATATCTACACAGAGAACTGTTTTCTTTTTTTAATCCGTGTGGTAACGGAAGTTGCTCTTTGGTTACACTTTGCAGATTTTTGTTCCTAATATTACACACTTATCATTGATTTTTCCTTATCGTTTTCCTTTTGAAGAAATTAACTAGATTCATAATATACACGTTATTATGAATACATTATTAATACATCCAATACTGATTAGATGTATTAAAAAGTGACAGCGAATCCCGTAATTCGGTTCAAAGATGCAAACGAAACCTTTATGACAAATAAGAATAGTCCAAGGCATAGCATAATATAACGTATATTATGAAAGGGTTCACCTCTTTTTCTTTCTTTTTTTAACCTGAAAATGACCAAGGAAAGTCGAAACGTTGTTTTCTCCTTATCGATACAAGTGTTATTACCCATACCAGCCGTTCTGAGATACATTTTTACTTTAGGTGAGTTTCTCGCCATCAAGAATTGTGTACTTAGTACTGACGCTGTCAATGACTTTTGGTCGAAGCGAGCTGAATGCATAAATCGGAAAAAAGTGTATGCCTTTAATGATTGTACCTCATTTAATGATAATAGTTAGAATGCGTTGATTCATTATTTGGATATCCTCAATTGTCATTTTGGTTCCTTTAATTTAACTTAAGTTGCGCATATTGTAATATGTGTGTATGTAAAACCTTGTACTAATAAATATTATACACCAATATAAGTACTACCAGCCTTTGTAAAACATATATGCATGTTTTTTGGGGTTTTTTTTGCGTAGAACAAAGCCACATCAAGCTATTTGCTGAGCCTACCGAGAGGAATCGAACCCCTCATTTTAGTTTTGGAAATCCTGTACTGGCAGGAAGCCTCTAAGATGTAAGTGAAAACTATACAGTAACTGTTTGCACGTGTAAAACTCAATATTTCGTCAAAAACACGTTTACACAGTAAATGTGATTGTTATGTAAGTAGAGGACTAGAATAACAATATGATTAACCCATAAAGCCAAACTCTTCAAACAATAAAATTGTACGTTAAATTATTGCATGATATTTAAACAAGATATCACAAAGAAACCCATCCTTTTCAAAATTTGTAAATAGTATGCTAGAGAAATATGGTAAAATTATTGATTAATCGATGATCCTACCAACTATGATAACAATGTCTTTAGTGGTGTCATCCGTCTGAAGAATCTGAGTCAGATCATTTGACGATGCAAACACTGCTTGTTCTAACACTAACCGTCTGTTTAAACACCATCAATCTTATTAAACTATAATCCTGATAGAAGCTAAAGATTAGAATAGCTCATTTAATGATTTACTTACAAAATGGAACCATAACTTGATAATTATAAAAACAATGTTATGTAAATTAGACCAAATTATTCATTTTAAAGACTTGTATTGTTGATTTCTGTAAGGTTGATATCATTCTGATCTATTATCAACCTCTGAAGGGCCCGGCATGGTTTAGCGCTTCGTAATCTGAGGGTCGTAGGTTTGCGCCCGAGTCGCGCCAAACATACTCGCCCTCCCAGCCGTGGGGCCGTTATAATGTGATAGTCAATCCTACTATTCGTTGGTAAAAGAGTAGCCCAACAGTTGGCGGTGGGTGGTGATGACTAGCTGCCTTTTCTCTAGTCTTACACTGCTAAATTAGGGACGGCTAGCACAGATAGCCCTCGTGTAGCTTTGTGTGAAATTAAAAAAATATATCAACCTCTGACGGATCACTCGCGAACTATCTGTGCTCATGAAGCGCCTTCCGGTGCTGCATTGTGAAACTATAACTCATAGTGACCCTTTTATGTTAAGTAACATTCGAATTATGTCACGTGAAATATGTTAGCAATACCCTCTCTGGCACCAAACAACTTACGTAGTGTAGTGTCACGACAGCTTAGCAACGTGATTCTAGTAATGCACCCTCTTATTCCATTTCGAGAGACTGTGACGTCATCGTCTTTATCTTTTTCTCCTTTAGCAGCTAGTGAGCGCGCAGTGTCTGAACATATTAGCTTGTTTAACCTTAGTGCAATTTATGATACATTTAAGAAGAGTTTACCCTGTCTTAATCATGCGAATATTGAGCTTCCTTGATAATCTATGCTTGCGCCATCTCTTAGCATATATGTAAGTCTAATGCTTTTTTTTCTGACGTCAAAAAACTCCTTCCAAGACTGCAAACAGTATAAGTGAAAAATACTTTAAGAGAGTGTGTGCGTGTGTATTTTCTTATAGCAAAGCCACGTCGGGCTATCTGTTGAGTCCACCGAGGAGAATCGGACCCCTGTAACTTTAAGATTTTCAAACCTTTATATTGTGCTGCTGAAGGGCTAAAATGTTAAGTTACAAATAACTAATGAAACATTAAATAAAGCTAATTAAATCAGACTTTAGTAAATTTATTTCATTGCTTCTCATATTAAACGTAAGTTAGAAGACAACTTGGATCGGAGGTGGCCTAGTGATAAGAGCACTAGAGCTATATATTTGACGGATATTGGTTTGCGTCCCTTTGTTACACTTTGGACCGTACGTGCGATATGAGGTGAAAAGAGTGGTACTCATATATTATGAGTCAAACAAATAAGTATAGACCAAGGCATAGCATTTAGTGCTGTTGACTAGTTTCCTCTCGTGTAATTAATCAGTTCTAAAATAAAAACGTCTGTACATAAGGTAAGTTCAAAGTAAAATAAAAATAACAATAATAAGTTCCCGTATGCTAAGCTGTAGTAACGTCAAGTTAAAATTAAGTTAAAAAAATTGGACAATTGAATTCCTTATGTTTTGGCGAAGAAGGATGTCGCTAAAACATGTTCGCACATTTAGTGTTAGATGTATTAAAAAGTGGCAGCGAATCCTGTAATTCGGTTCAAAGATGCAAACGAAACCTTTATAACAGATGGCGCTTCCTCTACGTTTGTTTGTTTGTTTGTTTGTGTTTGGAAATTCGCACAAAGCTACTCGAGGGCTATCTGTGCTAGCCGTCCCTAATTTTGCAGTGTAAGACTAGAGGGAAGGCAGCTAGTCATCACCACCCACCGCCAACTCTTGGGCTACTCTTTTACCAACGAATAGTGGGATTGACCGTAACATTATACACCCCCACGGCTGGGAGGGCGAGCATGTTTAGCGC
The DNA here is from genome assembly GCA_011833715.1 of Carcinoscorpius rotundicauda. Lineage (NCBI taxonomy): Eukaryota > Metazoa > Arthropoda > Merostomata > Xiphosura > Limulidae > Carcinoscorpius > Carcinoscorpius rotundicauda. The sequence continues at coordinate 93,648,037 of CM022393.1, read as the reverse complement.
GACGCGGGCGCGAACCCGCGACCCTCGGATTACGAGTGCACGCCTTAACGCGCTCGGCCATGCCAGGCCTTCCTCTACGTTTGTCAACAGCTCAAACACAAGAACGACTACACTTGAATCAGAGGAACCCATGACCTGGCTCACGTGTCTTTAAGACGCCTTTAGATTAAAAATTATTTACTGCATATTCACAGAAATATTGTCAACCTAACACTTGAAAATAATAAGATACACGAGTTTATTGTGATAATAAAAATAAAATAAAAGAATAAATCATACATATGTACATTAATGTGTAAAATCAACCATTAGTATCAGGAATTGTGAATATAGCGAGTCATTAAATTGAACTTATAGTATGTCGCCAGCTGGTGGAATTTTTAACTGAACACAAGCAGTCAATAAAGTACACGTTTTTATTATTACTTGAAGTATTTATTACCAGGGTGCAAAGTCCGAGAGGGCGTCTATTGCTCAATTGGCTAAAAAGGCGAACGATTGGGTTTAGTTGGGGGTGGCGAATTTATCTGTCGCACAGGACAGTATCAAACACTGCTGCTACACTGAATATAATACATTTACATTTAAAACACAGTTTTCACTCGTGTTTAAGTTAGGATTTTCATTTTTCACCACCAGATGCAGATCTCACACTGAAGTTACTCGAATAATAATAATAATAATAAAACTCTATCTCACTAGGTCGATGTTCATAGATATCGGAGATAAAAGGAACATAATGCTTTTATTGGGATTCACACAAAAATTGTTTGTGAACATATCCGTTTTGCAGTATAATTTTAACACCAACACAAAAAATGTCTATCTGATTTGAAAATTTATACTGTGGAGTTCCGATTTTCGTGTTGAGTACTAAATCCTGTTGTCCTGTGTTATTTATTTCTGGTAATTAGTAAACTCTTACAGCAAGTTTAAAATGTTTTTGTAAGAAACGTTATTCACCTGTGTTATTTGTTCTCAGTAACTTCATCTTTGGTTTAACAATTCGAAATATCTTGATCAGACTTCTTAAACAAGTGAAGGCCTATCTATTTAGTTGTTCATGGTCTTAGCTAATCTCAGCCTCAGATAGCCAAGTTGCTTTGCGCCATAAAATGCCAAACCAACCAACTTAGCTAATCTCTTCTCGAATGAGTTTCAAATGTGATCTTCTGCCTTAAATATTTTGATACACAGTACTTAGCTCTTCCACTGCCACGCTTAGAAGTAAACAGTCCTCTCAGTTGTAGACAAACAATAAAAGACTAAAAAAGCGCATGTTCTAATGTTTCATTAGCTTTGTGACACTTCAACTTGCTGAACTTTTGAAGGGCTAAAGGAGATTCGGTTTTAGTTTTATTTTGAATTTTGGGTAAATCTGCACAAAAGCTAGTTGTGCTAGCCGTCCCTAATTTAGCAGCGAAAGACAACAGTGAAGTCAACTAGTCATCACCACCCACCACCAACTCTTGGATTACTCTTCCACGAACGAATAGTGGGATTGACCATCATGTTATAATGCCACCATGGCTGAAAGGACGAGCATGTTTGATGTCATAGGGACTTGAATCCGCGACCCTCTGATTCTGAGTTGAAAGTCCTAACCAGTTGGCCATACTGGGCCAGTTTAAAGGGGAATACAAAATTAACACTCATGTGTAATATATATATATAGATATTTCTTTGATAGATTGTTTACGCAGAGTATTCATGATGAAACTTTGTAGAATGGACGGCAACTGCCTGTTGTGGAGACACAAGTGTAGAGGACGACGTTTCGAAGTTCTTCCACCTTTCATTTTCAGGTCATTGTGTGTGTGTAGGTGTTGTTGGTCTTTTATAGTGTCCTGGTGGATTGTTGAGAGTGTGTTATGATTGGTTTGATTGTCACTGTTTCTGATTGGAATAGAGATTTCTTATAGATTCAACCAATGGCAACCACAGGTTACTCATCTCTAATCCGTAATCTCTATTTAGTGAAGGTTTAATAGTGTTAATATAAAATTTTTCTTTGATTTTCTTCTCTTCCAGACTTTGTCTGTGTTGATGATTCTAGTTTTCTCCCAATTTATTCTGTGTCCAGTTGACGTGGCATGCTCTGCAATGGTTGAATATTGTGTTTTCATGAGTCTTGTTCTATTTTTATGTTTTTTTATTCTTGTCACGAGTTTTATCCCGTTTCTCCAATGTATGTATCGCAGGAACATGGAATTTCGTAGATGACGTTTTTGAGATTCTCTTTGGAATGTCACTGTTTGTTTTTCCCAGAATGGACCTTAAGGTATTGTAGGATTTCCATCGGACTTCGTTGTTGGAATTTTTGGCTGTGCAGTTGAGTTTTTCAGGACCATAACTGTCAGAACAACATTTGCAGAAATAGCCTGGGTGGTTGTTCTGTTAATGTGCCTGAGTCAATCTGTGAGTATCCTAGTGCAGATGGCAATATGTTTAAGTTGGATGCCTACATAAATGAAAATATCTATTTGCTATTATGTGTATATTTGGGGTGTGGAATGCATACACGAAACTTTAGATGAAGTTATTCATATGTATTATTCAACCGGCAGTGAATCAAAACGGGTAGAACATGACTAGTGAGCGACTTGTGGTAGAGAAAACGAGAGTTTGATAAGAGTATTTAAGTGATATATGAAGCCAACTGTGAATACTCATATAAAATACATTAGAGAGCAGTGAGATTGCTGGTTACATAGTGTGAGAAAGGAATAATTCATATTTGATACTGAAATGTTATGTAGGTGTTGAAGTTTCCATAAGAAATGAAAGTAATATATTGTTTCAGAACCGTGCATGTGAACATGGTTCGAACGATGTTTTTCAAGCATTGGTGGATTGTGTTTTTATTTTAAGCTGTTGTTGTTGTTTTTTAATTAAGCACAAAGCTACACAATGGGCTATCTGTGCTCTGCCCACCACGGGTATCGAAACCCGGATTTTAGCGTGTAAGTCCGCAGACATACCGCTGAGCCACTGGGGGGCATTTTAAGTTGTTAAAGCACAAATAGCAAACTTAAGTTGTCTGTGAACGCTGAAATTCTAGAGCATTTATGTCTGGGCATGACGAATATAAACTTACAGCAACCTCATGTTTTAGTTATTATTAGTTGTTACGTTTTTAGCTATTTTAACATAAATCATTATGAGTTCAGTTTATTAAGCATGAAAATGTAGATTTCAATGATGGTAGAAAAATGAAGGAAAGAACTGGTAATTTTTTCTTAGGCGATGTTTGCTGCTGATCAAAGTCAATAGTGAAAGGAAACGTACGTTGAAACTAATTTTCATGGATGAAGGAAGCAAACTAACACCCATATGATTTTCAACATACGTTGGTCATTAGTGTGAAGAATTTTATTGCCCCGTTTTTTTCCTACCAATCCCATGTTGTTATTTAATAATCAAATAGTAATGGAATGAATCCAGAATTGCTATATACCATTGGTGTGACTGTACTGACCTCTGTGGCAGCCAAGGATGCATGAGTGTTCAGGCAGTATGAATCATGTTTGGGATGGATATGCATGAGCAAATGTAACCAACTGACACGAAGCTTAACCCCATGTTTAATTTTTTATGCTTTAACTCTTTCTGAAAGTTATTTTCGGGACAATGTATGTATTTGTAAAGGAACTCTTTAACCTACACTTTGACGTAGTTTTTCAGCCAGTCAAAACTTGTTTGAGCTTTTATTTTCCACCTTTAATTTATCTATTAAGATTAAGTTCTTAATCGCACTAGCTATTTTCCTTTCCTGAACAAGGCAATAGATTTCTTAGTGTCCTATGTTGCAAGTGCTTCCACAAAATTGTTGAGAGGGAAGGAACTAACACTGAGTGTTTTTCTGTAATTTTAGTGACACTACAGATTTTCTGGTGTTGTCTTCCCTGACTGGTTGGACTTATTTTCATGCCTTTCTAGTCAGTAAATGAAGATTCATTGCTAGATGATGTACATGACATGCAGACTGTGAAAGAAATAACTGTATAGCCGCCCCTACAAACTCAACATCTTGAATCAGTACCAACTGTCTCACAATTGGTCATCCAATTAATGCCAGATATGAAGCAGCAGAGAAGGTGTGCTCAAACTAGCCTAGAGCATACAGTGTGCCAGCTGCGCAACCATCTACCACTCCACTTAAAACTATTCACATTAACATGATGAAGATGAAAAAGCCAAGAAATCTAAAAATAAAAGCAAGTAGTTGGAATGTCGCAAATATCCACAAAGTGCCCATTGAAGGAAACTTTGCTGAGAAAGGTAATCAGCATTTGTGTGTATTCAGCCTCAGTGGGATCATAAGTCTGGATCCAGGTAGGAACTTTTCACGACTCAGTTCAGTAAAGTGTCAAGATGGTTCTAACGTGGCCACCACTTTAACCACTTATGCTACCTCTACATCACTGGAAATCACTTCTAAAATAGCAGTCACCATTATGATTACATCAAAAAGAGCAAAATAAGCTGTGAAATCAGTATCTACTAAGATTGGTACTAGTGTGTCCATTTCTACCACTTCACTGCTCTTCGCTTTAGAGGAAGTATTGAAGAGGGTAGTACTTTTCATAAAGCCTCAGACTGACGTACGACAGCAAATGATATTGTATTTGATAACACTTTATAAAGTGTCACTATCACAGTCAGGCATCCAGGTGGATGGAGGTTTTACATTCATGAGGAAGATGTATACCAAAATGACAACAGTTACCATTTCAGTCATTGAAAGAGGTGTGTCAGTTTTGAGAAGAACTGTAGTGACCAAGTAAAGCTCTTGTAAGAACCAAAGACCTTACTCACTGGACTATCACGGCACATGATAATTCCACAGTTGTACTGGAGGACTTTTGTCCGGGGGTTTCTTCAGGTGAGTTGCTCTATTTTTACTGTCCGATATGTACATGTTTGTTATATTAATTTACGTTTATACATGAATTTCTATAACAATTTTCATGGTTTATTTTTTTTATACAGGGTACCATAGTACATGTACGCTTAAATTAGTGATTATATCTATTTTTTAGCTAAGCATATATGTGTGTGTGTAGAGTACTTCTCAAAATTGTTAGGACAAGGGAATATTTTGCCATTTTTTTCATTTATTGAGGTTAATTCTCCAAACTATTAGAGAATATAAATTTCAACACAATAATAATACTTCACTTATCCTTGTTAGCAAAATACTTGTTCTTTAAAATTCCCATGTACTCCAAGGGCATATCATAAAGGTTCTGCTTTAATGAACATACTGACAAAATTTAAGATATGAAATAACTGTCATTATAATTATATGATAAGAAATTAGCAGTGAACTAGCATAAGTAGCTGGTATGTACAAGAAGAAATCAATTTAATAGCACCACCCCACAAATAAACCTCTACAATAAACAGTGTGGCCCGGCATAGCCAGGTGTTTAGAGCGCTCAACTCGTACTCTGAGGGTCCCGTATTCAAATCTCTGTTTTACCAAATATTCTCCCTCTTTCAGGTGTGAGAACGTTATAAAGTGATGGTCATTCCCACTATTCGTTGGTGAAAGAGTAGCTCAAGAGCTGGCAGTGGGAAATGATGACTATTTACTGTTTCTCTAGTCTTAAGCTGCTAAATTAGGAACAGCTAGTACGGATAATTCTCGTATAGCTTTGCGCGAAATTCAAACCAAATTGGTCGAGAGAACAAGTTCTGCCTTTTAATTAGGCCCGCCATGGCCAGGTGGGTTAAGGCGTCCGACACGTAACCTGAGGGTCAGGGTTTCCAATCCTCCTCGCATCAAACATTTTAAAACCAAAATTTTGTAGAGTTCATTTTTAAAATTAAAACTTTTACTTTTTACATTTGATTTGTTAAAATATGAAATATATCTTATTTCAGTATTTTAAAATTTGAGTATATTTTGTATGTTCATCTCAGGTGATCATAATAAAGCTTTGTTTTACCTTTGTTGAATTTCGCACAAAGCTACACGAGGATCATCTACGCTAGCCACTTTTAATTTAAGAAGGTAAGAGTAGAGGGAAAACAACTAGTCATCACCGCCCCCGCCAACTCTTGGACTACTCTCTTACCAACGAATAGTGCGATTGATCGTCATATTATAACGCCCCATGGCTGGGAGGGCGAGCATGTTGTGTGCGACGGCGGTTTGAACCCGTGGCTCTCAAATTACGAATCGAATGCCATAACTCACCTGGCCATACCGGGCCTTTATTTTACCTAATCTAAACTTTTGTACTTTATGTTATCATATAATTTTTTCTTTTGTTTCTCTAAGCCCTCTAGAGACATAGCGGTATGTCTGCGGACTTACAACACTAGAAATTGGGTTTTGATATCATTGGAGTAGTTATGTGCTTTACTCAAACAAACATACTTGTTTTGTTAAATTTATATCTCAAAAAACGTCAAGTACCTTATAGATGGTGCTTTTGATGTTTAAAGTTGTCGAAATGTTTATACATATTTATTCAAAACTTTGAAATCAATATACAAATTTGGTGGTCTATCGTTTTTGTTTATTGTTGTTTTATCATTTTTGTGTGTGTAAAAATATAAGTAAGAATGAAGACATATAGTACATACCCCAAAATACTGCAGGAGTTTCTTGACTACCTCCAAATTGTCTCAAACAGTTTTGTAAACTGTACGTATAAAGTAGGAGCTGACGCTTTCCTACTGTAGCGCAATCTACCCTGAATTTCAGATTACCGTTTTTCAAAGACAATGTTAGTGTTACCCATTTGACGTTTTAAAAGTTTACAAACGAAACAATGCGCATGAATTTAATTTGAAAATGTTGTGTTTATCGCACTATGTTTTATAAAGTTAGACTAGTCCCTAGCTATAAGTCTCTGATTTATATCTATCTTCAATTATCTTTTTTTTCTTTCGGAACATGCTTTGTTGTCTCAGTCTGTCCATTATGATGGTTATGTTGGGTTACTTACCACAAGGTAAAAGTCGATTTCGATTTTTCATATGTTGGTTTTATTTACTGCCTTTATAAAAATTCCCTTTTCAAATAACTTTTATGTTACATGAGCTATATGTAATTTAATATTCAGTAATAAACTCGATATTTTAAATTTAATTCGTCGTCATCTAATATAGATATAGAGGGCACTGTTAATATTAAGTCTGTTTGACACCATGAAATTGCAATGGAACAGAGATCATTCATTGTCATTTGTTTCTTCAAATAGCCGTTTTGAAATGTATCCAGAAGTTGTTCCGGATGCAAAGGATTGGACAATTGATGACGTAGAAAAATTCTTCACTGAGATAGGTTTTCCAGAACAAGCTCCAGCATTCCGAGAGCAGGTAAGCCTAACAAACGGAACATTCAAGTTAAAACTGAGTCTAGGAAACGACAATATCATTAGAAGCACTGTTATAGGTAGCGTCACTTGTATGAATCACAATTTAAATGTTTGTAACTGATATAAATATTTCAAAATCAGTTATGAAATCCAGTCTGGATACATACCTAACAGAAATTGTCGTATACCTGAAATAGTCCACTATAATTTTTCATTCCCATATGTTCTAATCGCAGAAGTTTCTTTAATTTTATCAATGGTTAGGTAACCTTTAGCTGAGTAATATACTTAAATAACGTGCAAAAATCTGATTCAGGAAAAAAAAGTGATATTATTGATTTATACATGGTGGTAATGAAGTAAACCCAATATTTTCATTAAGCAATAGGATGTTACTAGCTTTGTATTAACAAAAAATTGAGGATTACTTAAAAGGATAATAAAAGTCAATAAACAAAATGAGGAAAAGAAAATGTTTTTAAAAAATTATGATAGAGAAAATAAAATACATAAATAAGCATCACAGATGAGAATAAAAAGTGAAAAATAAACTGAAAATATAAACCCCGTAACCCAAGAAACAACAGCTAGTACATAAGAAGGTGATAATATACTAGTGTTTTGTATTTCAAAATCACAGGAGAGCAATGAATCACTCTCTTGAATTTTTTCATGGTTTCAGAATATTAGTTAAGTGAAGAGTATGGAATGATATCAGGAATTATGTTAATTATTAGACTTCAGGACTGTAATTCAAGAAAAATTCCTATAAACTATTAAACTCAATGTTGAAGAGATAAAAATAATTTTACACTATCCAGTGAGTGGTAAATTTTAAATTATTCTTAGGACGTACATGTATGTGTGCTTCTACACTTGACACTTACCCTGCTGTTATATTTACTGACCCATTAAAACATACACATAGTTCACTTTCAAATATGTTGTATAAATGTCAAGTATATTTATTCTCATTGGTTAAGGTCAGGCTAACATTTCAAATTGAAGAACTTTTACAATCAGATTGACATGACTAGCAATCTGCTCATGACTGCTTTGTTCTTTCAAACTCCCTCTCCCAAAGTAGTACCTGAGTACTAAATCACTCATGATTTCTGTAAGTGTCATTGAATTGTTCATTTTGCAACTTTTATTAAACAAATACTTTACTTCCCAGTCAGAGTGGAATATGATCATGACATGAACTTGTAAGTAAAATCTGTGATTCATGTATAAATTTAAATTAGTATATCCATTGTTTTTAAAAGCACAATATGTAAACACACCTAAGCTCAAATTAAGTAACAGGATTTTGCCTCAAAATTAAAGATCTGACACTAATTACAGAAACCAATTAATTGCTGATTAAATAAAAATGCACAATAATAAACACTAAATTGCCAAAAATCTAAACTTGTTTAAATCAGTTCATAAAAGAAAAAAGCACAGCAATGTAACAGTTTTAAGAAATAAGCCTGCTACTAAACACTTATAACAACACAAAACCAAGTGAGTAAAATCCAAATTACTGATTCAGGTGAAACAAACTATTTTGCAAGGATTAAAAAAATCACATCTAAAGAAATAAAATTAAAGATGGAATAAGAAAATAATGCAAACATTATATGAGAGGATTAAACAACTGAAACTGATGGATGAAAATTTGGAAAGCAATCGAGGAAAACATGAGTTTTTGGAAGAATCTGTTGAGAATTGGAAAAAAAGTTTTCTGATGCCAGTAAAAAACAGAACTTCAGATGTGTTAAACAAAGTAAAAACATGCAACTCTCAGAAAACAAGGTAATAACAAATTATAGGAAAACATATTAAAGGATGTTCACAAACAAAAATATTGAATTTAAAGTGAAAAGACAACTGCCATTGTTGCACATGTATGTGAAAAGTTGAAAATCACTTTAACGAACACTGTTTGAATATTTATAAAGAATAATATTTCCACCATTGGAAACAAATTCAGATACTTAATAAAATCTGTAATATCTATATACACATCAGTATTTTCACTGGTCCTTTACCATTTTGTCTTGATAAGTTCAATAAATTTTATCATTTTCTCTTATAAACAAAACCTAATTATAAGTTTTTTCTTTTTCTTACTTCCTCACTGTCTTCTCTGACATATTATAGTAATTTTCTTTATTTATTTTAGGAAATTGATGGCAAATCCTTGCTGCTAATGAGGAGAAGTGATGTGCTGACAGGACTGTCAATCAAACTTGGTCCGGCACTGAAAATCTACAATCATGTGAAACGACTTCAGGCTGGGCTAACAAACAGTCACCTAATCTAGCAGTCTTTTCTAAATTAAACATTCAAAGTGTTTTGTATTGTTTTCTTTTGTGTCATTTCTCAGAATGTTGCAGGAACTGTTAAGTGTATTTTGTAAATAGATGTAGCAAGTTAATATTGCTAAATAACCAAAGATTGAAAAAAATTATTTTTATTAATTAGATGTTTTACGTATAATTTTATTTGTTTGAGATTTCCACCTCCTTATTTGCCTGTATGATTTGTTAACTTAGCATAATATGTAACCAAGGCAGTTCTTATTATTTTTATTTCTGAAACATTAAACTTTACAATAAAAAAATTTAAAGGATCTGTTACATAGAAGACTTTTGCATTTGAATAAAGAACTTCATCCAGTTAGTAACCAGGATTTCTAAGATAATATTTATGTTAATAGTTACAGTATCACAAACTAAAATCAAGTTTGTATGTTCTGTGAAAGTTGGTTAATTAAATATTATTAAAGATTACATAATGTATCTGTATTTATTCAATAGTAGCGCCTCAACAACGCTTAAACACTTTTGTAACAAATATTTCAGAAATGGCACATATTCCACCTTCAGCAAATCTATGAAATATAAAATTTGTTTGATTTGCTTTTTCATAGATTTATTAAAGATGGAATATGTGTAATTCTGAACTGTTCATTATAAATGTTTAAAAGTGTTGCCATAACTCAGCTGTTCATTATGAGACTGTTTTCCATCAAATGTATCAATATTTATTTATTCTTTTGAGATGTTACAAATTTTTGTAATGTTTGTTCTTTATGAATTTTATTGTGTGGTAAATACTATGATTTTGTAATATTGTCAACCTGGATGATGAAATAACCTAACGTTTTTCATATATGTTGTTATATAAACTCTCTTTTTATCAAATTTAAACACTGTTGTTTTTTGGATGGATACAGTTCATAGAAGCATAAGATTAGTGTATATTTATTGATAGTTTGAAATAATATAATGTTATTCCCAGGGGTGAAATTCTCAAAATAAAATGTAGAAGTACTCAGCTGGGTGAAATGCAGCTGTTTTTGAAAAAAAAAAATCTATGGGTAAACAAAAAAAAATGACAAAGGAGCTCAAATAATTCCTGGTCCTAGTACCTCCTTAAAAAAATAAGTGCTAGTACTTGGTACAGATGAGTACCAGAAGAATTTTGCCCTTGGTTATACTTAAGAGAATATAAATTATTTGGTTAATTAAGTTTATGGAATTTTATTGAGAGATTTTAATTTATTTTTTAAAAAGTCTAAGTCTTAAACTTCTATAAAAAACAAACTGTTTGTTCTATATTAAGTGTTCTATACAGTTTTATTTTCTGTTTATTTTTAAGAATATTCTCAAGTGGTGTCCTGTTGTAATATTGTAGGCATATTAAAATAAATGTCAATCTTTGAATCCATTATATTTTCACACCTTGAGAGGCAACTGTTCTGAATACACCTTTTTTTTAAAATAGTGTTTTTTTTCCACAACTCACCCAAAATAAAATTTATTTGGCAACTTTGCAGTTGCTGCTTATTTAATACTGCTTTATATATTAATGCAATGTAGTGTTCAGGTTCTTATAACATTTACTTATATAATTAATTTAAAAAACACAGTAAATGTACTTATTAATTTTGTTGTACTCTGCACTGTAGATTTATATATTTATTTTTTATATGTATACTTTAGATAATTTATATGAATTGTCTGTTACACAAGATGACCTACATACATATACAAAAAGAGGTTTACATTTACTTATGTAGAATTGAAATCGTGCATTTTTACTCATGCAATAATTCATCCAACTTATTTAAGAGCAGGTGCATCAGTATATTAAGGCAAAGTTGTGACCATTTATGAAGATGAATTAACATTTATCTCCATGCATTTTAGATGAGTCTTCGATTTATTGTTACGTACTTTAGGTATTAAGATTCCAAATAGCTGGAAATTTTAATTTTGAAGTTAATTAAATATTAGTATGTATCAGATTTGTGATATTTACCAACAAGATTGATACAGTTTTCTTTCTTACACAAATATATTTTAATACACAAAAATAATACAGTTTATAATAATGGTTCTTACCAATAATTATTTATATACAAAAAAATTCAAACTCACAAACAATATACAGTTTGTTACCTGGTCCAGTAGCATAATAGGACATAATAAACTCCCACTCCAAGACATTATTAATTAATACTTATCTAGGAGAAAATACACTCAGTTATATATCAATGTTTGCATCTGTTTGCACTTAGAACTATTTATTGAAAACAACAATTATTTTTCTGAAATTGTTTTAATCAAGTATCAGCTGTTATCACAGCTAGTAATCTGTACAGTTATCAGATCTTAATTAGTTACCTTTATTATTAGATACCTGTTACATGTTGGTCTGGCATGGCCAGGTGGTTAAGGTACTTGACTTGTAATTCGAGGGTTGCAGGTTCAAAACTCCATCACACCAAACATGTTTGCCCTTTCAGCCATGTGGGTGTTATAATGTGACAGTCAATCTCTATTAGTAGGTAAAAGAGTTGGCAGTGGGCAGTGATGATTAGCTGCCTTCCCTCTAGTCTTTCGCTGCTAAAGTAGGGATGGCTATTGCACATAGCCCTTGCATAGCTTTGTGAAAAATTCAAGAAACAAACCAGTTACTTGTTAACAACTGTTCTGACTGACATACCAAAGAAAAGTTTAACAAACAAACAGTTGAAACATATGGCAGGTGTTTATCCATTTGGCTTTACTGAAATTGTTTTATAATTTTATATTTTAAACTTAATTTTATGGTACAGTAAATAGGTTGTTAATGCTATTTGTCCAGACTTTTTGATCTTGTACTTTGTATTCTACATTTTACTTACTAATTTGCTTCCATTTTTAGGTAAGCCCTATAATAGCACATGTAAGAACAGGAGGTAAGATTTGATCCATGGTCTTATTAAAGGGCACTTTTCTGTAATTGTCCAGAATTCAGGAATCATTTGAACCTTGAACAGACAAAATCCAGTAGTATAATAAGACATAAACTCCCACTCTAAGACAATGATTGCTAAGACCCTTAACATACACTAAAAGAGATCCATAGAAATTGGTAAATATGGTGATTATAGATTAAACAACTCAAACAATGTAAAGACGAACTTGATTAACTGCCTGGTCTCCCCAATGAATAAGATTTGTACATGATACAAAAATGGTAAAAAGTTAACTGACTTTACAGTGGATATCTATAACAGTTCATAAAATAATATACAAACTAATAATAATCAGGAAGAAAATTACAGACATATAACTGTATATTTGTATGTCAAAAGTCTTTCTGAAAGTGTTCAAAGGATATCCAAAAAGCATAAAGTTGCACAAGTAATGAAAAGTCACCACAGACCAAGACTGAATTTGATATTAAAAACACTATTCTTGTGGATGTAAACTTCAATGTATTGGAGAAACAAAAATATCATTAAAACACAAAACTCAGGTGCATAATAACTAAGCAAATCTATAGAAAATCATTTTGGAAGGAAAGGTTATACAATAAAATAGAATACTATAAAAATGATGGGTTGTGTCTTATAAAAGAAACCTACAATAAGCTGATAATCCCTTTTGTCTACCTAGCAAGTAAGTTAAAATCAGAAAACTCCTCTTGAACCATTCAAATAATTGTTTCACATTCTAGTGGAGTAAAAGCCTTTTCAAAACAAATGAAGATATGGGGTTGGATCTTGGCTTATGCTACTATTGTACTCTTCATGACAGCGAATTAGGGCTAAAATATACAATATAAATAGTGGCGGCGCCAGGATATTTTCGTTGGGGGGGGCTGAGGTAAACTGTGGAGGGCTTCCCAAAATGCCACCAATATGAGGTATAGGTGGTAAATTATAATAATGCAAATACCAAGGTACATTTCAGAAAGGCTAGCTGTTTTGAACTGCGTTTTTAATGCAGTTTTCATTGGAAACTCATACTCTGATTAATAATTCATTATTACAAATTAGAAATAATCTGTTTATGAAAATATGCGTATATGTAAAAGAGGAAGCTCACCTAAATTCCACCAAAGGTAATGCATAATAATAAAGAAAATCAAGATTAGCTTTGATTGAACATTTAATATACCATTAAGAGTAAAGCTACAAATCAAAAGAAATATAACGTAAAGACAGTTTACAAAGCAGAAACGAATTATCCCATGTGAAGTTAATACACTCTGAGGAAAAGTAAGGTCACTATCAGGCTAACTATCTTTCGTCATGTTGTGTTTATAGTTGGTATTACTTCAAAACAATGTGTTTGTTCTGATGATTGGCAGCAAATGTGTCTATAACAGTATCAGTGGTGCAGTTGTTACCACTGCTGTTGCACAAGTATGTCTTGAGAAACTTTACTCACAGGCAGAATCAAAGCGATGCATACAAGTTTGTGGAGATCCATGAAGATATCCTTGTATGGCTCAAGCATGGTTGCAAACTTTAATGGTGTGGATACTTCATGCCCTTTGTCTTTCTTCCTGGCAATTAGCCAGTTCAACTGCGAGGTCATCCTCTGCCACTCCATAGTTTGCTGCCATTCCTAAGAGTGCTTGCTTGTCGAAAAATGTGGAGTGTTTGGGGTTCAAAGCAGTTGCACCCATCAGAACACTGCAGGTATCATAGGAGAATCTTCTATTCAGCTTGTTGAGCATCCTGTCCATGATGCCATAATAAGTGTCTTTTGGCATCCAGAACATGTCCGTGAAATACTGTTAGAGAAAGTGTTTATATTTAACTATATAGCACAAGTACACAGCATACACCATGGTCAGCGGCTCGGTGATCATAAGCTTAAGGCGTTTGAGATGGGAATCGCGTGCTCGAACAAAGCAAACCCATGGCCTGGATACTAAATGGTCATAGTCGCATCAAAACAAAATGTCTAAATTGCAGTTGACCTTCACAGAAAGGCTGGTTTCTTCATAAGTTCACATTATTCATACAGGCCAAACTGTGATTGGGATATTGTTCTTATTATCATAAGTGTGACAAACACCTGTTACAATAATGTAACTACTACATTAAATTAAGCACTTCTAAATAGCCCAGTGACAATTTCAAAATTCATTCTAGAATTGTTTAGAAATATTATTTGGTCAGTTAACATGTAAGGTTATTATCTAATCATAAGTATAACGTTAATTGGATTGTAAGCCACGATTTTAAGTGTATGCCATAATCATCAGTACAACCATTTCGGCTTATACATTGTGGCATATACACAATGCAAAATGATCTCACAGAGGACAAAACACCGGCTAAATGCTTCATAGTTTTGACCTATACACAGTACACTTATACATGCATGCTATGTTTTACTTTTCAATAAAAGATAAATGGGTAAATACCTGCAAAACCTTTGGTTTATCAAGTAAAATCCCTGATGATCTGTTGTAACTTGAAATCAACGTGGTTGTCTAATCTTCGTCAAAGCTCAAGATAGAATGGGAGCGGCAATACAGCGCATGAATTTCAATGCATTCAGTACGTTGCTATGGGACATAGCATGACACATACTTCCGTCTTAATGAAGACGTTGAGTTCTACAGATATATGTCTCTGATGTTAATTGTTAAGCAACAATGACGATTGTGTTTTTCATATTTTATGAATATATGTAGGTTACAATATTTGGGGGCTGAGGGGGCTTGGCTCGTTTGGGGCCTGAAGCACCCAAGCCCCCCTTGGCGCCGCAACTGAATATAACTTAATTAATATTTTATAACAAATGAAAGTAAACCAGTAGTTAGATGTAAATTATTGTATGGGTTACTTTCCGTTGCAACAAAGAGAACTTTATTTCTTTACAGGAAGTTGCAGTAACTCACTTAAAGGAAGTCTTCTCTATGTATCTAAAAAACTACATTCATTTAGCTGAATGAATTTGGTTATCATGAGGTAGTTATACCTTGTTACCGAGAAAAGATACCTCCATTATTTTCTTATCTTGTTTTATTTTGTTAGGAAGAAGTTGACTTAACTCAGAAATCTTTACATCTGTTTATATGGTGGAAGGTACTTTTACTTACCAGAAGATCAATGGTGAATCAATTATATTTCATTACCTAAAAAGTCATCTAGAGAAATATAGTGAAATTGACAATTACTTTCATGATTTACTCATTTCGTATGAGAGTTACTATTTATGTTAATATTTACACGTCATTTGCAAAATACTTTCTGTTTATCCATTTAACAGAAAATATATGTAGCGAAACCACAGCCAAGGGAACGGGCTTGGAGAAATCAGCGGATCTTATATGGTTAGTTCTCTCTGTTTCGTCAGATTTTTCTTGTACTTGTTTTCAACCAGTTTAATGCACTATTAAGAAAGTTTGTTTGTTTTTTGAATTTCGCACAAAGTTACTCGAGTGCTACCTGCGCTAGCTGTCCCTGATTTAGCAGTATAAGACTAGAGGAAAGGCAGCTCGTCATCCCACCTACCACTAACTCTTGGGCTTCTCTTGTGCCAATGAATAGGGGGATTGACTGTCACATTATAATGCCCCCACCACGGTTGAAAAGGCGAGCATGTTTGGTGCGACCGGGATTCGAACCCGCGACCCTCATATTACGTGTCGAACGCCTTAACCTATCTGGTTATGCCGGGCCACATTTATAGAAAGATACCACCTCTTTTCTACTTCACTGTAGATCAGTGGCAAACATAGAACTTATACAGTGCTGAATCCAGAATTTCTATCCTCATGGTGGATATGGCACAGGTATAACATTTTGTAACTATACGCTAAAATAACAGCATTTTAACATAGTTTTGTATTGTGTTTTATGTTGGACGAGTTCTTTTGGTTTATTTCATGAAAATGATACCAATTGCTATCCAAGTAAGAATAATGAATAAAGTTATTTCTTCAATAACGTTTACTACAGAATAGTTCACTTTGACACGAGTTGTAGACCTGTTTTTGTGTTGTTTTGGAACTTCGCGCAAAGCTATTAGAGGGCTATCTGCGCTAGCCGTCCCTAATTCAGCAGTGTAAGACAAAAGAAAAGGCAGTCAGTTATCACCTCCCACCACCAACTCGTGGGCTACTCTTTTACCAACGAATAGTGAAATTGACCAAACATTATAACGCCCCCACGACGAAAAGGGGCGAGCATATTTGGCGCGACGAGGATACAAACCCGCGACCCTCAGATTACGAGTCGCACGCCTTAACCCACCTAGTCGTGCCGGGTATTAGTTGTAGACCTTAATTCGTAAACATTTAAACAAAACTTCTTAAACTAATAGTGCTTATGTTTTACTTATAAAACTATTTAGCAAAGATAATCGATTGATAAACATGCTAACTTATCAAAAAACTGAACAGTCGTAATAATTCTCACTGAATTGAATCTTTTTAACTTACTACTTCATTGATTCCTGGAATTATATTCATATACAAAAATTCTAGTTAATAAGGTTAATCAGATCTTTATATATTGGGTTATGTTTTCTCTATCAAACAAATAACTAAATCAAAATACTTAAAAATATAGATTACATGCTCTATGAATGAGTGGGCTTTTGGATTAGTTGGTAAGTATAATTCCAAGTCGAGTCCATTTTTTTTTTGAAAATGCAATATAATTTATTCCTTCAATAGCATTTGCAACTTTGATGTCCCTTGTAAGTCTGAAGTCTCAAGCAAACACCTCAACTTAAAACTCCAAAACTGCAGTAGACTTGATACACTAATAACGTTCGGTAATTGAGAAATTTCCTCCATTGTTAACAAACTGGACTAGCTTACTCATTATTTTAGAAAAACACTGACTCTTATTAAATAATTTTATTCGACAAATCTTTCAATGAACTATGCAACTTTCCCGCTGAATTCTCAATCAATTAATTAACTTACCACTTTCACCTATGTTTAATTGATGTATCTACACCTAAGTATTGACTGATGTTGCTGAATTTCTGATGTTATTATAAATTTTCCTGGTATTTTAAAACCAATTTATGAACTTATTTGTTATTCTTAGTATATACCTGCTAGTACAGCAATAAGTCTACGGGTTTACAATCTGGTGTTCGATTCCTCTCGCTGTCCTTAACATATAGCCCAATGTGGTTTTGCGCTATGAAAACACACACGTACGTCCTCATGCAATCATCTAAAGTGAAGCGAAATAGCTTGCAAAGTGTTTCTTGAAATATTTTAGTTTTTTTAGTACATTCAGTTTACACGAAACGTGGGTATAAAAGATAGTTAATTTTCTTTTTCTTTCTAGTTGCCTTTATTTTTAGTTATTCTATTTATGTAATTATAATAATTTACGCGTAAAATCAAAGAAGTTTGTGTAATAGTAATAATATTAATGTGCCAATCACAAGTTATATCTGCCATATCCACTGCTAATAAGGCCTTTCACACAATACCGGAGCTTATCAGGCCTACTGGAAGATATATAGTATAGGACGGTGCTATATGCTTTCTACTTCTTTACTAAGATATACATTTGTTTAAAAAAATGTGTTTTTGTCTCGGTTTGAAAGTGTAGATTCGTTCAAGTAATGTTTTACTTCCCTTTTCAAAAGTATGACAAATCTGAGTTTGTTAACTAGCAGTTAACTGAATTTCTTGCATGATATCAAAAAAATAGAAAGTTGACTTTTCTGCTGGAGAATCGGATAGCAATCAGACTCAGTCATGTTCTAGCGCTCAACTATCAGAAGACTGAATATGAGTTGTGTTTCATTTGTAACTTAAGATGTTTGTATATTTTTATTTTTGGTATTTAAAGATTGTTGTTATTTTGAGTTAAGTACAAAGCTACAAAATGGGCTATCTGTGCTGGTATTTAAAGAAGGGAAATTTATTGGTAAAATCGTAAATGCTTAAAACTAAAAAAAAAAAAAAAAGACTTGTGATTGTTTTCCAACAAAAATTTATGTTTTGTTGTTTTAGATTTATTAGTTCATATTTAACACAACTAATAAAGGCAATTATTTTTTTATTACACTTTGGATATTTACAAACTGAATAATCCAGTCGTTATATTCCACCGATCTTCGATGACAATGAGATAGAGGGAGCTGAATTTTTCGAGCTTATCATTTACTTGCGTACTGCAGAGAAGTTTTTGCAATGAGTAAATTAGAAGTGTCAGTTTTCATTAAGTCTGTCAGTATCCTATCCAATCGCAAACTGTGAAGTGTCGGGTGTTGACCTGTGTAGTTTAAAGTTCTTTAAAACTGCGGTCAGGAGTTAGTGTCAGTAAGAAAAAGTACACAGTTACGTTATGGTAAGTTTTATTTGACAGAAAATCTATACAATATATATGTATACGGTTTTGATTTAAACTACAATTCAAAACAAATTAACACAGAGTTAATTTCTATAAAAATATTACTAACAACAATTATGTTCGAAGATAAATTTAATACGCATCATTACAATGTGTGTGGTACTGTTTTTATAACAGTTAAGACAAGCTACGCAATGGGCAATGTGTGCTGCTCTCATTCCAAGTGTATTGAAACCTGTTTTCCAGGATATGTCCGCAGATTTACCGCTGGTAGGCATGTGGTACTAGTAAACTACGTTTCAAAAACAACAATCCTAGTATGATTAATATAGTGCTTAATAAATAAACGTGTATCTCTTGTATGGTAAACAAATGTCCCGAGACAGCCCAGTATACTAATAAAATGAAAAGTAACATTCTTTTTCTTTTATATTAATTGCATTTTTAAAATATTGTACTATTTATTTTATAATTATCGTGAAATCAACAGTTTTATATTTTGCCTCAAAAAATAAGAGTAAAAATTGAAAACTAAAACTTCCAACAACACTGATCATCAAGAATGTAGTGAAAAATATTTTTAAAATTCTGAATAAACTTCAAAATTCCAATTTCATTTTTTTTGCTTCGAAGTATTAAAAATGTCGCACTTGACAATCCTCTGGACTTCCAAATCTTTCCATTGTTGTTCATTTTTGTTGTTGTTCACAAGTTTCTAACCTTATTTCAACATTTAACCAAAACTTCAAACATTTTTTTAATCAGTTAAAAAAAATAGTTAAGATTGACACCTTGTTTTAAAATAAATAATATCCAGATGCAATAAAATATTACTAGGACTAAAATAAGTTTGTGGATACAAGTGTATTTGTGGTGATAAATAAATCCAAATACAGTTATGTGTGAAAAGTCCAAATTGTAGTCAAGCTATAGCATGAGTAAGCCAATGTGTTCCTACTCTTGTGATGCAACTCTAAAACAAATCTCTAAATCTGATAAATGCTAGAGAAAGTACATTTATCAAGATTAGTTTTGCATAGTGGATGCTTGTATGTCGGTAGTATGTGTATCAAGATGAATAAATTGCGTAACTGAGAGAAAAAGCTCTGCAAATGTTGCACGAGTGATTTCTGAGTCCTATTAAAACATGAATGAATGTGGTGTCACAAATAAATGATTATTTCCTGAAATCATAAACAACTTGTTTTAGTAACTTTGAAACTACATAGAAATATAAAAACAATACTATCATATAAAATGTTGTTCACGGAACAGAAATACTGCTTCCACAGAGAATAGATTAAATGAGAGAACATAACATAAGGAACACATGTAATAGCATGCAGATGTAGACTGAACACCTGTGAAATTAGTAAAACCTGCATTTGTATTAAAATAAAGTATGTTATCATCTACATTGTTTTGTACTTTTTATAAGATCTTTGTCAACATAACAGATTTTTCAAGACTGTTCTTGCAAAGTCATCTATTCAAAAAAAAAATTATACCCTCCATTTCTTTTTCAAGAAATAAGTGATTCCGTATTAAACTTCAGTCTGTTGCTGACAGCAACACCTTCCACAAGCGAATTAACCAGTAAGAAAATAAAACTTTCTTACTTTAGCCTAGTGTGGTCTTTACAAACCTTAACTTTTGTCTTTTTGACAGTTTTTTTTATTTTTTACAGAATAAAGCAGGTAGCTGATTCAGTAAAAGCAACTTCCTTTTGTTATCAAAACTAGTACATGTACAGGGTGGCCTGTAAGTCCCTACTCATCCATATATCTTATGTATCCAGTGTATCTGTGAGCTGTCACCAGTATTCTTGCGCTCATGTACCCACATACTTGTCACAATATGCTCTTCAAGTGTAAATGGGCTTACATCTGCCATATTTCTCTGAAAAAAAAACATGCATAATTGAATATAACATAACATATGGATTGGTAGAGACTTGTAGGCCATTCTGTACATTATTTTTTGTTATAATAAAGACTGTCTTTAGATTGTGTCTAGTCTCTTTATTTCCTTCTCACAAATTCAGTTGTTCATATAAATTCAAAGCTACTATGTAACACATTTTTCAAATCTGTTGTTAAGCAGACCTATTTTATTACTGATGAAGAGTAAGTTTTAAGTGAATGTACTACACCATTCATGGACTTGTTGACTGACATTTATTTACAATGCAGAGAGAGGACAAAATCACAAATTTATTTGAAAATGTAAAGCTATTCATTGTTTATTTTACAATTGGAAAAATGATCATAATTCCTTTTCACAAATTCATAAATGTGTTTCCAACCTTTTCATTCTGTCAGTCAAACAGATCACTCATGGGCTAAATGTTCCATTACAAGTCGTTTCTCCTGGTGGTCCAAGTTTCTTAAATAAAGTTTGTGCATGATTCTAGTCTCTACAAGTACAGTGCTATTTTTGTAAAGAGGGAACAAAAATTACAACCAGTCAAGAATATTTAGTAATATAATGAATTTTTTTTTATTGAAGCATTTTGTAATAAGCCTTAGTAACAGGATATACTTGAAACTAGTCAGTAATTTTCACTTGCTGTCCTTTTCCTCTAGACTGAAATGAATGGAGACATACTGAGTTTGTTAAAGCAATGTTGCTCACTTCAAGAAGAAAGAGCCCACACTTATCATCTGTTCCAAGAGTAAGTAATGTTTTTTTCTCATTACACATGATTAATATCTATATTTAGAATTCGCTGTTAAGTGTTTTAAATCTTAGATCACATTTCACTTTTTCATTGTTGAAAATTGTATGTTTTGAAATTTTTCATGGTGCACAGCTTCTTGAAGTTGTTTTAAAAACTTTTATGCATCATATTCATTACTGTGGATTCATTTACTGTAAATAAGCCACTTGAAGATGTATTGGAGTTTTAAATATGGTTGGATGTTTTCATTTTTAATCATTTGGTGAAACTGAGTGTCCTAGATATAAGTAGATAACTATTACTTTAGCTTAGAAGTATTGATCATTGTAATTGTAAAACTTAAACATAGTAGTAACTACTTTGTTACATTTATGCGTGTTGATGTATTTTATCAGTTCTTATGTACCTTAGTGTTCTTGATCAAAATGTCCCTGCTTGTTTAAAGATTAAAATGTGCTTGATATCCTCATATTTAGCAGTACTTGTGTAATGTTGCATACTATTTTAATTGTGGCACCTTGTTATATGTGGTAATTATTTTCATATTGCCTGTATCTTCAAAATAGTTAATACCAGTTGAAGTGGTATGTTTTTATGATTAATATCTTGCAGAAAATAAGTTGTTTGAGAATATTACAGTGGTGTTACCTTAATCTTGATATATCTGTTACTTGCTAAGTGAAAAATACATGTTGAATTTAATTTTTTAAATTGCAACAGTGATGAGGATGAATGCCTTGTAATAGTGTAGATTATGATGCAAGATCTTCTGCTTTTTAGTCAAAATAATCTTACTTTCTCACCATTTTTAGGCCAAACTGTGTTATAAGTCATATCAGAGAATCTGATTCTTGTTTCTCCAACCCAAAGCTCAAGTGTACAGTGCTTTGAACTGTACCAGTAGATAACTTACATTATGCTCTGTTATCCCATACCACAAAGTTCATTTTCACTATGGTAATTGTACACAATCGGTGACATCATTCCATTGAAGTTCAAATATCAAGTGCTAATGAAACAGTCGGGAGGTTTTGTGGTTCATCACTAACTAGGAACTGGTGTGAGTTCTTGTAGTTGTCTATTATATATCAAGTATGAATATTTACATCTATAAATCTCATTGTTATGGACTCATTTCCTGCTAGCATCCCACTGGAAACTGTGAAAGAAAATTTACGTTTTCATTTTCTCTTTTGGAATTATTTTTTACATCTAAATAGCTTAGAAGTAAGATAGATAATTAAATATTGGCACTAATTATAACTCATAAATGCATTGCTTCTCTGTAAATCATTTGCAATACTTTAATAATCAAAAATAGAGGATAAAAACAGGACATATCTGATAGCATTCACAACAAATAATTTTTACATTATAATAAAAACATGAATGGAAACTCATTCTTTCCAATGCATATCTGTGTCACGCTTTGTAATTTGTATTGGAATAACCATGTCAGGTAATAAACTTGTTGTAACTATTCAATAATCATTTGTTACACTGTGTTAAAACGCCAGCGTATAAATATAAAAACTGTTAAGTAGGAAAGGATGATAATTGCAAATCTTGAAGAGATTTTTAAGTTTGATCTGTGATTCTAAATTGTACTGTTTTTAGAATAAATACAGAAAAAGTTTTGTTACTGCATAAATAACAGAATGTAATATTTACATGTTTATTATGAAGTTTGTATGAGTTTGTTGCAATTAAATAACTGGTTGTATCACATGGCAGTATTGAACCTTGAAAGAATGGGTGTGTGTAATAAGATTTTTTACATGTTTAAGCTACTTTATGAGTAGTCTAGAATTGTGTAATGTATTGATGATACCATTACTATTGAAGTCAGAGATGAGAGTCGATGTCTTAACAAAATTTCATTAAATGATTCTTTACAATATCTTTAGCTGCTCTAAACACAAATGTTACATGGTAAAACATTTCACTGAATTTTAATAATAACAGAACTGCCCTGTGTATTTCTTATCATAGTAATACAACAGCTTTGTGTTTTTTATATTCTAATGATATTGTTACCTCATATTTTTCTTGTCCTAAAAATACTTCCTGTAATAGCTACTGTAAATAAATTTTAAGCAGATTCTTTACTTAAGATTATTTCATGAACAAAGTTTCAAGTAATTCGATGTACAAACTGGTTTCATAAAGACTCGTGAGGAAAAGTATAATTAAACAGATCAAAAAGGAATGCATAATTTATAATTGTGTTTTGAATTTTGTGCAAAGCTACTCGAGGGCTATCTGTGCTAGCTGTCCCTAATTTAGCAGTGTAAGACTAGAGGGAAGGCAGCTAGTCATTACCACCCACTGCCAACTCTTAGACTTCTTTTATCAATGGATAGTGGGATTAACTGTCACATTATAACACCTCCACAGCTGAAAAGGCAAGCATGTTTGATGCGACCGGGATTTGAAGCTGCCACCCTCGGATTATGAGTTGAATTCCTTAACACTCTTGGCCAGGCCGGGTCCAATTTATGATTAACTCAAGTCTTTCATAAGTGACATCTACTATAAATTAGAAACCTCAATAGATAATGAAATTATATAAATATATATGCACTAAAAATTTTCTTCAGCTATCAAATACTGAACAGAATGCTGAGTAGGTCTACAAATTAAAAATCCAGGCATCACTGATTGAAGAGCAAAATAAGAGATACAAAAGTGTTCCTAACAAAAGGTAAACTTATAAGCCTCTTTATTCTATTATACTGCTTAAATTTAATAGGTATTTATTGCACAAATTGTAGTAATTTTGCATAACTTTTGAATCAACTTTTTGCATGAAATTGACTAAATATAATGTTATCAGTGTTGTCAGAAAAAATCTTATTCTGAATTGTAGTATATCATTCTTTACTGCTCTGATTTTAATAAAAATTTATTTAATCTTAAAATCTCAAGCACATTTTTTATTTTAGTGCTTCAAACAATCAGGATTACATTTATAATTCAAGTTTATGATGATGCAAGTTAATAATTCCTGTTACATATAGGATATCTAATAATTGTACCTTACATTCCCCTTCAGATTATTAAGTGTAAAATTGTTTTCATACCTCAAACAGCCATTTTGCTTAAAACATAAAATCAAACACCTGTGGCTGATTTAGGTGTAAAAAACAAAGTTAAATGCTTAAATAAACATTTGAAGTGACAAATCAACCATCTGAATATAAAGTAGAATTTAAGACCACGTTTATTATTACTTTATAGTTCAGATGGTCGATTTATTTTAAGTGCTCATTGAACTGCAATAACTAGAAGGTAGCCTATAAATTTTAAACTTTTTCATTACCACCTTTATAGATAATTCTCTCATTCCCAGGCTGACTTTTAGGTGTAGAATAAAATATATATTTTAATATTTTATTACTTGGATGAGACTAGTAAAATTTGGCAAGTTTGTCAAAGACTCTTAATTTCAAGTGAAATCTAAATCAACTTGATTATAAAGCCTTAATGGCCAGTTTCAATGTTATATCCCTCTTTACAGAAGTTCCAACCACTGAAGCCTGCAAGATAGCCTTAGAACTCTATATCCACGACCCTTACCCATCAATAGACATTCCCAGCAACCCTCATAGAATTCACCACGATGAAAACAAACTTCATGTTCAACAGCCAAAATACATACAAACAAGCATGGGCAACCCAGTATCACCAGTTCCAGCCACACACTTAAATTTTTCAATCACATTAACTCTATACATCCGAACAGGAAGAAAGCAATCAAATATCATTTCTTAACCTCAAAATTACAAGAACCGATACACAGTTTAAAATAGAAATCCATCGAAAAATCACCTATACTGGACTATATTCTTTGGGACTCAGCACATGAAACAAAACAAAAACAGTCATAAAACAATACTTCATCAACATCAAGTTTCCTTCACAAACCTTGGAAAGCATTATACTCGCACACCTGGAGAAAAAGCAAAATCAACTAACAGGTGTAAATATACCCCACAATTTAAAAAAATCATGACACCATATATGGCTGCATTCCACATATTCCCAACATCAGCAGAAAAAATAACCAACATTTGGCAAAAAAACTAGTAACAAAATATGAGATTCCAGTTAATACCAAATTTATTCAAACACCAGGCACAAAACTGAGGTCTATACTGTGTAAAAACTACACTGACAAACACCACACCAACATTATTTATAAAATACAATGTGATAACTGCCATGACTTCTATATAGGAGAAACAAGTAGAAAAATGGAAACCAGATTCAAAAACATAAGTCACCTTAACTACAACATAACCGTAGAAAACACTCAAATAATAAATAAACAAACATAAACAAATGCAAAATTAAAGAAGCCTTACTTGTACAACTTAAACCCAAAATAAACCAATACAAAGGAACACCTTTATTCCTATATTAAAAATAATAAAATTATATATTCAAACATTTAACACTGCCCACTACATTCAAACTCAGTTACACAACCCCTTTCAAACATGTGGTCAGCTTACGGTCAGTTACCTCCTTCTTTCTTTGTGAACCTGATGATGATCAAAGAAAATCAAAATATTGTTCGCTCTATATAAAATATTTTCTCAACCCTAACGAGCCATTTTACATATATAAAACATGATATTGCTGTAATAATGGCTGTTTTCATTACAGTATTTTCTGTATGGTTATTACCATTCATTTCTAGAGCCCACAAGATCTACTTAAAGACTGCCCCACAGTATGACTTTGTTCGTTTTCGCCAGTTAGTACATGAGATTACTCAAGAGTTCAAAAGAATCTCCGAAGGAATAATAAGTATTGAGCAACGTTTGAGAACAGAGTTCAAATCTTCTCATTTGGCTGATATTATTTCTCAACTGCAAGAAGAAGAAAAGACAAAACTAGAACTAGTAAGATCCCATTTAATAACATGTTTGTGTGGATTTGAATATCTAATGTGATCAAAACCAAGTGTTAGTTATAAATGTACACAACATATATGTAATAAATTTAGTAATCTGTTAAATATTGATCATTTCACCATGAGTATCAGGTATGTTTGTTTGATGCTAATGTACCTTGTGATGCTTTTCTCCTTTGTTTACATAAAATAATATCCAACCTTTTTTGACTAGTGGTACATTGGTAGTTAAATTTTAGTACATCTTAAATTAATTTTAATTTCAAGTTATACATGTACAAAAAGTTATGTTTTTCACAGTAGGCAGAGGTGTGCAAGTCCTCCAGAGAGAAGAGCAAAATTTCCAATGCACTGATAATTGTCAATTAACTTACTATTTAAAGAATTGAAAATTGTATCATTTCACTTTCATTTATGCAACAAAATGTTAAGTTTCTTGTCGAGAAGTACACTATACTTTTAATGCTTTTCTGTTCTCACATCTGGTAAATGTCACATTAATTTTGTACATATGTAGGTGTAGCACATGCCTTTAGATTCCTTTATTTTTTCTTTGAAGACTGTCAAACTCCAACTTGCCAAGCAAAGTGTCATTGACCATCCAGAAGAACCAGAAAGACAGGCATCGGTCATTGATCTGAAGCACAGGTAAAACTGATATTATTTAATGTTCGAATATATTTCCATAGACACATTTCATTCTTAATTTAAATTGTGACGTTTATTATTTTTTGCATTTAGAAGTTTGTCAAAGACCTAATCATAGAATAATTTTTGTTGTTTTTTTCAGATTAGGAGATGTAGTAGAAAAGATCAATGAATATTTAGAAGAGTTGAGATACAAGATGCAGGAGTTGTAAGAACAGCCTTAACTGCTGATAACAATGTACGTCTTCCTTTCATAATATGAAAAAGTTAATGGGCTATCATAATGAAGTCTTCTCACTTTTATTTCAGTCTTCATAACTCGTGTTTATGAAAATGCTAGACTGATTATTTATATTCTTGATAAATATTTTAATATTTACCTAAATAAAGTTAACCTATTTTGGGTGTAAGAAAAAAAATATTGTTCTTATTTAGACATCATTCAAAAGGGAGCAGGGCTTGTTAAAGTCTTCACCACAATGTAACTCAAAGAAAAGGATTGTTTTAATTCACTATAATGGTAATTATTTACCAAATTATAACTAATGAAGTTTGAATGTTCACATGAAATATATTCATTTTCCATGCGTTTGAATCTTCAAAACTATTGTTTCCTGTTACATTTGTAATATTATATATACATTTAATAATTATAAAAAATATTATAGTCAAGCATGTTATTTTGGATTTAACTACATAAAAGCATTTGTTACATCTCAAAACTGTGACATTACTCATCTTGTATAACACAGTGTTTTGTTAGTATAGAAAATGATTTCACAAAAGGATGTCTGTTCATAAAGTTAGTGGTTATTCCACTGTATATTATAAATGAGCTGTTAAAACTAAATTTTTTCACAAACAGTAGTAATGTGTAACACATGGACGTTTATGGGCCATAATAAAAAATCTCAATGAGTAATTAAACACCATCATGAGGGTCTTTGTAAAACACACTATTAACAAAAATTACTCTTCTACTGCAAATGTTATCAAAGTTTGACAGATGGATTAAGACTTACAATTTCATCAAGGTTTAAAGTAAAGAATTGTATGATTCAAAATAACTAAATTTATCTAAGTTTGTCAGAAAATTGTTTTATTGTTAAACTTATCACTACATACTTCTTAACAGAATACAAGAAAAAAAAGTGTCAGATGAATAATGACTTATAGTTTGTCATGTTTGAAATGACCACCAGAGCAAACGTCATACCAACTGAAGTGATCCAACAAATTCACTTGCATTAAATAACTTTAGTGAAATCTGTTGTGTGAAATATCACTCCCACAACTTATGGTACTTTTAATTTTCAAATAGCCAAAATCTGCATGTGTCAGTTCAGTGATACAAAAACAACATATTTGGTTCAATGATGTAACACATTTAGTTAATTTACATCCTTAAATTTCAATTGAAAGACATCAATTTTTTTTTACAGTTCTGATTTTAGCATATTTTTGCTACTAGGTTCCTTTATGCATCAGTGTTCTAGACTCCTTCAGCCTTTGAAGGTTCATCAAAATTTTCAACTAGATCTGTAAAAAAAAAAAAAAAATCATACTTTGAATAATGGTAAAATAATTTCCACAAGTTTCTGACATACAAACAAGTTTCACTAGTTAAGTACACATCATAAGACGATGCAATTTTAACTTTAACCTTTTAACTAGAAACTGTCATTTATTGGAACTTTATGCATTTAAAAGAATTTTATTTTTTGAGCTAAAGAATTCCTAGTTTGTTTTGGAAGATTAAAATGCCTTTATATGAGTATGAGCTACAAGTATAATACTACAGTTCAGTTTCATTTATAAAAATTTAAATATTTAATACACTGAATATTTTACTAATACCCAGGCTGTAAGTTTAAACTGTAAACAATGATTTCAAGTTTATAATCAATGTAAGTTAGGTCAACAGTATTGTAAAATGCTGCAAGTGCAAGATGTAGAAAAGCTTTTCTATATTGCATAATGCAGTTAGAACAGTCACTTCAACAATAAAATACTTAACTAAGTATTTTATAATGGAAAATTATACATTATGGATAAGAGTTTACGTAAACTTAAAAGCGACTTTTTGGCCAAAAAAAATTGCAACACTTATGTATTTCAACTGTTCATAAAAGATAACTTTACTTTAGCCATGTTGAAGATTTTTCAAGGCTACACCTGAGGAAAATAATTCAAATGTCTTAAAATTATTAAAATATTAAGTCTTTACACATGCTTAGTTAATTTGACTTATCTTAGAATTAAGAAACTAGATATATACTCTAACTCTAAACCTACAATTTTGTGAAGAAATTTGGCAAACCTTCAGCAAGAAGTCCAAGTCTGTTATAAACAATAACCAAGGTTTTTTAAAACGTTTATTTCTGTGAAAGATTCTTCAGTTTCTAAAGATTTTACTGAGTCAGTCTAGATAAAAGTTTATTTCCATACTAATAATAAAAATGCTTCTTATATTTGCTTATTTCCTTTGAATAACCTCAAGAACTCTTAAATTGTTTTATATTTTGTTCAAAACTGTAATTTTTTTAGTTTTTCTATCCTCACATTACTGTAAAGAAATCATTAATATACAGAGAAAAGTTTAAACATTTTTCCTTTTGCAATGGCTGCAGTATTTATCAGAAAGTTCTGTATCACTAGACTTAAAATTATTTTTTGTTCAATTGCTACAATGTATCACTGGAACAATGAATCATGAGACATTCATGAGCTACTTCCCATACAGCCAGTGTAAACAGTGATCCAGATCCATATTTGGTACTTCAGACGTTTTACATTACTGAGCATTTTGTCAAGTGAAGTTGAGAAGTTTATTTTTAAATTTTAGTTACTGTTGTCAAAAGATATATATAAAAATAAGAATTTCTTGTATTTACTGAATACACACAACTATTTGCACTCTAGTAAAATGACATTTTCCCTAAGCCTAACAAATTTGGTGTTCAAAAGAAAAATTCATTTAAAAGCATAGAAGTATATAAGAATGCCTAAAAATTGATTTATTCTGCTTTCTAAAGATCTTTAAAAATTTCTGTTACTGATCAAAGCACCATGTCTGATCAACAAAAACCAAGAGTCTAGACAGCTAAAGAATACTGATGGGTAAATTAAAGTTTAACATTTATACTAAGAACCTGTTTCTACTGGTTACAAGCATGTCAGAAATATAAAGTTGATTATCAAACAATGTCAGGAGAGAGGAGATAAGTAGAAAGTTCAAATTTTAGATTTTTGCTTGTTATATACTGTTTGTGTTTCTAATTACTTGGAAATCAGGGCTCAGATGCTTCATGTTATGCTGAAATATTTAGTCTGAGAATTTTTTTAAATGAAAATTTAGATCATTTAAAGTTGGAATCCATGCAAAGTTTGACATATAGTGATTATAAAGCTCTCTTAATGTTCAATGTGATACTAACAAACCATGACTTACACACTTTCACCAGGTCACATGGAAAGAATAAAATGATGTTAGTAATAGAAACAATAAACAAATGCACAGAACTCATAAAATAGCATGTAAAATGTAATTCTAATAATTGAAAATTAGCAATACTCATCTTGAAAAATAACTGATAAGACAAGAGAAAATAAATGCAGTATGGCCTTCTCAGGTTTTGTGTAAAAAATGCAATATAATAGAAATAATATTTGCTATTAAATTTTCCTTCAGCCACTGAAGTTAGACGGAGGTTGTATATTCATTGTATTTGCCAGCAAGAATTCTCAAAAATGACTGGATGTATTTGGACTCTGACCCAACTAGGAAGCAATTAATTTTTTTTATCAAAAGTCAATGTCATAAAAACTCCTATCTGTTAACATGTGGTTTGATTTCTCACACTGTTCTGCTCTATAACTCAGTCAAAAACTACTGAAATTTGATGAAACTGGAAGGACATGTGTAGAATATCATACCTTACTGTCCTGCCAAAAGTGGTTCATGTCTGTTAGTGGTGATGAACACACATTTTGTATTTTTTGAGAGCCAAAAATTATCAATGCTTTGTGACAGAGAAGGTTTCTACAAAGTGCTCTTCTAGTTATAAGTAAGCCTACAAACACTACTAAATAACACACACTGCATTTAAGAGGGAATAAAAATGACTGATTGATTTAGTGTTTTATGGCACAAAGCAGCGAGACTATCTGCACCAAACATCCTATAAAAAGATAAAAATAAAGTGAATGTAGTAAAAGACACAAAAGGAAATGAAGGTAAAACAAAGTTGACACCTAGTCTACAATGGTAAGAGAGAAAGCAGAGTATAAGAAGTTGTAAGGTATGTACTCTAGCAAAACAGTAATGATCATAACCCGCCAGGACGATAACAGGTAAGCTAAGGAACCACCATCAGTCACCTGAAGTTGGCCTTTCCAGTCCTGGTTTCAAGTTGTATCATAACAGCTATTATCAAAATGTAAAACAATAGAAATTTAAAAAGACACATAGCAAAATCGTAATAATTAGTAGCCAAATGTCCAGTAAAAAGATATTCAAGTAAATGGAGTAAAATTTGTTAATGAAGTTAATGAAGGAAAAACAAAACAGCAATTAAAACAGAAAATGGCACAAAAACCAATGTTGACATCTAGTCTACAAAGTTGCAAAGGACTACCTGTAGTAGAATGGTAATGATCATAACCCGCCAGGAAGACTAACAGGTAAGTATAAAAACCACAGTCAGTCACCTGAAGTCCTGGTGTCGAGTTATTAATGTTCTGGCCATTTTTCCAATGTCAAATTGAACTAGGGAGATTGAGACTCTGAAAAGGGAACCACACTTGAAAAGGTGTAATGAATAAATATCAAAAATTTAAATGAGGTTAAAAAGATTAATGGCCTTTAAAAAACAAAAAACTTTATGAAGGTGGACAGTATCACCATTACCAATAACACTGTCCAATGTTACATATAAACCCTGGGACAGAACATTTTGTTTGAAATAGTGCCGTTGTTGAGAGTCGTAACAATGGCAAGAAAGTAAAATGCGGCTTATAGTGATTTGAGTGTTACTCAAATTACACACTGGTGCATCAGTTCCAGATAAAAAAAATGACGAGTTAAAAAACTGTGGCCAATGCATAGTCTAATTAGAACAACTTCCTCCTTCCAAACATTACAGTAGCAAGACGACCAAAGCCCAATATAGGGTTTAATTTGAAAATTCTTGTTGTCACATTGCTCACTCCAAGTGGACTGCCAGCTGGCACGTAGCCAAGCCTTGAATACAGGCATATTTCATGTATGGAATAGGCACAGTGGTGACAGTGCTGGAGCAGATAAATATAGCTGTCGTGTCTGCAAGCTCGTTCCCGCGAATACCAACATGGCCTGGTATCCAGAAAAACTGGATAGAAGTAGATGTTAATGAGAAATGGGCCAGTTGGTTTTGAATATCAATGAGAACAGGGTGTGAGTCAACGTCAAGTGATTCCAAGGCCAGCAGAGAAGTAAGGGAGTGAGTATAAATAGTGCAGTCAGAGTACTGCTCAGCTTCAAAATGATCCAGGGCAAGAGATATGGCATACAGTTCAGAAGTGAACATGGAAGCTGTAGAGGGGATTCTGAGTGCAATCACCGAACCGCAACAAACCATGGCAGAACCCACAGAATTACCTGATGTGGAACCATCCCTATAAATTAGAATGGAATGATTGTTCGAAAGACATTCAGTAAATAAAAAGATGGTACTTCCAACTGTGAGTATCTGCTTTTTTCAGATGACTTAAAGAAAGGTCATATTTGGGGGCTGTAATTAGCCGTGGGGGGGAATGGACTGACCAGTGGATTCAGCAATGTTATCCAAGAAAAGACCCAATTCATCCAATTGCTTCTGGATGCAAAGGCCAAAAGGAGCAATGGCAGACCATCTATTTTGAAAAAGTAAGGCCCACTGAGGAAGGAAAACACATCCCCAAGTGGGATGCTTTGGTAAGGAGGAAAGTTTTGAAAAATACCGTGAAGACAGTTACAAATGGCAAAGGTGCAGAGAAGGTTCGTGAAATTCCACGTATAAGCTCTGAACTGGGGAGGTGCAGAAAGCCCCAGTTCAGAGTCGAAATCCTTCATGATGAATGGGGTCCAGCATCTTTAATGCTGAGGGTTTGGCAGCACCATAGACCATTGATCCAAAGTCAAGTTTTGAATGAATAAGAGCACGATATATCTTTAACACAGAACATTGATCCGTTCCCCAACTGGCAGTAGAAAGGACATGGAGGATGTTCAGTGCTCTTGTGCATTTGACCCATAGCTGCTTTAAGTGTGATATAAAGGTCAGCTTATGGTCAAAGATAAGCCCTAGGAACTTGGTCTCAGGGACCACTGGCAGTGAAACTTCACCGATACAGAGTTCAGGATCAGGGTAAATACCCCATTGGCAGAAAAAGTGCATGCAAATGGTTTTAGAGAGAGAAAAATTAAAGCCAGATGTGTAAGTCGTTGACATAGAGCCTGTTTGCAACAGTGAGAGGGAGTTGTTCAGTGATGGGATTTCTCTTTATACTGAAAAGTGTGACACTATAAACACAGCCCTGAGGGACCCCAAGTTCCTGTACAAAAGAATGAGAAATTGTCGAACCCACATAAACTTGGAATCTCTTGTCCATTAAAACTTTTTCAAATAAACATGGGTAAATGGTCACATAACCCAAATATATGGAGGTCTCATAAAATGCCATACGTCCATGTTGTGTCATAAGCCTTCTCAATGTCAAAGAATATTGAAACAAGATGTTGGCATTTGAGAAGGCTTCTCTGATTGATGTTTCAAGTTGAATTAGGTGGTCCATGGTAGAATACTGTTGTCGGAACCCCACTGGGTGGGCAAGAGGAGGTTGTTTGATTTGAGGAACCAAACAAGATGAGCATTAACCATCCTCTCTATGGTCTTACAGCAGGGGTTCCAAACTGCTGCTGTAGACCCCCTAGGGGTCGCAAAGCCTTGGCAGGGGAGTCATGTAGCCTTGTTAGAAGTAGCTTGGGATAACATTAATTTTACTTCATCAATTACATTTTCATGCTCTTACAATTTTTTGTTTCGGTGCAAAGCAAAATGTGTACTACGTTAGTTCAGTGTCATTAGGTGATGTTATGGGTGTATGTGTGCGTGCCTGTGTGAATGTGTATGTATGTGTACTAGTAAGTAGCGAGTATGTGAGTGCACGCACATGTACATATGCTTGTGTGTCTGTTTAGCTGTAATTGTGTGTGCTCGCTGTCGATACACGAGTTAAATGTCATGTATCTGATTGGTGGATGACGAATCGCGCGACTGGCCACGCTCCCTTCCCTCCCAATACTTACCCCATCATTTATCTACCTGCACCCCCGCAAGTAGTCAGTGTAAGATCTACAGTTGCTAAAGCGTTCATTATTCAACATTTTTATTTTATTTTAACAAGAAGATAAGTGAGCAGTAGAGGTGAGTTGTGGCCATGGCTAAAACGGCACAGATACTCAGAATGCTACCTCAACATTGGCTTCACCATTGTGCTTGCCAATGACGGCAGCGAGAAACCACAGTGAGTTTTGTACCATGCTGTTCTGAGTGCAGAGTCAATGAAACCATCAAAACTCAAGCGTCATCTCGAGAGGAAACATCCAGAACATGCAAAGAAGGGTTTGGATTTATTCAAATAGCATGAACGGTGTTTTAAAAGCCAAAGAATCAATAGAAGTGGGTTGTTTCAGCAGCCATAGTGGAAGCTTCATATGAGATTGCATTCAAAAATGCCAAACAAAAAAAGCCTCACACAATTGGAGAAACACTTCTTAAATGCTGCATGATGAAAGCAGTAAATCTTATTCTTGGAAAAGCCAGTGCAAAAAAGATGCAGCAAGTATCCCTGTCAAATAATACTATACAGAGGCGCATTTCTAAAATATCTATGGATGTGAAGGAACAGGTTTTGAATGAAATCAAGGGTTCTCCTTTCAGCTCAATAAGTCAACAGATGTTCATGTTCTCAGTTGCTTGTCTTTGTGAGATGCATTAATTCAGGTGACATCAAAGATGAATTCTTATTCTGCAGTGCACTTGAAACCACAACAAAAGCTGATGATGTCATGGAAAAAGTTTCAACTTTTTTTCAAGACGAAGATCTTCAATGGGAAAACATGTGGTGTTTGTATGGATGGGGCACCGGCTTATGCTGGGATCGAATTCAGGATTCCAGTCGAGAGTGAAGAAGCTGGCAACTCAAGCAAAGGGCATCCACTGCATCATCCACCAATATGCTCTCGCCAGTAAGACTCTTCCTGCTTCTCTGCAGGAAGTGCTTGAATCTATAATCAAAATTGTAAATAATGTGAAGACTCAAGCACTCAACACTCGCCTATTCAAAGAACTATGCAAAGACATGAGTGCTGACTACGAAGTCCTTCTCGTCTACACAGCAGTATGTTGGTTGTCAAAAGGAAATGTTATTAATCATGTCAATGAAATAAAGCTATTCCTGGAGACTCAAGAAAGGAAAGATCTTGTAGCTCTCTTCGAAGATGAAGCACGGAATAAAAGGGTTGCATACCTATCCAACATTTTTGACCAGCTGAACAAGCTCAATTTGAAGCTTCAAGGAAGGGAAACACATGTTCTCCTTTTTCAAGATAGTTTTCGGGCCTTTGTTTCCAAACTGCAGACTGGCATAGGAAAACCAATCTTGGAAACATCGCTATGTTTGAAAAACTTTGTGGAGTGACGGATGAGTCTCAGATCCAACAGGATCAGCTCCTCAAGGATGAGATTACCAAACAACTTCAGTCTCCAGGAAAGGAAGCTGAGCATTACTTCCCTGAGCTATCACAGGAACAGGAGGCCCTGGTAAGGAACACATTTTGTACTGAACTTGATGTATCCAACATCCCAGATGAATTTCTGGATCTAAGGAACGACACTTCAGCTCGTGATCTCTTCAAGGTGAAATCCGTGACTCAGTTCTGGTGTGCTATGTATCAATCATACTCCAAAGTCAGCATGAGAGCTTTATGTGTCCTTGTTCCATTTGCTTTTACCTACAGGATTTTCCACTCTTGTCAATATAAAAACAAAGAATAGGAACAGATTGGATGTTGGAGATAACATGAGACTGGCTTTAACAAATGCTCGGCCAAGAATTTCAAAGCTTGCTGCTGAAATGCAACATCAGGCATCTCACTAGCTGGGTTGGATAACTGTTCAAACCTATGTTAATATTATTTTAATAAATATATATTCTTTTTGTGTATTCAGGTTGGACCATTGTGATTTCATTTGCTAATAAATAATTACAGAATTTTTAAATATTTTTTTAGATGTTTCTTTCCCTCTCGTTTAGAGATAATAAAAGAAAAATTAAGCTGCTGATAGTAAGACCTAAGTAGGGATCACATGGGTTTCAAATTTTTAGGTAAGGGGTCGTGAGTGCCAAAAGGTTGGGAACCCGTCTTACAGAGACAGCTCGTCAATGCAATTGGATGGTAGTTTGAAGGAATCTTGGGATCTTTCCCAGGTTTAGAGAAAGGTAAGATAATAGCCCGGTACCAGGCATCAGGAAAATAATTCTCCTGCCAGATTTGGTTAAAAACAATTAGAAGAATATCAAGAAAAGAAGGAAAGAGATAGCGCAGCATGTCATAGTGTACATCATCAGGTCCAAACAAATTTTTCTGCCAGACTGACAATGGGCCATTTTCAGTTCCACCAGTCTAAAGGGACAATTATAGTACAAAAAGACAAGCAGAAGTGCTAGATACCCGGCAAAAGCTTTCACCTAGAGTATTGGCAATGCTCCAGACATCAGCTACCTCTTGGCCATCAGAGAGTAAGATGGAAAGGGGCAGAGAATTGTTGTGCCCACTGACCTTTCAAATCCTGTCCCATATGACCTTGGAACTGGTAGTAGAAGATATGCTAGTTGTGAACTTAATCCAAGATTCCTTTTGGCTTTGACATCTTGCCCACCTAGCATCTGCTTGGACCCGTTGTAAAGCGATGCAGTTCGAAAGTGTGGGATTATCTACGGAAAGTATCCCAGGCCCGATTTTGAGCCTTCCGTGCCAAGTACCACCACGGACGAGGATATTGTGGAAAATGTGTCGAGGTTTCAGGAATACACTGTGCAGCTGGTTGTATAATACAGTCAGTTACCGCTGCCATACAGTCATTTATTGATGGCTGATTCACAATGGCAGGATCAAGTTTTGCAAGAGCAGGGAAAGTGGACCAGTCTGCCTGATCCAGATTAGAATGTAAACCTCGACAGTTCCATTATATCAAGGTGGCTGGAGAACCGTTCTGTTTATGACCATGTCTTTTTTCCTTACTGTCCTTATTCGAAGGAGGTCTATCAACCTCCATGGATCCTGCCCTGAGTCGATTGGGCAGGTCTTTGTTGTTGGAAGGGGATTCCAGTGACTGAGGATGCAAACAATTGTTTTGCATTGTGAGGTGGGAAAAAAGATGTATCAGAAGAAATGCCTGTATCTGAAACCAGAGGATGTGGATCTTGAGGTTTGTTGGAATGTATGGGCAGAACAGAGACAGAGATGGGTGTGGAAGTCGATTCATCAACCTTTTTAACCATGGAAGTCAAAAGGATTTTCATTTGTTTTGAGAACAATTCTCTTGGAGGCACAGAGAGATCTGTCTGGACTCCCACTGTAGTTGTGGAACAAAGTGCAGCAGCATACGTCCAAGAAAGAGTGGTAGACAGCAATTTCCAAGCCTTAGGATAGCTTATGAGTCGTTTTCAAATGTTGCACCTCTTTTTCCTCCAACCATTTTGGGCAAGAACAAAAGTAGGAAGGGTGAGAACCGTTGCAGTTGACACAATATAGGTCTGTGTCACACTCATAGGCATTGTGGTCCTTGCCACCACGAGCACATGCCAGGGAACCACGAAAGGATGTCTTTGAGTGACCGAACCTCTAACACTGGAAACATCGAAGAGGGTTTGGAATGCATGGCCATACCCTGCAAATTAGATAATCTGCCTTGATGGTGGCATGGTAATGTAAATGTCAGAATGAGGACAATGATCAACACCATAATTCCATCTTTGGAAGTGGAGATACACCTCACTGTAGAAACTCCTTGGGTGGAGAAACCAGTGAGAATCTCTGACTTGAGGACGTTCCTCAAATCCCTCTCAACAATAACTCCTCATGATAAATTCAAGGTAGCATGAGGGGTAACCTCAATAGGTACATCCCCAATTGATTTTGAATTCAAGAGGAGTACAATGTGTTGGGATGTGGGTGTTTCAACCAATGTCTCCAGATTGAAGCTTCTTTGCTGACTTTGGAGAGCCAGCAAGTCCCTCTAGTCCTTTCTGAATAAAAAAGGGGAACATTTGCCCTAAAGGTTTTTCTGAAAGAGAATGTCATATAAGAAAATGGGGTACAGATGTTGAAGATTGCTGCTCAGAATATTCAAGATGTGGTCATTTACCTGTTGACTGTTTTTTTCACTATTTTATTTAAATTTTTTGTTGGAGGATCTATAGGAAAAAAGGAAACTTTTGGAACTCACTGATCCCACCCAGCATAAAGCCCTATAAGGGGATGCACTATAATGTCATGCAAGGACATTGTCGCAACGCCAGGGTTTTGTGAGCACTTTACCCAAACATCAGCATCAGACACAATGTCCACAACACCCACTGAGAACTTCCAACACTGGCACTTGCTTGACTCTAGCCCAAGTGAACCAACCGAATGACACAAAGGCCACCCATCTACAGGAATTCAAGGCCAAAGTGGTGTGTTAGGGTTGGACTCCTCCGCCACCAAGATCCTCTCCTACCTTTCCCGGGTCACCACACACGGCAAACATGTGGGTGGATGTTTAGATCCTAGAGAAATTAAACTGAAAGAACAGAACCTTCCCTGGGAGGTCCCTTCACCATGTGCAAGTATCCACACCCAGGGGATGGGATTCAAACCTGTGACCTCAGATTCCAAGTCGAGCATCATAGCCTCCAGACCATGCTGAGTCTTAAATAATGTGGCTAACTTTTTTTGTCATTTTCTAAAAATATTTCTCGTCATTTTAAACATTCAAATGTTTTATTATTGATCAGAAAGTTCCATTTTCTAGTCAATTTTAACTTACCTACTCTTAATATATTTTTATATTGTATTTTACTGACCACACTAAAAACAATTGTAAAATATTTTAGTTAAGAATTGTTGAAACAGTTAGAATTATTATTTTTATTTATATGTTAACATGCATAAACTTGGTATCTCAAAAATCATGTGATGTGTAAAATACAATTGTGATCTTACAATTAAAATCTCATTACACAGGAATTAAAATAATCTTAACTAAAACATATACTACAATGTATTTTTTTTACACATTGCATGATATCCTTTATATTTCATACTGACATTCTTTCACAAACATTAAAGTGGATGAGATCAATATAAAATGCAAGTTTTTCAGTTCTTATCAAAGAATTAATCTTTACTTTTGCAGTCACATAATATACTTGTTGATAACCACATCAGAGACATGAATTTGTTTGTACACTTTTAAACTTAAACTGTGGTAAAAAATAACTTCCCATGTTTCAAATTAAAATCAAAGTATTTTTATGCATAATGAGTAATCTGCACTGAGCCCACCACAGGGATCAAACACTGAATTGTAGCATTACAAACCCTTCTTAAGCTTTTCACAAAACTATTATTATATTAAGACTAAATGAGAGTGGTTTTAACTCTGCAAATTTCTTTTCCAGTTTTTGCTATTAGTTTTCAGAGATCCCATTATCCTTCCTCTAAAATATTACTTGAATGTTAGAAAAATATTTTGAGGACCTTTTGCACATCTTATAATCTCAATTGTTTACATAAACAATTATTTTCACCTACAAAATAAGGTTTTTTGTGTGCTTTTAGCAATTACAATTTGAGGGAGTATTTTTGTTTCTTTCTTTGAGTAATATAAAAAAACAAAAAACTTTTAACATCTATATTTACCAGGAACTTCATCATCATCTTCATCATTAACTCCAGTATTTTCAGCCTGATCACCACCAGCACCTGGCAAGTATCCAATAAAATAATCTCTAGAATAGTGAGTAACATGAAACCTAACTAATAAAAACTTCCTCACAAAATTAAATAAAAAAACAGTGCACTTATCTCCAAACAAAATTACTGTTAAAAATAATTTAACTTTTGCAATGTACTTTATGGTGACATTACTAAGCTTCTAGAGAATTTACTTCCAAATACTCAGGCATACTGAATATATTAATACACGGTCCTACATTAAACTTCATAAAAAAGTTGTGTTCTAAATTACTATGATGAAAATTTTCAGAGAAATAAATATTTACTGCATATACTTCACGCAAGATTTTTTTTTTGTTATTGATTAGTAGCTCAGAAACAAATTTGTATTAAAATTTTAATATTTGAGAATTAATACTTCTTACACAAATTACAAAAACAAATTAAACTAAATCTCTAAACATTACTATCAACATCATATTAAGAGGGAACAAAATCACTTTAACAGATAAAATTTAAATCCAAAAATAATCAAATTAAGTCTACAGATGAAATATAAATGAAAATCTATGTAGAAAGCTGAAATCAACAGCTGAGAACTTTATTTATGTAGTATTTATATTATACTTATATTATTTCCACCACTAAAGGTAGAGAGAGATTAATTTTCACCCCTTTATTTTTCAGCAAGATCTTTCAAAAATGGCTGAATGGATTTGGACAAAGGGTCGTATAACAATGGACTACAACCAAACTTAAAAGTTATTAGTTTTTAAAGTGTCAAGATCATGAAAAAAAATATATTCCTATCTATTAACATGGAAACTGATTTCTTTTTTAAACACTGTTTGTTCTATAACTCAGTTATCAGAATTTAGACAAAATTTGATGAAAATATGAAAATTTTACAGCATAATGACAGAAAAATTTTCATAATTTTTGAGTGCCAAATATAATCAATGTCCCTCTACTTTGGATCTGTTTTATGCATGTCTGATTCTAGGACTGTTGTTTTATTAATAAGGCTATTTATAATTTCAACTTCAGTTATGCTGATACATGTTTTTATAGACTAAACATGGTGAGATGATTTTTGTTCTATCATATTTTAAAACTAACAATTATTTTCCACATACACTTCAACGTGTATTTGTTTAAAATCAAATAATGCCCCATCACAGTTCTAAAGCTTAAAGTAGTTTTTTGTTCAATTTTGCATGTTAA
Source organism: Carcinoscorpius rotundicauda (assembly GCA_011833715.1). Classification (NCBI taxonomy): domain Eukaryota; kingdom Metazoa; phylum Arthropoda; class Merostomata; order Xiphosura; family Limulidae; genus Carcinoscorpius; species Carcinoscorpius rotundicauda. The sequence goes on along the minus strand of CM022393.1, from coordinate 93,606,592 downwards.
AAAACACCATTTATGATAAAATTATGAACATATTATGTCAAATCAACAAATCTTTATATGTTAAACATTTGATACAACTGACATTTAATATTGAGAAATACATAAATCACTGCAGGAGCTCCAGAAGACCAAATTACTCATACAGAGAAAAATAAATTTCTATACAAAACATCACAAATGTTGGCATTTACTTTCATCACTTGATACTACAGAGAAGCATTCTTACCCACTGAACTTTGGATATCAGCTAGCCTCTTCAGGTGTGTCAAACTTTCTGCACCCAGTTGGTTTAATATGCCTGGTAGCATGTCTGTGATTTCTGCCCAAAAAAATGTGTTACAGATTAAGAATGTAGGTCAAATCAAAACAAATAGCACACAATAATCTCCTACTTCAAGACAAAATAAGACACATACAAAAAACATATATAATAAGGGACAAACATAAGTTTAATAGAGGCACTATTACTTACGTTTTGGTTCTGCGTGTCCCGTAATTGCAAATGTGTTGGCTGTCAGAGAGGCTTGCACCTTGGGATTGTTAAAGTGAAGCACTGTTCCATCGTCTTTAATCATGTTTACCTGATGTGAAATGTACAGTGACATTAATAATTTAACTTGCAAATAGTTTCTTTCTTGAAAACATTAAAAAATAGTCTAGTTGTTCTAAAAACTGAACATGAAGTTAAGTTAAAAAAGGTGTTGAAAGTATGCAGGATTTTCTACAAATGTATTTTTCTTTTTTTTATCTAAGAATCTTTCAAAATGTATATGTGAGTGAACATTTTTTAAGCAACTTGTTGGCTTCAATAGATACCTCATTGAATCTTTCTGATTATCACAAACAAGGTTTATTTGATTAACAATATAAGAATTATTTTTATTCATCGTCAAATCACACCCACAAGTGAAATGCAATATTCAAACACACTCCAGAATACAGATTAAGAACAAATAAGTGTATATGAAAACTTGTTTTGAGTTCAAATTTAATGTAGCTGATATTATTTCATTACTCTCTCTACAGTATTATGTTTTAATATATATTAACAATATGAAATTAAGAAATGCATAGCTTGATATCACTCAATCACTTTCTCTGGAGATTTAACACTGGCAGCATGCTATCTGAAACACAAATTTTCAATCTCAAAAAACAGCTGTTGCCATGATAATGTTATCACTATAGATAACACTAACAGTTTGCCTTGGAACATTGGTTTTATTTAGACATACAAACACTGCTGTATTAAACTAAAACTAGCAAAGTTGATAACTGTTTAACAGTATCATGACATGATGCTTGAGTTGTCAAAATACAGATCAGTTAGCTTTGTCTTCAATGCACCAAAATAATAAGATGCAAGGTTATTTTGTTCTCAAAGAACAAGAGTTTTCACAAATAAACACATCCATAAAACTAAAAAATTCTCATGAAGGAAAATTCATGGTAATGTTATATACAGTACTTATTGACAAGAAGTGGTAGTAAAGTTAATGTTAAACCTACATTAAATGTTACAGTGTAATATCAATTTTTCTTTGTAGTTTCATGCATCTCAAGCCAGCTACCCAGCTGAAATACAGGAGATAAAACCTTTCATACAATGATCCTGACTTGGAAAATAAACGTGGGCTCTACATTATGACCTTTTTCAACAATTTATTTGAAATCTTTTCAAACAATTTGTTAATTATCGAATATAAATCTAAAGGCTGTTCATCTGCAAAAATATTAAACATCCACTAAAAATACTACTGACTTTTATAAGTTGTCTCAATAGCTTTGAAATAAACAAATGATCAGTTTCCGCATGAAGTCAAGTTAATTTAAAAACATAGGGCCTGTTGGTCCATCTAGGCTGCCTTATCTGCTACACTACACTAAAATAACACACAGCTTTGTAACTAAAATATTTATCAAGCCTTCTTTTAAATTAACACATCCATCACATCTAAAAGACAACTTATATTTGTGTACTCTTGTATTACCATCCTCAACATTACATACAAAAAATGTTGATGCATCAACACCATCAATTCCCTTAACAATTTACTAAACACCTCCATTTGATCCCCTCTAATCTTTCTTTTTCAAGAAAAAAATACATCCAGCAGTACTATCCTGTCTTTATGACAATCTTTCCATCCTAGTAGTCCTCTTCTGAGCCCTTTCCAACAATCCAATGTTCCTTATAAGACAAGCCCAAGACTGAACACAGTATTTCAAATGTGATCTAACCAGTAACCTACACAATGAAATAACATCCTTAGACTTATTACACATTTCTATATTTATGACTTCACTAACAACAGCAGACTAATTGGATGAGTCAAGAGACTGTTCAACCAGAACAGATCCTTTTCTTCCATAATGCTATTGAAATTATTCCCACCAGACTTATAATTCAAATCACAGTATCTCACATGCATTTATTTATTATAATAAAAAAATCTGCCATTTATTTGCCCAATTCATTAAATACCCCAAATCATTTTGTAAAGTAGAAATATCCCCCTTACAGCCAGTAAACACCCCAAACCATAATATCAACACATTTAAGTAACACATTGACCATTGTTTCACTATGTCACTGATGTAAATCAAAAACAAAAAAGATTCTAACACTATTCCTTATATTTTGAGACCTGCTGCATTCACAAGAAAGAAAAAAAATATTTGCCTGAATAGCAAAACATGTTTTAATTTAAAAAATAAGAGATTTTTGGGGTAAAAATTTGGTGTGAAATAAATATTTTTTTACCTCTTCAATTCCAGGTATATTATTTACAGATAATTTTTTCAGTGAACTTTGAAGTTTCTTATCATCTGTAGTTGAAGTTCTGTGAACAACCTTTTTCTTGCGACGAGCTGTACCCTAAAAAAGTGTATACCCAAAAAAATTTAAGACAAAAAGTAGAAATGTAATATTGACCAAAAACTAAATCAATGGTCTAAATATGATCAGATAAGTGACATCATGAATATAACTCCTTGTCACATTAATCTCTGTTTACTCTCCTAAAAAGAAACAGGAAATGCAAACCTAGTTTGATGTTTGTAATCTAAACATTAACTATGGGATCTTATAAAATAAGATCATCAGCTTTTAAAAAGGTTTTTCTTGACTATTTATGTACCAAATTGTTTGTAAGACCCTCTCAATCAACCCCAGTAATTCAGAGATGCCAACTATTTCAAATGACTAAGCATAATGATTGCAGACAGAGCCCTTTATCATTTGCAGCTACTAGGCATAACCAATGTCTCTAAGCTGTTTATTATTATAACTATTATTTATTACTGCTATAAATTGCTCATTTATTACTGTATTTTGTGTATTCAATAAATAAATTTTAAAAAATTCTTTTGAAATTGTGTCTTTTATTTAGTTCAGAGCAACAAACATACTGGTAAACAACATTGAACATACACAAACAGTAAGCAGAAAAAGCCTTTGTGTAAGGACTAATTTATATCATGTTTATGACACTAATTGTAATAGTTTTTCAGCTGCTGAAACCTTTGCTTTCATGAGAATGTCTCTGGATGGTTGGGAGTTATAACAACATTGTCCATTTTACTGCATACACATCTTGTGTTATAAGACTGTTCAAAACTGAGGTGCTCAAGTTTGGTCTGAACTTGCTTTTGTTTCTAGTCACTAAACTAAATATCCTTTCACTGTCAGCATCAGAATGGAAGATTGTAAGAATTCTAAGCATAACCCTACACAGAATGTCATACTACTGGTTGTCATTTCCAGCTGAACTCAAAACTTGTCAACATTCAACTGAAGGACAGTTTCTGAGAAAGTATCAATTTGACAGTTCAAATATTGCCCTTCCAACTTGTCAGTAGTGTCATGCTCATGTGTATTGACAAGAACAAGATACCCGTCTGTGAAGAAGCGTAGAGAAGAGAAATCTTTACTAACTTCCAGTTTTGGATCAGCAACCTCTGTGTGAATCAGAAGTTCATCATTTAGATAGAAATGTTTCATCATGTAATTTGTAGCAGCAATATAGTATTTCTTAACACTGGTGTAGAAGCTGATCAGGTCCAGGTCCTTTTCATATTTAACAATGTATTCCTTGACAGCATTTCCAATAGAAACTGTCTCATCAGATTTGTGTAAGGATTCATTGTTGTACTCAAGTTCAGTGATGTTGCCTTCAAGATATTCTGGCTTGATGTATCTGACGAGTATATTTTTAACTTGTGTAATCAGAGTTCTATGCATAATGTGAAAACAAGGTTCTTCTCTTTGCAATATCAAATTGGCTTGCTCACATAGAGGAATTGCAGACTGAAGAAAAAACAAAATAACAAGTTCATTTTGTTGTTCAAGAAAACTGTTAACTTATCTAACTTGCTCTGTGCATAACTTTCCTTGGTTACTTCCTTGCTGGTTTGTTTTCTTCTCTTTTTTCATTGATTGTCTCTTCTTTAGTTCAAGGTCAGACTGCCTAAACATATATTGAGTTATGTCAAATATTTCTTTGTCTGCTTTTGGAGACTTGTCTTGTGTCCCTGTGTGGCTGAGAAGATATCCTGACTGTTAGTCTTGCTGCCTGACTGAGCTGCACATTTAGAACCTTTTGGATCTAGTTTTTCCTTTTCACAGTGAAAATACTTCTTCAATGGCTTTCACATGTCCAATATTCTGTTGATGCACTCCCAAGTAATAGCCATCTTGTGCTAACAAGTTGAGAATTTTTCTTGTTTCTTTGTTATACAATCCTTGAAACTCTGATATATTATTCTCTGCCAGCACTTTTGTCCAGCAAATAGTAGATATCTATCAATATATCAGAAACTGGGCAGTACAGTTTTCTGGATCTTTCTGGGCAGCAATATTCATGAGGTAACAGGCACAGCCCATGAAGTAAATGCTAGGCTGTCGTCTTCAGATGTGTCCCATCACATCTTTACCTATACCAGACATAAGTGAGGTATTGTCTGAAGACAAACTAAGACAGTTTTCCCATAGAATATTCTTCTCTTTCAGTTCATGGTCCAAAAGCTTGAAAATATTCTCTCCCATTGAAGCTTCTTTCCATTCCACCATTGTCAAAAGAGAAAAACAATTTTTCCAAGCAAAAGGTCAAGATATCATACAACTACTGGATATAGTTTTGAGTCATCCATGTCTGTGAATTTATCTGTGGCTAAACTATAAACACTGTTAGTAAGTATACTTGAAATCATTTTGTCATCTTCACAACCCACGTGTACAATGGCTGCAGTTTTGGTTCTGACACAGCCATATTTGTTTGCTATATCAGAGTCTGGGGACATTTTTCTGAACAGATGCCCTGCATGATTGACTATAGCTGGGGGTAAATTATGAGTAATGACAAATTGTGTGAACATCACTTCTGCATTTATGGTTTTATATTCTGAATTCTTACTCATAAATGTCGTTATCTGCATCATTTTTATCTTCGCCTCAGTCTTTTGTTGGTGAAATGCCGATTTTGTATGTCTGGAACAATCATCTATCCCACCATGCACCACAGAAAATTCGATGTGACAAACTGTACAAAACAAATAACTGAATATTTTGCACTATACCCTTTCCTAAATTTTTGATTCCAGTTTTAGTCCTTTTAGATTTGTCAGAAACAAGACAATCTGGTGAACGAGGCCTCTTTTTTTTTCCATCTTGTGAGCGATCGTATTGGTGTTTCTATGCCACTTAGAAAACAAGAAATACCCATCTATGCGAGCGCTGATTGGCTGACAAGCACTGATGATGTAACTATGAATTCCCCCACGTACCTAGTATAGAGAAGCACCACACACAAACTATTGGTAGATGTCGAAGATACAAATATTTTTTATTATTTCAAGCACAAACATGATTATCACAAGCAGCCATTTGGACTGTCTTTTATTTATTATCAACATTTATTTTTATCTCACTAGAAATTTTATTTTCACCACTTTTAAGCCCTGGGGGAACAATTTATCACTTTATTGTATAGGCCTACATAATATATAATAATTTGGGACTTACAACAAGTTATAATATTTGTCTGTATGAGCATAAAGTTGTAATGTATACACCAAAATCATAATGATTATGCTCAAATTCTAATGGTTGGCATTTCTGGTAATTTGTGTCGAAGTTAATATATTTTACACAGCAAATGACTGATTTCATCCAATTTTTGTCAGTTCTTCACAGCAAATGTTGTAACAAACAAATGCATAAATTTTATTATTATTATGTAATATATGGACTGAATAAGATATAAAGTTGGCAATTTCACAGTTTAAAACAAAACAAAACACCAGTCTTACTGAAACAGTATCTCACTTAACTAAGATCATGTTTATAAAGAAAAAAGTTAAAATTATGAAATACAGATACTGACAATTGTCTTTTTGACAAATAAAGAGTAATGAAAAGAATCACTGTTCAGTTTCTAAATACTTCAAAGCTATTACCAGGTATTGATATGTTTTGTAAAGATTCCACAATGTGTTCCTGACAATTATTATATAACGTGAACATGTTTTATAGTGAACAGTAGAACCATTATTCATTAACTTCTATTCACTAATTAGTGTGTATATATATATATATTATAAATTGGCAGAATGAACTCAACATGTTTGGAATGAATGTAACTTAACTTATACACTGAAATACAGCACCAACAAATAGGCCATTAACAGTCCTTTCAATGATTATTTCCGACAAATGAATACTATCCGTTTTTCATAATAGTTTTGGATGGACGCTATGTTCACATATTAGAAGTAAGAAATTATAATGTGCCAGAGCACTGCAACATTCACCAGCACAGATTTCAGGCTATCGTAACATGTTTCATTGATAAGTATTAACAGTGCTTTGTATATTTACCATTCAATACACACAGGTCCATGGCTTTGTTATCGCAGGCTACAATACATTATATGTGAATAATAGAATCTTCAATCATACTTTATGGCATATTTCCTTCCCACACTTACTCAAAGTACCTGTCTCTCATTTGGACATATTTTATGATGCATTATAATACATTCACATTTCTCAGCCAATACAACAGTATCAGTAGTTAATACCAAGTGACTCAAGGCAGCCACTGAGCAAGCTGAAAAGTGTACAGATAGACTGGTAATAAAGGACTAGATTACATTTTTTAAGTTCTGTCTAAGTTAAATAAAATATTTACTCATCATCCAATAAATGTTTTTAGTTTTTTGACAAAAATATTACATGACAAAGAAATATAAGTAACTTTACTCTCATAACAAATATCTGGTTTAGGATAACATGCAGTTTATGCTAAAACAGGATACAATGTACCAAAAACATGTTTTGATTATTTTATTACCACTATCTACACACACACACACACACACACACACACATATATATATAGTAGCATGAAACTAACAGGAAGTCCTATATAAAAGAGAGCTACTATTTATATTAACAATGATCTTTACATTTCTTGCACTTGTTGTACACATTGCACTAAAAACTCTTCTATGTTGAGGAAACAAAATTGACTGAACAGGAAATGTTCATTAGTCTATATAAAACACTTGCCACCAGACAACTAGATGCAGATGTAATGATGTATAACAAAGTCCTATCTGTTTGTAACAGTGATATTTATAAAGATTAAAAACAAATCTTTCTTTAAGTGACAAAAATTACTTCACCTTATCATTAACAAGCTTTTTTCAAAACATATAATTATTTTGGTAGAATTATTAAATCTTCAGCAATGAAACGTGTATGATTATTGTGTGTCAAATTTATTTATTTAAAGTTTGGCTGGTACTACACATAGGGAGAGACAAACACTGAATAAAGGATCACACTTGTAGTTTTCCAAAAAGAATGAAAACATGTCACCAACATTTCACAAATAATCTATTTATATGCATGAGCTAAATACCAACTGCCACAAGCTAAAATACATTGAATATTTTAACTGTTAAAGTAACAAGTTTCATATGAATGAGTATATCTGCTACTACTTCACTCATGCCTTCTATTGTATCACAGAATAAACACAGTAACAGTCAATTTTGTGTGTGTGCAAAAGTCATTATCTCCACTTTAAAACAGCTTACCTTTCCACCAATGCGGACTTGAGCTTGCAACTTGCTTAACTTTTCAGCATTCATGACTATAAATAAAATATTCAATTTAGATATTTATTATGTCAGTAAACTTTTTTTCTATATAGAAAAATTTGTTGGCAAAAACTAAAATAATTTAAGCTGTTAGATAAGCAAGGTACGTTTCACATTCCTTATCTACTTAAAAAAAAAAGTTGTATTGACTTGCTATTCAAAAATATTAAGCCAGCACTAAGATAACAAACAAAAAATTCTTCACAATTTTAATTGGGTGGGATATTTAAAGTACCAGATATATTTGTAAAACTTCTCCAGCAATAAACATGACTCATCTATACAAATTCATTGACAATGTAAAAATGCAATGGTCATAGTCTTTATTTTACCATTACAGCACAATATAAACAAAGACAATTATAAAACATGCTTCAAATAAAAATTACTTTTATTCATTAAAAGTATTTGTGGTGTTTTATTGACCAAATAAAAGTTACAATTTCAGCAACTTTTAAGATAGAAAACTACTATTAATATGTAATAATTATTTTACAATTCTGTTAATTTTCAGGTTATTATAATCACAACTTTTAACAAGCAGGTCTATTTTAAAAGTTTACCACTGGCTTTTTCTTTTAAAACCAAAATTTTAATTCTTGATCCAAACTGATCATGACAATGAGTGATTTTACATTTGTGGGATGCTGTTACATTCACAATTCTCCCACGTAAAAAATTACCTTATATTAGCTCTAAATGCATTTTCTGACTCATTTTCTCACACATTAACTTTTGAAATAGTTTTCCAATTATAATGGTTTGTGTTTATAGTTTAGATTCTTCTATATATTTATTATATGAAAGTGAAACATTCAATATTAGTGAACTGGCATTTCAAACTTAATTTTGGCTATACATATAACCTTTAACAAAATTTTAATGTTCTCATGTTTTTCTTCCTTCTGCTATAATCTCTTAAATAATTTGATATAAATTTAAATATTAACAAAAACTAGAACATATGCTAAAATGAGGAACTCATACAGCTTACGTACTTTATATTCACATGTATTGCAAATACCACTAGACTTCTAAATCTCCTGAGAGAATGAATCAAAAATAAATTATTCTCACCAAATACATTTTTGTACTAAACTTAATATAAGAAGAGGAATTTCAAGAAGCATAAATAAGTTCTGAATAATAAGAATTGTACCTGTATACTGAATAGTAAGAAATATAGTTTTAATATAAAAAAGAAATTAAGAAATCATGACTCAACTTTGGGAATTAATTCAAATTAACTTTGGAAAACCAATGCTTAATAAGATACCAGAAATTTTCAAAAACTGTATAAAAAATTGCAAATGTATAACTGATCTGTAGTACCTCATACATTAATAATTTAATTTATCAAATGCCACTAACTCTGTCTCTCTGTGCTACAGACTATATAGTAATGTGCATGGAGCAAAACTTACCTCTCCACTAATCTATATTGTAAATTAAAATATTATGCTGTATAAATACTACCTTATACCATTGGATATACCAATAAATAGTAATACACAAGCTTATGTAACAATTTTGTATATGTTTAATATCACATTACCATTAGAAGTTATAACCAACTGCAATACGAAAGATGGATCTTCTAAGTTTAAAGCTAAGCCTCAATTTTGTGTAACATGATAACTGTATACACAATGAGAAGAAAACATTTAAAATAAAATTATTTTGAAGCTTTATTATTTACGTATGAATATTGCTAGTGGTTGATCCTCAAGTTACAATTATCTGAGTAAATGTTCAACACCTAAATTAACTAAGGTTACTGTACGGTAAAATAAAACGCTTAAAAAAACCCAAAAGAATCTGAGTGTTCAGTTTTTCAAATTAAATTTAGTTGCAAAAATTCCAGCGAAAATTACAATTCAAAAGTAATTTACTTACAAAATCAATTATATTTTTGATCCAAAATACCTTCTTTGTTAACACAAAAAGAAAATAAATTCTTGGACATAAATTAATGGATATCAAATAAAATATTAAATACTTACTTTTCCTTACGATTAAAGCGTGACCAACACGAGGGAAATATGGCGTAAAACAAATGGAAAAGCGCCCTCTATTAAAAATAGGAAATAAGTATCTGATTTTGATCTTACCGCTATTCGTTTGAGAGTTTAATATATACCCGCTAAACTCGGAAAAGGATATCTATGTTCGCCATTCTTAATTTTGTTTTCAGCGCTAAGCTACACACTATAAATATGTATATATATATATATAGAGAGAGAGAGACTACTTGTGCTCTGTCTAGCATGGAAACTTACCTTTTACCCTCTGGGGTGGTAATAGAAAGACATTTAATTTTGAAGAAAAGACTAGAGGAAACGAATCAACAGTGGCCAGTGCTGGTTCTTAGATTTATAGTCCTGCCGCTTACAAATGAGAGTTGTTCGGCCCTTAGGTAATTGTCAAACAATTTTGGACGTTCGTAATGACAAGAAATCCACTTGAAATAAAAATGTCAAGACGGATGATATGGGTATTAAAACTTTAATTTAAAAAAAGTAGACTCTTTGCGTTAATCTGAAGATGATCTAAGAAGGTCAAAATGTTGTTCTGTACTTTATATTAAATAAAGTTTCAATACTCATACTAGCCGTCTTGAGAATACAATTTTAGACGTGTTTATCACACAATGACGTATTGTCATATTGTTAACTAAAAATCTGTATACAAATAATTTTTACGGTATGCACTTATCAATCTGTGAAATCTAAGCCCCCAATAACTTGAATAATATTAATGTTTGTATGTTAATTAAAGGGAGCAGCAGATCATAATGACGTTAAGTTTCCAACACATTCTAAAATATATTACAAATAAGGATTCGCAGAAATTATACCAGGAACTACTTATTATTACAAAAATATCGAAGATTATCATACTATCAAATGTTCTTTTTTGTTTTTTACTATCAACACTCTTGTAGTTTCTGAACTGACTAGTCAGGCCTACATCATCCAATAATTATTAATTTGTAGCAATACTTAAGCTACTAGTAAATTATTAATATATACATAATTTACAGCTATTTTAAATCTAATATTATTAGAAAATATGAAATTGGACCACCGTTTCTCCCGTTTTTTAGAAATATTTATTATAATTACACGACATACATTTTTAAAGCACTTACAACAAGTTGTGCTCAAATGGCATAACTCGAGAATACCAACAATCTTTATAGGTTATACTATACCTATTATATAAAACTTAATGTATATTAGTTGAATGCTCATAAAAGGATAGAATTTTGTTATATTGTTTTACGTATTGACATTTGATATGCAGCACATAGCACATTGATCTGTAATAATTCCATGTGAAAAGGCTTATTTTATTTCGTTGTTGGTGAACTAGCCTTTAGCTTTTGATCTTTTATTGTTTGTGAGTTGAAGGTACTGTTGTCTTGTAATGCAAAATAACTCATTTTACGGTTATTTATTTTGAAATTGGTATTATTACTAATTATTTAGTAAAAGGTGTTTCATAAAATGTTGATATAATAATTGTGTCTGTGTCAAAAAAGTTCAATTTTCTAATTTATGTATTTCTTCAATTTGCATTTCTAATATCAATGTTAATAGTTTAACATTATATTAAATATCCTTCTTAAAAGTTGTTTGTTTAATATCTATCAGTGTGTTAGAGGTATTTTTATTATGTATCGATTTCTTTGTCCAGAACCTGTAAAACATTTACAAACAAAAAGTTATAATTTGTCTCCGCCCCCCAGTGGCTCAGCGGTATGTCTGCGGACTTACACGCTAAAATCCGGGTTTCGATACCCGTGGTGGGCAGAGCACAGATAGCCCATTGTGTAGCTTTGTGCTTAATTAAAAAAAACACAACATAATTTGCCTCCGAAGAAACCATTCCACATTTACACGCAGTCAACCCAGTAAGTGTTATGCAGTAAAACTGAACTCATGCAATTTTGTAATCAAACTTTCCAGTTCTCTAAAGTTCATCAACTATTGCAATAATATCTGATTCACTCAAGTTATAAACACTTAGCCAAACAAGTAATGGTAGAAATATTTAATGAGTAGTATTGCTATTACAAGAAGTTCTCCCGTCAGTGACACACATGACAATAATATGTTTTTCATACATAATCATAATTTGTAATTACACTAAACGTTTTGGCATTATTTCATTGTTATCATCAGGGGCCACCTTTTACACATTCAATAACATGAAGCAAGTTATACAAAGAAAGAAACATTCTCACCACATAAATGGAACATTATACTGATAATATTAGGCTATGTCTGTACGTAACCATTTGCTGGTTCATTATCACTCTTTAATAACACGTATTTTTGTTTACTACAGGAAATATCAATACATTTTCCAGCATTAACTTTCATTTATGTTTTTGCATACTCAAGAGTTTAACCTCATTTTATGGAATGAAATGTTCTGTTTCCAAAACGTGTTTTGCAAGGGAGAAAACTTAGGTCCTATGATTTGCATGTAAAGTTATTTTAGACGGTATTTGAAAATAAGTGGAATTTTGTTTGTTAGGTCTTATACATACGGTAGTAGAACTTTGTTTTTAGTTATTTTAATATACACACACTTTAATGTCTTGTGGTTAGTAACCCCGATTCGCAGTCTGTGGTCTGGGAGTTCAAACTTCATTACTTCACATGCACGAACTTTTAGTCGTGGGGTATTATTATGAAACAGCCCATCCCAATTTAATATGATGCATAAAGTTATTTATAATACATATTTTTCTTATGCCACTTTGTACCCAGTAGATTCTGAATTATGTATTTTCAGGAATACTTTTTTTTATATACAGGGTGTCCCAGAAGTCGCGCACCATATAAATTTTTATGTTAATACATATGAATAACAATTTTATTGATAATAATCATAACAGATGCTCAAACTGTTCACCCTCTGCTTTGATACATTCATCAATTCTCTTTATAAAACTGTCTTTTACTTTGTTGAGGGTTGCAGTGCTAATCCTTTGACATTCAGTTGTTATCGCGCCCATCAAATCATCAGGGTGAGTAAGGTTGAATTCTTCAGCTACAGAGCGGTATGTAGTACCATTTTTTCCAAACATAAACACCAATGTAACTCTTTCTTGTATTGTTAGTTTTTCACCCATATCTGGAACATAAAAAACAAATCATTATTATATGTACCTATGGTGCGCGACTTCTGGGACACCCTGTATAATCCAAGTTGTTTCTTAAGTCCATTTAAATGGACCGTATTTCAAAAGTTCTGTCTGTAAGCTCTTAGCTTTTGAAAAATAGTGAAGTATCATTTTGTTTGTGGCATTACGGAAACAGGGCATTATTTTCTGTTTTTGAATAGGGCCTGGCATGGCCTAGCGTGTTAAGGCGTGCGCTTGGTAATCTGAGAGTCGCGGGTTCGCGCCCGAGTCGTGCAAAACATGCTCGCCCTCCCAGCCGTGGGGGTGTTATAATGTGATGGTCAATCCCACTAATTGTTGGTAAAAGAGTAGCCCAAGAGTTGGTGGTGGGTGGTGATGAGTAGCTGCCCTCTAGTCTTACACTGCTAAATTAGGGACAACTAGCATAGATAGCCCTCGAGTAGCTTTGTGCGAATTTCAAAAACAAACAAACTGTTTTGGAAATATTTTCAGTCCTTTTTGCCAAGACATCCAAAAATGGAGAATAACCTAGGAAGGTCGAAACGTTGTTCCCTCCTTATCAGTTAAAGTGTTAATACTCATATCGGCCGCTTTTCTCTATTTCATATGTGGATTGAACTGATTTGGACGTGTCAACATTTGTTACCTCGTCTTAACACATCAAGACTGTGCCATCTATACCAAAAAAGAACTTTTAAAATGGCATTATACAGTGCAATCAAATTTGTACACATAAAAATCACAAGAGTGGTGAAAGAGAAGAATCCAAAGGAAATTACACCATTTTCCCGATTGTATTTTGACGACATCTCCCACTTTTATAAGTGATATATAGGAATGAAAAAAAATACTGGTCGAGATTGTAATGACATTTTGCGTAGTAAACCAAAATATACATTGTTAAATAGAGATGGTGTACGAGCAAATAACTATGTACAGCTGCTACAAGATGTAATTAAATCTAATGGTGTGTGAAAAGGGGTCCGGCATGGCCTAGCGCGTTAAGGCGTGCGCTTCATAATCTGAGGGTCACGGGTTCGCACCAAACATGCTTGCTCTCCCAGCCGTGGAGACGTTATAATGTGACGGTCAATCCCACTATTCGTTGATAAAAGAGTAGCCCAAGAGTTGTCGGTGGGTGGTGATGACTAGCTGCCTTCCCTCTAGTCTTACACTGCTAAATTGGGGACGGCTAGCACAAATCGCCCTCGAGTAGCTTTGTGCAAAATTCCAAAACTAACAAATGTGTGTGAAAACGACGCCATTTCTACGGGTTTAATTGAACTTATACATAAATCTCCAGGCCCGACATGGTCATGTGGGTTAAGGCGTTCGACTCGTAATCTGAGGGTTGCGGGTTCGAATTCTTGTCACACCAAACATTTTCGCCCTTTTAGTCGTGGGGGCATTATAATATGACGGTCAATCCCAATATTCGTTGATAAAAGAGTAGCCCAAGAGCTGGCGATGACAAGCTGCCTTCCCTCTAGTCTTACACTGCAAAATTAGGGATGGCTAGTGTAGATGGCGCTTGTGTAGCTTTGCGCGAAATTCCGAAAAACAAACAAATTTTCCACTACCTAAAATTCAGTTTCCAGTTTTCGTTCATTGTATAGTAACGACATTTGGCATAGATATGCAACAGTTGCAAATGTTGTAACTTATGCCCCACCATCTTGTATCTGACGCATTTTAATGACTCAACTGACAGTACAATATTCAGTTAACCTGAAACTGGATTCAGTTTTAGTTACGCAGAGGGTAATGATGATACTGTTGTTAAATATTGTTTAAAAACATCTTTTATATGACATAAAGCTGAGAATAAAAAAATGACCTTAAAGAAAGACAATGTAAATGTTAATGAGTATTATTAGTGAAAAGTAACGACTGATGTTACCTGACCTGTGCTCGTGTGGATAGGAACTGGCTGAGTATGGAATTGCATTTTTCCCAAAGGAACTTACCCTAATCATGCCATAACAAGATGGTAGGGAGAAGGTATCAGGCTAGGGGAAGTCACGTTATTTGTTTTGCAGCAAGGCATGCAGAGGACAGCATGGCTAGATGTAATGGACAATCAAAAAAGAATAAGTTTAGCAAATGTGGACAATGTAGGACGTGAGTACATATGAGACCCATAGAAATATTGTTTGAACAACATATAATGTTATGACTTAGTATGAAAACATTTTGAACAGGTTATGGTTGTAAACTAGTTATGATCTTTTTTAACCTGTGAACATAGCCTAACTTTCCACTATCAAAATACACTTGACATTGCATTTGAATCTTGCAATTGATGATCAAGTGCGTAACCACCCGTTATCTGTTTTATACAGGTAGTGGTTACACTGCCTTGTTCCTTTTATTGTTCCAACTTTCTTTTCTAAATGCATGATGTATCAACAGCATGTTTGAAAATCCTTTTACAGTGAGGGAGTGTATTAAGTTGTTGTACCCAGACTTCTGGAAGCTAACTTAGTTTTGAACGTGGAATAACCTACAGATAAAAATGTGTCGCTGGCAAACACATCAGACGCGAGTAAGCTTGCCATAAAGATAGCTAAGTCAACCTTGAAGTCTCCAGAGGCTGAACAACTTTTACAGCCAGCAATAGGTTAATGGAAATCAAATCTACAGTGTGCTGGTCACCGAAAGAACAACGTCGATTACCCCTCATCATTTCTAAAGAAGGTGAGTGTCCATACAGAAAAGAAGCTCTCAATGCTTTCCCTGCTAAAGGAAAATCCAATGTTAACAAGGATGAAGTAAGACCCACTGGTAATCCCACCGTGGAGTCAGACATCTCAACAAATTGAAATTATCAGCTATGCTTCAATCTATAAATATGTGGTTTGATTCCTCTCAAAACCTAATCAAGTTTAGTGAGCACAGGAAAAAAAGTTCTCAGAAACACCAGATGTCACTAATGTTCTAACCATTTCGCCCAGTGCCTTCATTATATCCATTACCTCATTCATGATGATGTACTTTGCAGATGTTTTTGTGTGTTTATAGCAAAACCACATTGGTCTATCTGTTGTGTCCACCGAGGGGAACTGAACCCCTGATTTTAGCATTGTAAGTCCGATGTACCAGCAGTGGAGTGTAAAAGTGTCAGCCAGCTCCTGAAAAAAACCTTCAGGATTACCAATTTCCCTGAAGAAGAAAGATACCTAAGCTTCAATAGCCACTAAAGCACCACAAACCAAGGGATTCTGGGAACAAACCGAGCAACAGCCCAAGGTGGAATTCCTGATGACCTAAAGTGTTGACTGTCCACTCCACACTAGAACAGATTTTGGCGTACAAGCCACACTTCCATTAAATGTTTGGCAACTTGATTTAGGTTTAGGTTACAACTCTTTCATGATTAGAGAAGTGTGGCACTTGTTGGCCGGCATCAACGGTGCAGTTTTTTTTTTTGGGTGGCTGGTATAACGGTTGATAAATTATCTCTGGCTTTGGCCCTTTTGGAGAAAGTACTATTCAGTAGCGGTAAGGAATTTTGCCCAATACTAGTGCTCATCAGGCCAACTGGGATACAACAGACACATTAATGGACAAAAACAATATATATCAGTTACATATATGAATGTTATTATAGATTTTATATGTCAAAAAGTTTTATTGTTCCACTTTATTGTTTAAGGGTATCTGACTTTTGTATTATGCGTTACTTTTTATAACGATTATAATTAATTATATACTGCACGATACGTTTTATTTTTAAAGGTATTTTTCTGCATATCTATGCTACATTATTGACCATTCGATTTTTATGTTAACGTAATACCAAAATTTTTCTTTTGTTATTTATTATATTGCATTTTAAGAACAGATAAATAAAATTATCCTGCCACTTACCTTTTCCAAAACTGAAAATCTAATTACAAATTTATAACAAAAAAGTTTACAGATTACCTCGTAAACTTAAGGGATTAAGAAGCAGTTAAAGATGTTGCAAAAAGAAATGAAGAAAGCAAGGTACATTAAAATGTTTGGAATTTTTAGTATGAATAAACTTTGTTCATGTTATAAGTTTCATGCAAAACTACACAAGGGTTATCTGCACTAGTTGTCCATAGTTTAGCAGTGAAATACTAAGAGGGATGGCAGTTAGTCATCATTACCCACCCCCAATTTTTGGGCTACTCTTTTACCAACAAACAATCAAATTGACCATCATATTACAAAACTCCAATGACTAAAAGATCGAGTATTTTTGGTGGTTTAGAGATTTGAGTGCCCTAACAACATGGCCATGCTGGACTTAAATCTGTTCATCTCTTTGAACTAAATTATTAGCTATATTTAGGGTCATACCTAATCTTGATCTTTCAGTAACATTCAAACTGCAAATTTGTTTGTTAAAGTTCATTTGTTATTGTTTTTTTTTGTCTCTTGAATATATTGTTTATTGAATCCAGATGTTACTGAACAAGTTTCCAATTTAAACGATTTTAACACAAACATGCCTTTGACAACACTTCCTGAGTAACTACTAGTTTTTCTACAGTAATAAACTGATTAATGTGATAGATGTATGAGAGAAAATAAAACATTCCTTTCACACAAAGTGACTTTATTTACAGCGTTTTGATTACACTGTGAACTTACATACATCAAAATCAAGTGATGTTAATTATCACAATCAAGTTCACCAAGCCCATCACAACAAAAAATATAAAAAAATACAGGAAGTAATTAAAACAATTATTATGTTTTTCATAATGTGTTATTCACCAGAACTCTGTGTGGTTATGATTCAATATTTGTAACTAAAGAAATCTAGCCTATGAAAGTAATGGCAAATCAGTCGCTTCCTTTTTCAACTAAACTTTGTAAACAAATGTGTTTTTACTAAAAATAAGTAGATATTAAATATACTTAGTTCTTCTCATTTATTGGTCCTTTTAAAAGATTTAACTAGTGATTGACTGGAGATTACTTTACTATCCACAATAAATATAGCTCTGGGTTCAAACATGTACACATACTATAACTGTATGTAGCATATATTGATATAGTACCTAAATATAATGCAATAAACAAGATGTTATTGCCATCAAAATCTTGCCTATTTCACCTTCTAAATGTTTTGTGTTGCTGTAGAATCTACAACTTAAAAGCATTTAAGCCATACTACAAATATAAGTTTGTTAATTAAGCGTTTTTAACAACCCTATTACATTGGTATTAGCTTAAATTATTGGCACAATTAGTAAATATATAGCACTGAATGATTAATTTATAATGGCATAAAATTAAAAACAATAAAATAAAAGTTTTATTGTGTAAATGTTCCTTATTTGTACTGAGCTAATTTTTCTGGTGTAGACATGCACTGGAGCAGTTTTTGGTCATTACACCTGATGAGTAAAGTTTCGTCTTGTAGTAATTGTTCAAAACTTTTCCAATACATTTACTGTGATGACACTTTGTTTAATGTTCATTATGCTTCATATTTCTTTGTTATGGTCTATTTAAATGTCACTAATGAAACTAACTAGTAAAAGACAAATGGCAAGCTGACTGATACTCTATCAGAGGTGAACAACTGGAATTGGTATGTCTCTTTTAAATATTCTAATTTCTAAGTTAGCAATATTTATTCACTCTATTTTTACTTACACAAATATTACATAAAACAGCAGCACTCACCAGTAACCAGCTGACTGACACCTGCACTCTGCATGAATACTTATTAATGCTTTCTAATATTTCTAATGTTGTTGCTCCTTGATGGTTGCAAGTTGTGTTTTTAACTACTGAGCTTAGGCATTGGTCATACCTGTTCTAGGCTTTTCAATTTTAAGTACTGAGAGAATAATAAAAATGTGATTTATAACATATCACACAAACAGCTAATCCCTTAGTTACCCATTTATGCCTAAAACTTTTTCATATAAATGAACTTATATGTTGTTTAAAAAAAATGGGAGGAAATACATTTCTTGTTTCACCTCATTTAAGAGTTTGTATTCATTATTCTGACAAAAGCATTACACTTCAGAATGTTGGTATCCTAAAATAGCCCCAAAATGTAACTAAGTTAAAGAATACCAGCTGATACTTCAGCTATTTATTGTACTTAACATTCCTTATACTTAAACGTAGTTAGTTTACAATATAGCATTAAAAACATTTGTCACAACATGTTTACCAAACTGCACCTCAACCATTTTATATATACATTTGTTTATTCAATAAGAATCACTTATTAGTTCCCTGTAACAATGATATTTAGTTTAAAATAGGAGCTTCAAAAAATGTATCAAATTATTTTACAAACAGTGGCTGGCACTGAAACATTATGAAAATAATGAGCAGTTTAATACCTACAAGTACCAATTTAAGAATAAAAAAACATACAAAATATACTTGGCAATTTTTATTGCATCAAACTGAGTTTTGATGCTTCTTGATAAAAGAAAAAGTAATTTTATACATTATACTTTCACATTTTGAAAAATAAAAAACAAAGCTCCCACCTGAAAGAAAAACTTGAATGTTTTTCTGAAAGAATGAGAAAGGTAATGGAGCACAAAACCTTTCTAACATGTTTCATGCAGAAAGTCACAGATGGTGAATTTTTCGTTTGAATAATTTCTTAAGAATATATTCCACTATATCTAAAATCTTAATAACCCTGTAAATGACAACAATGCAAATAAAGAGCAGATTATTCAATTTGTAAAACAAAATTCAATTTTGTAAGTGTAATGTATACAAAGAAAGATTAAATCCCACTAATATTACTAATTACTGAATACTACTACTATTATCAAAAACAAAACATCACGAAGAAGAAATACAAAATAAAAAAAACACCTTAAATTATGAGACCAGTGATGAATGAAGATTTTATTTGTACAAAGAAAGTATTTTATATTGAGAAATCGATAATGAAACTTGAAACAACTAAACAAAATATTAATGAAAGAGCAAAATAAATTATACCAAGGATAAAATAAATCATAAAAAACCCAGAAATAAAACTGCTCATTCTAACTTTAACCATAAACAAAATATATTTAAAACAAATAATCTCATCAAGGTGGATCAAGTCATCAAGATACCATAAAACTAAACTAATGGTTATGATAATTTACTTGCGATAAACCTTTCTTTCATTTACTCCAAACCTGAACAATAAAATATTTCAGTAAATATCTCACTTCCTTTTACACACGTGCACATTAATTTTTAAAAAAAGAAAGGTCAAAGCTAATACCCAAATTTTCAATAAATTAACAGAGTATTATATTTGAATTGGGATTCCTAATTACATACCTCTGTATAATTTATTTCTCCATACAGATAATAACACTATCAAGTAACTAGCCACACAAAAATGCTTTGCTGGCAATGTAAGTGCAACAAAAATGTTTCAAACAGAAACTCACATTTTAACATATAAACCTTAAAAACCTTTAAGTGACATTGTTCACAGCACACACAGTGTTAATCTAAATGTGAATAACCTATATCTGAATGTCAGATACCAACAGCAAATTATGCTCCTCTCGTCTGCAAAAAGCTGACAAACTCTCTGAATGACAGACTAGTATCTGAAAAACATAAAAATTCACAATTTTTATTTCATGATAGTTTAACCTTAAATTACAAACAATTTTTGAAAGCAAAGATTCTCTCTATAAACCACTTTTTTAATGTCTTCCTTCACCTTTATACAGGTATTTAAAGGATGTTCCATGTGTATTTGCTAGATTAGTAAATGTTCTGAAAATAAACTCTTCGGAGAGTCAATACATTAAAGATTTAATTACAGTTTCAAATTAAGCTACCTACTAAACAGTTTTCATTAAATGAAGTTTTAAAAAGTTATTTTCTGAACATGAAATTAAAGTGTCTTATTTTTTGTTCAGTTTCTCACCATTATAAAAGAGTAGTTAATTTCTTTGATTCTGGTTTTATAATATTTGCTAATGTTATGTTTTATTTAAACATGCAATTTTGTAGTAATTTTAAGATGTCATAAAAAAACAACCATAAGTAGACTCACATCTACAAGATTAAACACTTTAATTATGTTTATGATTTACTGTTAAACTGATAAATATATTTTAGTAATACAATTTTTTGTCAGAGTTCAGTTAAAAATGCCATTAGAAAATGTATTGAGGCTTAGTTCATATAAAACCTCATAGATGGCAGAAAACTCGAAATTTGTTATTTGTCATCAATTGCATTAATCAGATCTTATCTTTTCATTTAAGAGGTATTCTGCACTTCAACCTATTATCATTACATAGATAACTTATTCTCAGTTTGTCCCTGTAATGAAAAGTCCACCTATCATATACACTCGGTTATAGGGTTTCTTATAATCTTCTATCATAATATTGGGTGTTCATTATTACATCTTTAGATATAGATATATGACACACGCAGGTATACATATACATAGAACTGGTCACAGTTTTGTCAGTATATATACATGTATACACACACACACAAGGAAGCATAAAGTACAAATAATTTGAATTCAGAGTTTGCTAAATTTTCTCATATATCACTTCATAAAATTTCATATATCCTGAACATAAAAGTTTGAGTTTATGTATAATTTGTGTAAACTATACTTTACAGGTCTTTATAATCACCCACTGGCAGAATACCTATGGAATAAAAACCATCAAACTTTGTAGCATACAAAGTCTAAAAACATTAATTACTTCAAAGTGAGTGCTAGTCAAATCTCAGTTTGTAAAAAGTGATTCGAAAGATGACAGTTTTTGTCAAGTTCCATATTTCCTTTTTTATTACTATATTATTCATTTTTATATCATCACTTTCTCCTGTCTCTTTCTTAAAGCTAACTTGTCAGCTGTACTACACTTTTTCTGTTTTCTGACCATTTGGTTACCCTTTACCTTATGGCCATTCAACTATACTATGGCTGTTTGCTTTTTAAAGACAGCTATTTTGGTGAAAGTTTGGCTAAATACTCTTTCTTTTCAAATATTCTGCAGTTATATTGTGATTTTGTATCAATAAAATATAAGAAATGTGACTTCTAACTTTATTTTTAGAGACAGCTAAATGATATTTTATCTCATTTATTTTTGCTGGACTGTTTGTGAAGCTCACTCATGTTACATTCAACAGTAACCCAGACAACACGGTGGCCACTTACCCCAAACTGTGTACATTTCATTGTGACAATTTGTTCTTCAGATATGTGCCAATATTTCGGCTGTTTGGGATTTTACTGCCTCATGTGCTTGACATTCACTATTAGAAGAAGTGTGCTCTATCATGATTGTACCCTGTTTGAACTTCAACACTTCTCAAAAGTGTAAAGAAAAAAGTTGGCAAGGTACATATTTAGCATGTAATAATGTGCATACATTTCACTGAAATTTAATAAAGTTCCAATATATACGTTAAACCATATAAATTATATTTCAATGTTTATAGTTCTTGTTTATATTATTTTGTCCATAAGCCAAACAGTGTAGCTTCCATGGTGATTTAAAGAAGTTGGTTGAACAATGTGAGCTTGATTATTATTTTCTGGTTTAGGAATGAGAAGCACTGCTCCATGAGCAACTTATAACATCAGGTTGTGAAGAAAGACATCTTGTTATAGAGGCTGGTGATGTGGACATGGATGGAGTTCCATATATTACTGTAATTGTTAATGGAAGATGGAGTAAGAGAAGCTGTGAACACAAGCACACATCCAACTCAGTTATTATTAGTCAAAGGACAAAAACTATTGTTCTTAGAAGTACGACATACATTTTGTTGTGTATGTACAGCAGTAAAATCAAGCATACTTGTTACAGAAACTGGAACGGGTCTTC
Source organism: Carcinoscorpius rotundicauda (assembly GCA_011833715.1). NCBI lineage: Eukaryota > Metazoa > Arthropoda > Merostomata > Xiphosura > Limulidae > Carcinoscorpius > Carcinoscorpius rotundicauda. The sequence continues at coordinate 93,583,429 of CM022393.1, read as the reverse complement.
ATGTGCAATGGAATTTGACATAATTGTAGAATGGTTTTGAAAGTCACAAGGTGTATAAGCTGTGATTCATCTGTAGATAAAAAAGTTATGGAGCTTGTGTCTTATGTAAACAAAAATTTTATTCCAAATAGCAGGAGAAAATACAGAAAACTGCAAGCACTTGAGCAAAGACAGCATACTGAGATAAAAAAATGTGCTTGTGGATCTATTTGGAATAATGTACAAAACAGTAATTCTGAAGAGGAACTATGGGATGGCTTAACAAATGCACCTTACTGTATATTTGATTATCATAACAGGTGCAAATCCTGTTACTGTTCCCGTGAAAAATTAATGACGTCAAAACAAACTATATGAATAATATACTTTATCAAACCATAAGCAGACTAATGACTACTGTTGATGTCAGAAAGGCACACTGTTTGATAAGCATTTCAACAAGCAACTTAGCAGACTTTTTTGTATCTTGTGACAAAGTTTATCATTGGCAGACAGATCTGTAGGTTAAAATGAGGATCTTACAATAGAAGAACATATGCTGCAGGTTTAGAATTTCAACTTGGCCCAGCATGGCATAGTCTGGCCTGGAAATCCAGCACTACAAAAATTCCATCTGCATTATTAAAGAACTATAGAGCTAAAGTTTAAACTTAAAGGATGATAAGAATATCTGGAAATCCAATAAACTTCTATTTGTGGATAACAATGAAAACAAGAATTATAAACCAGAGTAAGACGAGTCTTATTTCATAGTTCACAGAACTGAAAACTGACTAGTTAAAAATCTAAAAGTTACAAAAGAACAACAAACTGAAACAGAAAAACAAACACAAGGTCAGAACAATATCTCTTTCTGGAGGACAAAAAGGAAACAATGACTTGCAGCTTCTCAATTTGGAAAAATTTGATATAGGGATAGTACATCATGCAGCTTCAAAGTGAAAAAAAATTATATAGTTTTTTTTCTATACACCTGCAATAGAGTATGATAAAAGCAATGAAAGAAATTCTTCAATTCATTACTCCACCGAAACTGGAAATCAAGTACAAGTGTGTGGTTTATTTGTGGACATACAGAATGGATACTTAGCAGTCTCCCCATAAGTCACTGTAGAGTCTGAGGGTGTTATTGAAGTCAGGTGTCCACTAAAATCTAAGGAAATAACTCCTTTAGAAACTGCACTGTCAATTAACGATTTCTGTTGTATTTTACTTAATAATACTTTGAAACTGAAAATTACATATATATATATTATTACCAAGTAAAGGGTCAACTTCACATAACTGGTAAAATATTTGTGATTTCATTATTTGGACACCTCTCGACATAAGTATCAAACTAATCCCTCGAGATGACAATTTTTTGGAATTAAAAAATGCTCTCTAAACTGGATCGATTTTACTTTCGTGCAATACCAGACATAATAGATCAAAGAATGACAAGAAGCATGGTTTTTTGAGAATCAAATTATATTTTTAAGGCCAAAAAAAAAGTGAAAGTAATAAAACAAACTGAAATATACACAGCATTCTAAAAGGTTTCTTTGTGCCAACTTTTCGACATATATGTCATGTTTTGAAATGTAAAGACATCACTGGCCTTGTGATTTCTGTTATTATTTCTTATGATGATTTATAAATATATTTTTTATTTAACACAACCACACAAGCTATTTATAAAGATTTTACACAGGTTTTTAGTTTTACATTGTCTTCAGTTCACATTGTGAAGACATCTTTCAAACGTTATCACCATTAAAATCCTCACATAAAACTACAAGTGGTTTTACAAAACAACTTATAACGTAATTACGAATATTCCTGCATTTTCGTTTTATGTAATCATAATTATGTATTGGTTGTTTGTAAAGTTTTATTAGTTGTCGAGAAATGCAGTTTTAAAAATTTCTTGGAAATTGATCTATTTACGTTTATCTATAATATTGTTGGTTTCTGTGGTTCACAACTAATCAATAATAGCACTCTTTTCTAAATTTAAAGTTTCATTCCTAATGGAAAGTTACTTGACTCTGTTCGTGTTGAATGAGTCATTTCCTAGGGATGATAAGGTATTAAGTACAATGAAACCAATATCATTAGTCACAGTGATCTTACTATGGAAACAAAGTTAACACTTTTTACACACAAACATATATATAGACTATATAAAAAAACAGTAATTTTTATTGCACAAAAATTCTAAATTTAAATAGTAGCATGTATGCATACAGCTAAGAAGGAACTGTGAATGTAGATGTAGGCCTCATTTTCTACATGGTAACAAATTGTTGATAATTGCTTACAAGGCAATACCTTTCATATGCAATGAATTTTATGCTTTCTTCACTTGAAGGATTTTGAATAAATATTATAGGTTTCTCTTGAAATACAGGTTTATTATACTCACAACAGTGTATGAACAGTGAGTATTTTCTGTGCTAGAAGTTGTGTAGGCTCACACATCACTGAACTAAACATCAGAAAATAAAGTTTTTAGCTTCCCTTTATCTGGTTTTATTGTATAAAGCTATGAGAATTTGTAACAATAATGCAGATTAAATACCATAACTTTAGCTTCACAATATAATATTTAATTTGCATATGAAGTTCACCTATTATAATGAACAATGCATACTATAAAACCCAAACTTACACTTCTGATAATACAGATTGTAACATCATGAAAACCCAAGATTACTAAATATTACTGGACAATTCTCTGTAGATCATTAATAAACCTAATGGTTAGCAGACAGACTGTGCTGTTTATTAGTGGCAATAAACTTTTATTACTGCTAATTTTATGTTGCTCTGAGTGCTATGAATAGCTTGTATGCATTACAAAATATTAGTTGGTTGGTTGGTTTGTTGATTTAGCATTTTGTGGCACAAAGTAGCTAGGCTATCTGAGCCAAACGTCCAGTTAAAAGTTAAAGTAAATTCAGTAAAATTAATAAAAGGAAATTAAGGTAATACAAAACAAAGTTAAAAAAATAAATAAATAGCATAAAACCAATGTTTACATCTAGTCTATAACGTCAAGAGAAAAACTACAGTAATTCAAGTTGTAAAGGACTTTCTGTAACGTGACTGTAATAGTCATAACTCGCCAGGAAGACTAACAGATAAGTACAAAAACCACCGTCAGTCACCTGAAGTTGGCCTTTCCAGTCTTGATTTTGAGTTACTTAATGTTACGGTCAGTTTATAATTTGAAATTGAACTAGACAAACTGTGATTTTTAAAATGGAGCCACATTAAAAAGATGTAAAGTATAAATTAAAAAAACTTAAATAACATTAAAAAGATAAATGGCCTTTAAAAAACAAAAAACATTACCAAGCTGAATAGTGTCACTATCACCAGTAATACTGTCTAATATTATGGACAAACCTTAGGACAGAACATGCTTAAAATGGTGTTGTCATTGTGAATCATAATGATGACAAAAAAGTAAAATGTGGCTTATTGTGATTAAAGTGTTATAAAAACTACACACTGGTGAATCAGTTCTAGATAAAAGAAAATGATAAGTTAAAAAACTGTGACCAATGCGTAGTCTAGTCAGAACAGCTTCCTATTTTCAATCCTTACAGTAACAAGACGGCCAAAGTAAAAAAGCTTGTTTTCATATTGCTCACTCCAAGTTAACTGCCAGCTGGCACGAAACCAAGCCTTGAATACAGGACCATATTCCATGTATGGAACAGGCACAGCAGTGATAGTGCCAGAGCAGACAGATTTAGCTGCGGTGCTGGTGAGCTCTTTCCTGAAAATACCAACGTGGTCCGGTATCCAGAAAAACTGAATAAAAGTAGATGTTAAAGAAAAATGGGCCAGTCAGTTTTGAATATCAGCAAAAACAGGGTGTGAACCAACCAGGGCTAGTAAAGAACTACGTGAGTCAGTATAAATCTTGAAGTTTGAGTACTGCTTAGCTTTTATGTGATCCAGGGCAAGAGAAATGGCACATAGTTCAGCAGTAAACATAGAAGCTGTAGAGGGGATTCTGGGTGCAACCACTGAACCACAACAAACCATGGCACAGCCCACACAGTCACCTGACTTCAAACCATCTGTATAAATAGGAATGGAAAGATTGTTCGAAATATGTTAAGCATATAGCAGACAGTACTTCCAATAGGAGTGTTTACTTTTCTTAGATGATTTAAAGATAGGTCACAGTTTGGGATTGTAATAAGCCATGATGAGATGGGCTGACCAGTTGATATAGCAGTGATATCTAAAGACAGACCCAATTCATCTAACTGCACCTGGATATGAAGGCCAATAGGAGCAATGGCAGACCGTCAGGACTGAAAAAGCATGGCCCATCGAGGAAGGAAAACACAACCCCAGGTGAGATGCTTTGGTAAGGAATGAAATTTTGAAGCATAAGGACAGAAGTGACGGAGGTGCAAAGAAGATTCATGAGACTATGTATAAGCTCTGAACTGGGGAAGGGCAGAAACCCACAGTGTAGAGCCGAAGTCCTTGATGATGAGTAGGGATGAGCATCTTTGAGGACGATGGTTTTGCAGAGCCATAAACCAGTGATCCACAGTCAAGTTTCAATCGAATAAGAGCATGATATATCTTTAGCATAGAACTCGATCTGCTCCCAAAGTGGTGGTGGAGAAGACACGAAGGATGTTCAGTGCTCTTGCGCATTTGACCCGCAGCTGCTTGATGTGTGGTATAAAGGTAAACTTATAGTCAAAGATAAGCCCAAAAAAGCACAGGCAGCACAACTTCACTGATGTAGAGTTCAGGATCAGGGTGAATACCCTGTTGGTGGCAAAATGGTTTTACATAGAGAGAAGGTAAAGCCATTTGCTGTGGCCCACTTCAGTAAACAATTGAGGTCAGTCTGTAGCTGCCATTCAGTATACCTCATGTTTGACAACTGACATGAGATGTGAAAGTTATTGACATACAGCCCATTTGCAACAGTGAGAGGGAGTTGTGCAGTGATGGATTTAATTTTTATACTGAAAAGTGTGACACTCAGAACACAGCCCTGTAGAAAAAAACGGGAAAGTGTTGAACCCACACGAACTTGGAATCTCCTATCCATTAAAAATTTTTAATAAAAATGGTCAAATGGCCACGCAACCCAAATATATGGAGGTCTCGCAAAATGCTATACCTCCAAGTTGTATCATAAGCCTTCTCAGTGTCAAAGAATATTGATACAAGATGTCTTTTGAGAAAGACTTCTCTGATTGATGTCAAATCAGGTGGTCCATGGTGGAGTGCTGTCATTGAAAACCACACTGGGTGGGCGAGAGGAGGTTGTTTGATTAGAGGAACCAAACAAAATGAGCATTGTACGACCAAAGAGAAGATGGTTAGAGGCAGCTTGTCAAAGCAACGAACAGTAGTTTGAAGGGATCTTGGGATCCTTCCCAGGCTTGGAGAAAGGCAGGACAATAGCCTGGTGCCAGGCATTAGGAAAAACATTCTCCTGCCAGACCCGGTTAAAAACAACAAAAAGGACAGCAAGAGAAGCAGGAGATAGATGGATGTGCATCTCATAGTGTATATCATCAGCTCTAACCGATGAATGGCCAGTTTGAGTTCCACCAGAGTAAAGGGATGATTAAAGTCATAGAGACAAGCAGCTCGAAAGAAAAGAGGCAATTGCTTTTACAAAGAGTCTTGATGATTTAGAAGGTGGAAGAAGAAGAAGAAGTGCTAGATACCTGGCAAAAGCTCTCACCTAGAGAATTGGCAATGATCTGGGTATCAGTTACTTCCTGGCCATTGGAGAGCAAGAATCGAGAGGGGGACAGAGAAATATTGCTTACTGACCTTTCAAATCTTGTCCCATATGACTTTGGAACTGGTGGTAGAGGATATGCTGGTTGTGAACTTAATCCAAGATTCCTTCTGGCTTTGACATCTTACCCATCGAGCACGTACATGAGCCCACAGGAAAGCGATGCGGTTTGAAAGTGTAGGATATCTATGGAAAGTATCCCAGGCTCGGTTTTGAGCCTTCTGTGCCGTGTGGCAAGGCAGGATTCCACCATGAATGAGGATATTGTGGAAAATGTGTCGAGGTTTTAGGAATACATTGAGCAGTTGCTTGTATAATACAGTCAGTTATTGCTGCCACGCAGACAGACAATTGCAGGATCAAGTTCTGCGATAGCAGTAAAAGAAGGTCAGTTTGCCTGATCCAGTTTCCACTGGGGCACCTGGGTTGGGTGGCATCAATCATGTTCAGTTTCTCTCGAGATTATAGGGATTATTGTGGATTATTTTCAACCCTGCATGAAAAATGGGAAAATAATGAAGAAGAGCAAATTGAGAAATCAACAGTATTAAAGGAATGACTAAGTGCATGGAAATAAGTAGCAGAAACAGTATTGAAAAAAAAAAGGTTGTGATCAGAGAGCATACTCTCTACGGAGCAATACCTCCCATTAATATCAGCACTTCTCCAGAGGAGATGGTGTCCATTAAAGTCCCCCAGGATTAAAAAGAGAGATGGCAACTGTTCAATGATAGTATCAAGGGCTGATTGATTGTAGATCTCTCCAGGCAACAGGTAGAGAAAACAAACAGTGATGATATGACCCAAGGAACCACGGATGGCTACAGGGTGGGTACATCCTTATCAACCAACAGTGCTACCCCTCCATGCACTCATCCACCAAACAGCCTGTCAATTCTGTAAAAATTAATGCCCAAAGGTGACTGTATCAGGAGGTTTCAGAAATGTTTTTGGTAAGGAAAGACATACAGGATGGTAGGAAGCAATCAGTGTTTTAATGTCATCCAAATAAGACCTTGACACTTCCATTGTATCAGGGTGGTCATTTTAATTTATGTGTAGGAAAACTGGACAAAAAACCATTCTGTTTATGACCATGTCTTTTTTCCTTACTTTCCTTATTCGAGGGAGGTTTGTCGACCTTCGTGGATCCTGCCTTGGGTTGACTGGGCAGGTCTTTGCTGTTGGAAGGGGATTCCAGAGACTGAGAACGTGAATGAATGGTTTTTCTGCATCTTGGGGTTAGAAAGGAAGATAGATTTGAGGATATACCTGTACCTGGAACCAAAGGATGGGAATCTTGGGATTTGGTGTAATATATTTTAGGGACAAAGATAAGTGTTGAAGTTAATTCATTAACTTTTTTAACCATGGAAGTGAAAAGATTTTTCATTTGTTTGGAGAACAATTCTTTAGGAGGCACAGAGAGATCTGTCTGCACTCCCACTGTAGCTGTGGAATGAAGTGCAGCAGCATACATCCGAGATGAGGTGGTGGACAGTAATTTTTGAGCCTCAGGATAGGTAATGTTAAGAATCATTTTCAAATGCTGCACCTCTTTTTCTTCCAACCATTTAGGGCAAGAATGAAAGTTGGACAGGTGAGAACCATTGCAATTAATGCAATGAGGATCCGATTCACACTCATAGGCATTATGGTCTTTGCTACCGCAACGAGTACACGTCAAGGAACCATGACATAACATCTTGGAGTGACCAAACCGTTGATACTGGAAACATTGGAGAGAGTTTGGAATGTATGGCCATATGCTGCAATTAAAATAATCTGCCTTGATGGTCGCAGGCAAACATGGTAATGTAAATGTCAGAATGAGGACAATGATCAACACCATAATTCCATCTTTGGAAGTGGAGATACACCTCACTGTAGAAACTCCTTGGGTGGAGAAACCAGCGAGAATCTCTGACTCTCGGATGTTCTTCAAATCCCTCTCATCAATACCTCCTTATGATGAATTCAAAGTAGCATGAGGTGCAACTTCAATAGCTGTATCCCCAATTGCCTTTGAATGAAACAGGAGTTCACTGTGTTGAGAAGTGGATGTTTCCACCAATATATCACCAGATCAAAGTTTTTTTACTGACTTTGGAGAGCCAGTAAGTCCCTCTAGTCCCTTGAAAAAGGGAGACATCTGCCCTAAAGGTTTGTCTGAAAGTGAGTGCAATACAAGAAAATCAGGTACAACAGGTGGTACAAATGGTGAAGATTGCTGCTCAGAATCTTCAAGACATGGTCGTTTACCTATAGACTGTTTTTTCACAATTATATTAAGATTTTTAATTGAAGTATCCATTCTAAAGAAAGGGAAATTATGGTGCCCACTGACCACACCCACCATGAAACCCTACAACGGGATGCACTACAATGCAGCAGCACCAGAGTTTTGCAAGCATTATACCAAAACACCAGCATCTGATATAATGTCCACAACACCTATTGAGAACATCCAACACTGATACTTGGTTGACCCTAGCCTATGTAGACCAGCTAACTGACCCAACATGGGCCACCCCACGACCGTCCATCTACAGGAATCCAAGGCCAAAGTAGTGCGTTAGAGTTGGACCTTTTAATCACCAGTATCCTCTCCTCCCCTTCGCAAATTGTCACACATGGCAAACACGTGGGTGGATGTTTAGATCCCAGAGGAAGTAAACTAAAGAACAGAATCTGGGAGGTCCTGTCACCAAATGCAGGAATTCACACCAAGGGGTACAAAATATTAGCTAGAATTGTATATACTACAATTGTTTTGTATGTATTTCTAAATATTAGTTTAACCAACTGTTGAGAAACATTTATAATAGCATGAGTTATTACAGGAAGAATTAATTTTGATCATGTCATGCGAGATCTTATCAATCAATATGGATGATATTGTACATATGCTCCACCTTAAAACTGGATCATCGACTAGTTGCAATATAATATTTTCATGCACCAATTCTATCTGTTATTGTACCTCAGTAATAGCTGGCTCTGAAGAAAAATTGTAAAAAGATCAAATAAGAGAATTTCATACAATGCATACATATGTCTTTGTATAACAAAAATATATTGCTCAAAATTGTTTACATAATTTTTATTTTTGTTCTATCCTGTATCTGCAAGGATATCAATAGTGCAACTATCTATATTCACATAATTTTTGACTTTTGAATTATTCCAGGCATACATTATGATGTGTACATAATATACTATCAATAAATATCACAAAGTATGAAATATGGTGTCTACATGCTAATACATGCTGAAATGTCCATAGGACTAACAGGTGCTAGATGAAAATCACAAAAAATATGTTCAATAACTATTTTGGAACAATCAACTTCAAGAAAATAGAGGTAAATTTTCATAAAGAGCTTTGATTAAGCAGAACCTTTCCATTAAAAAAAATAATTTTGTTGAATTAACATATTTTGAATCTTGAGCTCTGCTGCTGTCTTTGTTTTCCGTGGATGGAATTTCATAATCTTACGTTAAGACATTATTTGGGCCACAATTGCTTTTGTGGTAAAATTTATTTTTATTTTGGTTGTGTTGTCCTACTTCTAAACTTATGTTGTACTTAAGTGTTTTGGGAATAAATAGACTTGTTAATAAGCTATTGTAAGTGATCTTATCATTAAGATCATAAGATCTGTCAGAAATGGAAATTGATATGTCAATGATATTTGAACTTTGGTCAGGACCAAAAAGTGATTCATGTATTTAAAACACAGAAGGATAGTTAAGTAAACAGAAGACATTTCCAATTGGGAGTATCCATCTTCTTTAGATGACTCAAATGAAGGTTACACTTGGGGATGGCAATAAGCCATGATGGGATGGGCTGACTGTGGAGACAGCAACATCATCCAAGGACACATCTAATTCGGCTAACTGTGCCTTGATAAGAAGGCCAAAAGGAGCAATGGCAGATCATCTGTTCTGAAAAAGCATGGCCCACTGTGGAAAGAAAACACAACCTTATGTGGGACGATGTGGTAAGTATTGAAGTTTTGAAGCATACAGTAAAGACAATTGAAAACGACAAAGGTGTAGAGAAAATTCACAAAACTCAGTGTACAAACTCTGGACTGGAAAAGTCCAAAAAGCCCCAGATGGTGAATGAAGTCCAACATCTTCAAGGCTGAGATTCTGGCAAAGCCACAGACCAGAGACCCACAGTCCAGTATTAATTGAATGAGGGAATAATAGATCTTGGGCACAGAACATCGATATGCTCCACAAAAGGTGAGAGAGAAGACATAAAGGATGTTCAGTGCCCTTGTACACTTGAGGCATGGCTGCTTGATGTGTTGAATGAAAGTCATTTTTTTTGCCCAACTCACTAAATCATCTAAGTTATTTTGTAGGAAGATGTCTGACATATAGCCCATGGCCAACTACAGAATGGGCATAAATTGGCAAAAAAATCATAAATAGGGCAAAAGGGGGGTGGAAGGGAATTGGAAAAGAAGCAAAAAAATTGATAAATGACTGTTGGCAAGAAGAAAGACCACGAATAGGAGAAGTGTGTGTGTGTAAAAGTCACTGACAAGAAAAAGAGATGAACTAGAGAGAGAGCCAGACAGTAATAAGGAACATAATCCAACTTAGCTAGTTCCAACAGCAGGGGAACAACAAAATTTATGAAAGATAGAGTAGAAGCCATGGAGTAGGCCAAACTAAAAGAATGAATAATTATGGAAGCCCATTTGAAACATAAATAAGTGATTCAAACAAAAGGCTGAAATGAGAGGGAACACAGGAAGTTAGAGAGAAAAAACAAAAACATAAAAATGGAAAACCAGGAAGAGAAATAGAAGAAAAAAATCTCAATCCCCAAGCTGGCCAAACAGACACCAATAATGAAGATTTGAAGAAAAGAAAGGAAGAAAGTCTACATATCAGGACAAAGAGAGTCATGAACATAAGGAAAACAAGGCATTTAGATAAAACAGTATAAATCCTAAAAGCAAGCAAGTACAAAAAACATGGATAAGGAATTAAGAAAACAAGAAATAAAAAAGAACACAGGCAAAACAAAAGTAATATACTTTAAAATTAAATTCAGAAAGAGAATAAAAGGTTAAGGTTGTTTTACGAATAAGGTATTACCCACAGCTAATTAGGCAAAGGTCGGAGTCTAACAGATAATTCTCTACCAAGGAGAAATCAATTTGGTCCATGAGATGGAAGTAAGAGGTCCAATAAGAAATACACTGAACAATAGCTGCAATGTATTTATTTAAAGAGCCTTCTTTTCTTTGAAAGTCACTTCTAATTTTAAAGTGAGAATAGTTTGTAATTATATTTATCTACTGACCATTAGTACTGCTATGTATTTTAAAGAATGAAGTACCTTATGTGTTTTTTGTTGTTTCACTTTTTAATCTTGTTATAGAAGTCAAAGGATGTTAAAATATTTTATATTGTTAAATGTTATAAAATAACACTGAAAGACTCATAGGTTAATAAAAGTATGAAACCCTGTGATAACTTTAGATAGGCAGAACTTTCTTCATCAGGGTCAAATTGGGAAGCTTATTGATGTTTAATTATTGCTGTATAATTCATTTACTGGGCTACCAATGAGTGCTTTTATACCATAACTTTAAGAGGAAAGTTTATTTAACTTTAAATATTATTTAAAGTTATTTTAAATTTATTTATTTAAATATTATTAGCAGTCATCTGGTTTTACTAGTTGGTGGTTTAATTCAGTAATCAACTGTATGATTACAACAACAATAAAAAAACACTTTTTGGATATTTTGGTAAATTTACCTTTTATCTTCAGTAAAATTTAAATGTACATGTTAATATAAAAATAATAAAAAAATTAAACATAATGTACCCTAGTTTTAATGGAACTTCATATAGGTTTTTTCTTGTTTTTTTACTTTTTCTTGGTGTATTTCTGGCTGTAAAGTACATAATAGCCTATAATAGGTGAATCAACATGAAAAATAAATGACATCAGTGTGGTTTATATTTTATCTTCTCCATAACATAGATTTATTTTAATTCTTTAAATGTGAGCACAGTTTTTTTACGGTGTCAACATCAGTATAGTTGCAATGATTGGGGAATGTGGTTATCTTGAAGCTGTATTACACCATTCGGGAAGAGTGGAAATCCAAGCATCACTGATCTTTTGGCTTTCATTATGATTAAGAGCTGTTAGTGTGTGTGTTAATGTATGGGAAAAGGTCACTTGCCAGAATTTGATTTTCGTTTCAGTCCGACATGGTTAGTTTACACTCTGTATTCAGCTGAAACAAAAAGTTTCCAAAATACAACAATCTAGTGGAGCCCTATACACTTTAAGTGTTTGGCCTATGATGCTACAAGTTTACTCTGTTGTTGAGTTATCACACTTTGTTTGATACTTAAGTGCAGAGATGGAGGAGGGTGCTTCCAGCCAATTACTTTTCTATAAACACCAGTTCAAAACTGATTCATTTGTGATACAAATCAGTGTAATACCTACTCACAGGTAATTGATTAAATTGCTGTGGTTAAAAAAGTTAAAGTACTTAATACTTAAAAATTAAATAAGTTGTAAATTTATTATTGCGATACTGTAATACATAACTTTGTATAAGTGGAGGTGGATCTAAAGGAGTCCAAGAGATCTTGAAACCAAACCTTTTATTTCTCAGAAAATAACTATTTATTGATGTTTTATAACAAACTGCAGCTGTAAGGGGTCCAAACTTCCCTCTATTTTAATCAAGTAATAAAATAAAACAGGTGTCCTTACACATATAGCATGAGGAAGAAATATTAGATGTCAGTGTTTTGTTTGACTGGGTTATTTATTGCATACAAAAGCTTTTTGAAGTTTTCTGAAATTATCATAGTCTAAATAAATCCAGTTAAGGCTTCAGTCAAGAACTGATTATTTTTAAAGGTAATTAGCAATATGAATGTCATTTAAACATTGCCATTTAAACAGTAAATATCTGTGCCCTGTTTTCACACACTAGCAGTGTGTTTAGACTTCAGAGATTGATTTTCACCAAAGTTAGTATTTTTTTCAGATACCTGCAGCTCTTTATGACATACAGTTGTTAAAGAATTGAATTTTCTTTGTTGAAAATTGAGAATTCTCACTGAGTTTCACATTATTTTAGATGCATTGTACAACTGCACGATCAAGTCATCATGCAACAAAAGCCCTCAACTACTAGGAGGCCAACATACCTTCATGTGTAATAATTCTTCCCATGAAACTTTGTTCTTTTCCTCACCATAGTGGTGACCAACTATATTTTAGTTTCTTGTCTGAGTGCAATTTATTAAGATATACATGATTAAAGAAACTTTGCATTTCCTTTTGTTTTGACATTTGTTTTATAATTCTCAAATGATGATTATTTGTACTTACCCCTAAATTTCAGATTTGGTAGTCTCTTTTCATGATAATCACAAGTTTTATGAAATAACTGTTTTTGTACCATTGTTCGAATTAGCCACATGCAACTAAAAACTTTTTTTTTACCCTATCTACTTACCCACTCATTCTTTTTCATTTGATAATTCCTTTTCATTGTAAGGTAACTTCTTTTGATGTTTCTGAACAAATGTTAGATAGGTGTAGATGATGCTTCCCAGCATACTGAATCAGAAAAATAAATTAACAATTAGACAATATATCCTAGTACACTACATTATGAACAAGATGATGTAAATTGATTTATGGAACTCTACTATCTAGTTAACATAGTTAGTAAATGAAAGTAATTTTAAGGATAAAGTCCCACAACTATAACATTTAAATATCTTTTGACATTTATTGGTTTACATAAAACCTTACAGTTCCTTGTAACTATGTTACACCAAACAATAATGCAGCTTCTTATAGGAAGATAAAGCTTCTGAAATTGGAAAGAACCAGACTCTGGCCTCTTTCACAATTTGTCCTTAACTCGTTTCAAGGTTTAGCATTCCTAAACATATAATTGCACTACATTAAAATAATTATGTCTGCAGTATTCTACAAATGTCCGCAGATGATATTTGCAAGGCTTTAATTGATTATAGTTAACTCTCCTGAGTACGTACAGGCTCAGTCCTTGGGACCAATCTCATAACCATTTGGTGCATGGTAGAGTTTTCAAGTTATCACTTTCAAACTAATAAGTATATTTTCAAAAACATTTGCAGAGTATTGATAAATATCAAAATGCTTTTGTATGCAAAATATTAGATTTTTTATAATGTTTTACAATTTCTAAGTAATGCCTCTTTTTTTCACATGTTAGTTACCCAACATGCAAGGTAATTTTTATCTTATGATTAAAATACTTTTGTGCATCATAAAATTTTCCACTTTTGAAAGCAAAATCTTTGTGATGTCTCCAGATCTTTATAAAGTGTTTAAGAAAAAAAAACACTTCACATTTCATCTGTTACTATCACAAATAAATTGGTACAGGTTTCATTAACTTGACCAATCTTGTGACCAGCACAAAAAAATTAGGGAAAAAAAATGTAAATTATACTTTTAACATTCTAGAATGATTACAAATTATAACACAAAAACAAACTTTTAGTTATAAATACATTAAACTGCATAACAACATACATTTGTATATATACTTATTATATTGACCTTCTAGCCCTACCTAGCTAACATCACAAAAGTTATAATGATGCAGCTCACATGCACCCATGTCACCATATTCAAGAATATAAAACTGGCCTATAGTCTTTACAAAGTGACAAGCCTTGGTAGTTTTATAGTGGACTAGTATTCTCTAAAATACAGTCACATTTCAGTTATAATATATTATATGTGCATGTACATTATTATTATTATTTGTAAATAAGTTATTAAACTTATTTTCCTTAAAACATAGAAGAATAAATAAATAAGTATGACAAGCAATTATATATTCTGGTTATGATAATTTTTGTACTCATTTGCTGCGTGCCGTAGGTTGCTAAGACTTAAAATTTTGTATGTGGAGGATGTGTAAAGAATTTACAATTATATATATGTTTTGTTGTCTGTATTTGTTTCAGTTTAATGTGAGCAACATATTCTGTTAAATGTTTATTGTACAGCTCCAACCTGTTCTCTAAATTTACAGAAAGATTCAATAATATATGTTCTACAAAACAATAGCATATATTTTAATATTGTTGGGCTAAGTAAACTTTCAAGAACTTTGCCTAAAGATTATAAATTGATGTGCCAAGAGAGAGTTCAAAAAATATTGTTTGGTGTTTACAGTCATTATACTATAAGTCTCAGAAGTTATAACTGTGATAAATGCTTATTAATTGCAAAACTACAGATATTTGACCAGGAAAATTTACAGATTTTGAACATTACAAACCATTCAACTTAAGAGAAGTAACTTCAGACATTAGTGTTTCTACAAAGCCACTGTAAAACTTCAGCATATAAAACACATATAAAGAATAGAGCTAGTTAACATTCCTGTCAAGAGAAGTGTATCTGTGTATTGTGGACCTCGACTGTTGGTAAAATATTCAAGTTCCCGATCAGATAGAAGACTGAACACTGTTTGTGAATTTGTAAAATTTATGTATATAAATAATTATTTGTAAAAACTGTTATTATCAATTGTACTATTATTTATATATTAAAATATACTTGTGTTAAGAAAAAAAATGTGCGTATCAATCTTGTAGGCAAATATCATAAATCTTCTAAATTTAAATTTCCAGCTATTTGAAATCTTAATATGTAGTGTGCATAACATAATAAATTGGAGACTTTTCCAAGATAAATTATAACATGTATCAATGTGAAACAAAAACAGTTTTAGGTTTTATATGTACATTTGAAATAACCAAATCATCAGAGATTAATATATCAATAAAATATAATTCCACTATAATTTATCAATCTCAGTAACTAAGCTGTATCTGGGTTTAAAAAAGTATAAAATAACAAGCAGATTAAAGACTTAACTTATCAACTTCTAGTTCTGTATTTAAAGAACAAGTTGAAATCATTATACTTGAAAATGGTTGATATAGCCACTAGGGGGACATCCTGAGCATGTGACTAGCTCTTCACATGTCATAGACAGAAGTAATTGTACATGATGAGGCATTTCCGAAATGCAGAATACTTGGGGAGTATCTCAGCAAACAGAAAAGATAGGAGGTTCTTATTTCCTTTTTTAGCTTGTAAATACCAGTAATTAGAGTTTCTAATTCATAAGAATCTACAAATTTTGTATCTGGACAATCCAAACATCTAATATGGGCCAGTGCTGCATTCAACATAACACATTGCACACAAAAGTCAACGTTTATGTGTTTCTTTAATATTTACTTTTACATTAAAAAATCAAATAATGTATAATACTAAAGTTTTAATTATAATCTACAATTCGACACTAAACTTACTGACAAAAGTTACTAAAATAGTAGTTCAATAAAATTTTGAATGCAAGTCAACAATGTGATGACATGGCTTTTGACCTTTGTAGAGAGGGTTAAGCTATACATAGTTAACAAGTATTTTTCTTTACAAGTTTTTGAATGTATTAAAACATGAAAGAGTTCACTTTTACCTTATATTGAGTCCTACAAAGTTTGCAATGGTGAAGACATAATCTCCTCCAACATACATTCCAAGATAGGTGACTAGAATATTCTGTTTCATAGTGAAAAACATCACACATTATATAAATTGACAACAAATACTGCATTTAATTGCTTAGTGTTTAATAACATAGAAAACACGTAGCTTTAAACCATATATTTAAAAAGCCCACAAAATCACAAATAAATTACAAAAATAGTGGTTAGATGTATAATGCTTTAAGCTTGTAAAGTTGCTAGTAATTGTTTTAATTATTGTAGGGTATATAAGCAATATATCTTTGACTCAGAGGAGTAATTTCTGAGAATACATAAAGGTTATGTTTAATTCAAATTATCAAGTCTTTTGACTTTGTTTTTTTTTAATGCAGAGCTGCCCAAATGGCCACCTGCACTGTATCCAACACAATGAAGAATCCATTTATAAAGTGGTTGTAAAACAAGTCAAAGTGTAAACTTTTTCCTTCATGAGATATAACAAATTTTTACCTTTAACTAACAGGATGTTGTTTAAAACAAATAGAACTAAAAAAATACTTCAATCTTAAATTATATTTGTGTTTATATGTATATTATTCCAGATTTAACATCAAATGAAGTTATTGTTTTTTTGAAGCACACTTGCAGAAACTAGCAACAAAAATGCAAATGTTAAGCATGAAAAAACTGTAGCAACAGAAAACATACAAAATATTAAAACAAAAAATGGTTCATATTTCACATGGAAATAATAATGAAAGAGAGTTATTATTAAGTATAATACATTCATAAAAATATAGATGAAAAACTAACCTTGAGACAACCAATAATTGTCGTTGTTAGTGGAGAGTTGTAGTGAGTGCAAACTGTTGTAGCATACATAAGAACGAACCCCATGGCACACGAAAGTAAAAACCACGTTAGAAACCATGGATTTGCCCACTGGTCAAACTCACTCATCTATGGAAACAAAAAAAATTATTTAATATTTATTACAACAACTTTATAATAGATAAAGACTGAACACCTACTTTAGTTATGTCATTCAATACAGGTAGAAAGAAAATATATGAATGATTAATTCCTCAACATTTTATGATATATATATTTATATATATATATATGAACTATAAGAATATTGAAGTTGCTAATATTTTGGTATGACATATCAAAAGAGGTTAATTATATTAATAAATAATTACTTTTCTTTATGTACATTCAATCTTTGTCCTGCATAACAAGAAACACATTAAGAACAATCAGTATGAAAAACTATAAGTATAAGAAAACTAGCAGCTTATTTAATTTGGTTGGATACTGGTTAAAAAAATCATTTTCCAGTATAGCACCTGCCAGTAGTCTGCCATGGTGAATGTGAATATTTGTTTTTTCAGCGAAAACATTTATTCTCCATTCAGAAGAATGTACACAACTGGAAAATTACGAACTTTGTTAGTTTTATGACACCTTTAATTTTAAAGATTTCTAAATCATTTATTACAAATCACAATACATAAATATTTTATACCAATTTTATAACTAGAAGCATTTTGATAGGTGCAAAGTTTCTATCATAACAGTAATGATATATGTAGCTTCTTGTATCAGATAAGGCAGATACAAGCAGTTTTAAATTTACTTTCATATCTTAATACCGATTTATTTAAATTACAAATCATTATGCTCATCTACTTTTACATGTACAGGCAGTTTAATTTCAATAATAATAATAATAAAAAACAAAAGACCTTGTCAAATATAATTTATTTCACTAAGTGGTCTGCCAACAAAAAAAAACTAACATTAAGAAAAAAACAAAAGGAAGTGAATCGATTGAAAAAAAACAAACTAACGAAGAATAGTAAATGGAAGTTAGAAAACCTATAGTAGCTTGTCAGAAATGCACATACAATTAAGTAGTTTTTAATTCATCCAAAATTCATATATGTCCTAAATACTACAATAAATATAATAAACAAAAAGAAATATTCATTTTTGGGATTTGTTTGTTTTTAAATTTTGTGCAAAGCTATGCAAGGGGTATCTGCATTAGCCATCCCTAATTTAACAGTGTAAGACTGGAGGGAAGGCAACTAGTCATCACCACCAGCCACCAACTCTTGGAATACTGTTTTACAAACAAATAGTGGGATTAACCATTACATTATAATGTCTCCATGGCTGAAAGGGGGAGCATGTTTGGTGTGATGGGAATTTTAACCTGCAAGCCTCAGATTGAGTCAAGTGCCTTAACCACCTAGCCATGCTAGGCCTTTGGGATTTGTGATTGTTCAGAAGTAACTCATACAAGAAAAAAAACAAACGTTATTAAATACCTATAAATCATACATAATTTAAATAATGAAATGAAAAGTGACTAGCTATGCACAATGGATACAAGGACAGAATGACAAATTTATTTATTTGTGTACAATAGGGTAAAAACGTTTCAATTCTACAAGTCCTGTATGAAATTATTAACAGGCACTAAAATCTCTCCTTATAACTTCCATTCATAAACACTGACACGCACTTGTGGCAATTATAATTGTTCCATAATATTTACTTCCTTTAAAACTGTGCATGATTTCTTTTAATGCATCAATACAATACTAATTCCACATAGAAGTGCATGTGCTTTCAGCATTCACATTTGAAATAATAATTACATTTAATTAGTGCCAATCAATTATTTTAAATAATTATTCTACAAAATTAATAACTTGGAAATATGAATATTTAATACCAAAATACATAGCTGTTGATATGGTCTCAAGTTGAAAATGTTTATAAGACTTCCAATAGTTCACATTCAGTGGGATGAATGAAGCTATGATTATATAATAGAACTTTCTGCAGCCAAATTTGATAGAAGGCTTCTCTTAAATGCTACATATCTAACCTACTTTAGTTACAAATATTACATAAAGATGTCACATTATACATTTTCTAGCTAGTGTTTCTAAATTACTGGAAAAACAAATTATGGATCAGTCTCACCTTTCCAAAATCTCCAGTTATCAAAGTTATACATATTAATGGAATAATCATGAAGAGAGCATTGTAAAAAAGAAGTCCAAATTTACCAAGGTCCTGTAAGAGAAATAGTGTTTGAAGATTATGATAATATTATTACTTTTAGTTATTACTTTCCTGAAGGTTCTTGATTGGAAAATAACAAAAGTTTCCTTACCAAATAACATATCTGTTAGTGAGAAATAACGTAATTAAAAAAGCATTAACAAGTTCACTGTAAAATGAAAATATATGTTAATTTAAATCCAACAAGAAATGAAAGCACTGAAATTTATCATCTACATCAGTGTTTCCCAACCTTTACTTTTGAAAAGCACACTGACTTTAACAAAAATGCAGTGTGGCTCACCAACCTCCCAAGGTACCATATAAAAACTTGGCAAAACACATTTTTCATTATCACATGATGTAGAAAGTCATAAAAGCACAGCATGATGTAACATCTCTTACTTGAACATCAACAGAACAAAAAAAGATGCACTTTAGTTCTATCGACAAAATTAATTAATATAACAGTACATTTCATTTATTTATTCTTCACATATGCAATTTTTCTTAACAAAACAAAACTCTGTGGTACTCTGGTGGGGAAACACTGATCTACAATGAAATATTTTTAAAATATGTGTCTTCTGATTACATGAGATTCACACCTCTTTATAGAATGTTAAGGATTAGTAGCTGTTACAATTTTATTATATATTTAAATATCAGATCTTTTCAAGGCACAAAGTCCTAAACATGAGAGAATTGAGTACCAGCTACAAAGATTTTGCTGTGAAAAATGTCTTAAAATTCATATCATCCATGTAACAGTTACTGTTATCAAAAGGAGTATATGAAATCCACCAGTTACATCACAGATCATACCAAAGGAAGATTAACAAATAAGACTGCTCAATGTTTTGGGAATACTGTTTGATTGCTCCAGGCCTTTAGAAATTGAGTGTTTGCAATCTTCGAGGCAAACCTAACTTTTAGTAAGAATATTCACAAAAACTGCATAGTCAAAATCATTTCCAACACAGAATTTTAA
This sequence comes from Carcinoscorpius rotundicauda, assembly GCA_011833715.1. Classification (NCBI taxonomy): domain Eukaryota; kingdom Metazoa; phylum Arthropoda; class Merostomata; order Xiphosura; family Limulidae; genus Carcinoscorpius; species Carcinoscorpius rotundicauda. The sequence goes on along the minus strand of CM022393.1, from coordinate 93,562,997 downwards.
ACTGAAAATCACACGGTTGAAATCTTACAATATTCCATTGCAAATTATTTGCTACTAATTAGCAAAGTGGTCATTACAACCAAAAGAGGGTCTAACAGAAAATGCCCGACAGAAAATGATTGACATAAATCTGCTGAAGCATCATTTTGTAGAGGAGTAAAAGGAAAACTCATGCTGACAGAAACAAAGCCAAATTCTTTATACTAAACTAAGAGAAAAGGAAAGTTTTTAATCATTTTTTTTTTTTATCAGGATTGAGTTCAGTGGAAACTAACCTTCTGCACAAGTCAACAACTTTTGTTACACAATGGATTTTGTTTTTCTGTGTTGGTTGGTTTAACTTTAATACTGTTGAAAATCTTTGTTCAAATCATTTGATGATGTTTTAGCATGACAGGAAGTTAGTTTGTAATCAGAATGTTTGTAAAACATTTATGGCATGTCAACATATTTTAATTTCAAAATATTCCAATCTTATCAATTTGTTCTTATAATAAACTATTTTATTTTAAACACTGCAATTACTTTTATTTTGCATTCTGCTTTATGTCAATTTAATAAAAGTTATATTAATTTAATGTTTTAAATAGCAATTAAACAAGTAATAACTTGAAGTTTACTGCATAACAGTTTTTAAATTATTGGTTTGCTAATTTTAGAAATGATACATTTTTTGGTGAAGATGTCCAAAGGAACAATATCTGAAATTTGTTGAAGTTTGAAACTCTAAAGAATTTGATGCCATGAGTAGTTTTAAAATGTGAGCTTAGCTTAAACTAAAACATACAACTCTACAAAGCTCTCGTGACAGTTAAAAAATTGAAAAGTGTGTGATGCTTATATAATGTACTTATATGGATGCTGAACTTACCTACATTTAAATTATTTAAACATGTATAAGAATATTCTGAGATCCTCAGGCTAAACTACAGTCACATAAAATTCCTAAGTCTAGTCCATTAAACTTCATTAGTAGACTGAAATATCTAGGACTTCATTTAATATCTGTCATTTAAAGTACTAAACTATTTTATCGGATCTCAACATAATTTGCAATGACTGCACACTTTGTCATCTGGTAAAATAATATTGTTATATTTACATAAGTAGTTAATATAAAAACTGGCAAACTACAATGATCAAAACAAGTATAATATGTACCAAACTGGAGAAACCAAACGTATCACACAAAATGTTAAGAGGTCAAACTGTACTAAATTCTCATGTGTTGTTACTACACTGTAGAATACAATTCTACATAACCTAAACTTTTTAAAAAGTTTACTCTTATCTAAAATTCACATCAATCAACAATAGAAAGTCACTGAAAAAATTAACATAAACCTGTATATGTTGAGTTTTTATAACAATACAGTAATACTTTATTTTGAGAAAAAATTATAATGGTAAACTTTATACAAGTAGTTTCAGCTAGTATACTGCAGTCACAGTGTATATTAAAGTTCTTGATGACCTGAAACATGGAAAAATTCATAAGTTTATGTTCCTTATACTCACTCTACTTTGTAACTTCTTCTTTATATATACATTGTTAGCTGCTGTGCAGAAATCGTTGGACAAAACAAACGCATAGCCAACAAGCTCGAATGCTAAATCAGCACTGTAAAAAAAAGTTATAAAGAATTCTTTAGTTTTTTTTTAATTTTTACTTTATTACTGCAAATGTACAAACACTTGTGTGATTACTAGTAAATTGTTTAACATTTTTTTGCCAACCATACTGGTTTGTAAATACATTACTTAAAACAAAATTCATGTTTTACCAGGGATAATTGTATGTGTGTAAAATACAGAATAAATGAAAGAAAAAAATGTTGAAACAGCAACTTGCAGGAATTAACCTACTGTTATTAGGTAACAAATGTTTCGCTATCATCAGTGCATGTCGTATAAAGGTAGAAAGCACTTCCAAATACGCTTCTGACTACACTGCTAGGCATAACTAGTAAATAACAACAAATAGCTACTCTTCCTGTTTGTTGCTAGACTTGTGAGAGTTAGTTTTTTGTTTTTGCAGCTTATAGAATTTGCATTTCATAAGGGTGTTTCTGCAAATTGGTAGTCCAAAAACCAATTAAAGTAAACCATAAAAAATATATTATTCCAGAGCTTATTCTTCACATAGTGGTTTCTATAGGAGAGATGTGTGAAGACAGTCCACATGTCTGGCTAGAAATATTATCTAAAGACAAATGAAGAACTAGAAAAGAATAAAAAGAATGTTGAACAGACTGCAAGCACAAACATCTTTACACAAACACATCAACAGCAGAGTCAAATAGAATCCTCCTTGAAAGAAAGATGGAATGAAGTTTATGACAAATAGAGGTCCCAGAACAGAAACAGCCAAAGATTAGGATCCTTACAGCAAGAGTTTCATGACAAGGTATACAGGATATATGAATTAAAATGAGCCAAAATCTGAACAATCAAACAGAACATAAATAGAAGGACAGGTGATTGGAGAGAAGACTGAAGAAAAATAAAGATTGATGCAAAGAACAGAATGGAGTACTTTAATGATAGAGGGTGTAAGAAGAATCTAGAGTCAGGGTGGGCAACTTATTTCTCATAGTGGCCACATATGTGGTGAATGACATTGACTACACTGTTCAAAAAGATGTCGGTTTAATCAAAATAATTGCACTTCAACTAACCTTCAATGTGAAAATTGATGGTGGTTTTCATCATCAAGTTTCATGAAGCTTGGCTCAATATCTGTGCTCAATTAGCATCTCAATTCTGTTTCTAAATTTATGTCAGTAAGCCAAGATCTGTATCTAGACTTGAGAAAATTTAGTGTAGAAAATGTTGACTCACACATGGATCCAACCACGGAAAATAATTTTGAAATTGCTATCTTTAAAATTGAAAGACTCTCATTTATCAAAATTGTAAGCAACACCTCACTGAAAGAACATTTTTGTTTATCTTTTACTTATTCTAAACTTTGCAGGATAAGCATCTCATCTTCAAATCCACACTTATCCAAAGAAAAAAAAAGATGTAAATTCCTTACTAAAATTTCCCAAGTCAAATTGAAATGGATCATGCAAAAATTTAAATATTAATTACATTTTGAAATTCAGAGAAACGTGATTCAAATTTTTGAGATAGATTTTTGATCCAGTTTACACAGAGATCATCTTTAGCATCACAGTTCTTATTATTTTCTAGAAAACTATTCAACTTTGCAAAATGTGTCAAATTATTCTTTTGTAATTGTTCCACAAGGAGGTTTAGTTTTAATCAAAATTCATGAATAGACTGTGATTGCTCACTTATTATTTTACCTCTTCCCTGAAGCTTTGTATTCAAATTATTCAAGTGAGTTGTCACGACGCAGAGAAAGTGCAAACCACGCTGCCATGACAAAGTATCAATTTCAGAGAAATTTTCAGTCTTACCTTTTTCAACAAGTTACTCTTTTATTTGTGGATATAAGGAAATAAATTGTTCCAAAACTTTTCCCCCACTTAACCATCCTACATTTGTAAAATCAGTAAGATCATCAAAAGTACAGTCGCTGTTTTTCTTCAAAGACTCAACAAACTGTTGATGGATGAGAGAGCTTCCACTTCTGAAATAATTCACAATTTTTACGACAATATCCATCAGATTTTTCAATTCATCACTTTTAAACATCTGAGCACATAAATTTTCCTAATGCAAAATGCAATGGAAAGATGGCAGTGTGGACTTCATATTATTTTCAATTAAATGCTGCTTCAAAAGAGAAACAAATCCTAATTTTGCCCCAGTCATGGAAAGACCACCTTCTGTTGTGAAAGAAACCTGTTTTATAAAATTTCTTGAAATGTCAAAAAAATTCAAAGATGTTATTTCCACATGTTCGATCTTGTAATCCACAAAGGGCAACCATTTCTTCCCTCACTTGAAGATCTAAAGTTATATAGCAATCCCAAAATATCAACTGTTCAGTGTCACTAACATCTGTTGACTCACCTAGTGCTGAAGAAAAATACAAACAGTATTTTAGTTGTTCATACACCTGATTTTCTATGTCTTTTGTTAACTATAGCATCCTGTGGACAATTGTTCTTTGACTTAATTGAAAATTATTTACCTTTTCATATTTTATTTTTGAATCATAATTCTCCAACAGAGTTCCAATGACCACAATCAATACTTCTTTTACCAGTTCAGCATCAGAAAATTCTCTTCTTTTGAGCTGGAACAAAGTTACTTTATAGCTAGTTAATGTAACTAGTTCTATCGATGATAAAAATCTTTTAAAGCCTCCCTTTTGTTCATGAAGTTGTACTTTCAGACAGCTAATTTCATTTATACAATTTCTGCTATAAACTGGAAATTTTAGGACAAATTTGTAGAGAAAATTGATAGAGTTGCTTAAGGTTGTATACTTTATTATTCCTAAAAACTTTGTTACACAAAAGACACACTGGTTTATTATTTGCTTCAATCACTGCAACTTTCAACTCCCAACTTTCATTAAATTCTTGTTTCATGATTTACAGTCACGCACCGTTCTCTTTTTGGCAGTAATGCCAGAATCAATTAAACTGTCTTTATTTTATGACTGTTCACCATCATCTGGATTCTTTCATTTTCAAATTATTCACTTATCCATATCATGGGATTAAAAACAAAATATATTCAAACAATTGAAAGTTACACAACAAAAATATGTTTGCAAGTGCATGCAAAACAATGCACATTTGATAACAAACATCTAAACCAGACTGACTTTACAAAATGGGCAGAGTCTGTGGCAGTGATGAAGTGGGCAACATCAGTGATGATGTGAGACAGTGAAGTTGCTAATTACCAAATTTGCAATGAAAAATAATTGATGGAAAAAGTTGATTCCTAAAGTCGAGCTAGCATGTGACCAGTGGCCATGGAATTGCCCAACCCTGATTTAGAGGATAAACACTGGACCAATAGAAGAGCAGGAAGTAAATAGGTGAGAAAAAGAAAAAAATAGAAATACAACAAAGGGCAGAAAGGCAGAAGCTTGAATGGGGAAAGCACAAAATTGAACAAAACCACAACAAGGTCCCTGTCAGTCAAGGAGGACAGAGGAAAGCAAAGTAGTGGAACAGAATGAAGAAATACATAAAAAACACATCTTAGTACTGAGAAAAGTCATGAACATGATCACCTGACAACTAATAAGAGTAGACGGTTGGAATCCTTAGATGAACAGGTTGGCAAGAAAGGAAAAAAAAGGTGGACAGAATTACTGCTTGTAAAAAGTAGATGTCAGAAAAATCAAGGAGAATGGACCCATCACCAATGGCAACAGACAGATACAATGGAAGGACAAGAAAAATGTGAAGAGAATAAGTTTACATATGTAGAGAGTCCAGCCTGATGGATGACACAGACAAATTACATACATTGAAGGAGAGCAAATAAAGAGAAATAGAGGGCAGTACAAAGGGAGGAGGGGTGGGTTTGTTGAATAAGTGCATCAAGGCCAATATGATCTGGAAGGTGCCAAGAAAAGGGTTCAGGAAGTAGAGTAGTATGTAATGAATGAAGAAGTAAATAAAAGAAAGAGGTAAGACCAGGCTGCTTATTTATTATCTAGTATATATAAACTTTGTTACTGTTACTGTCTTTAAGAGTTGTCTAGTAAATATAAACTTTGTTGTTGTTACAACACTTAAGTGTCCTCTAATAAATGTAAACTTTGTTGCTGCAACCAACTTTATATGTTGTATAATAAATATAAACTTTGTTTTTACAATCTTTAAGTGTTGTCTGGTAAATATAAACTTTGATTGCTCTCACAGTCTTTACATGTTGTCTAGCAAATACAAAGTTTGGGCTAGTCAAGCCCAAAGGAAGAGAAATAGAGAACTGTAAGAAAAAAAGACTAGAGTAGAGAAAAGTAGCAAGTGTTCACTTAAGAGTAAACCCCATGAAAGATCTATAGGTGCAGATTTTACTCAGGTAACACAATAAGGACTGGCTGAGAAAGACGATTTTCCAACAAGAAGGAAGCTCCTGGCAAATGATGAAAATAACCACAGAAGTATATAGATAATGACCAAAAACAAACAAGCCATTCATTAAAAGAATGGTAAGAGCAAGGAATGACCAAAGAAAAGTTTGAGTGGAATATGATAAAATGAAAAGCAGGAATGGGAACATGCCCGACTTAGAGAAAGGTTGAGCACATAAATGGGAAGTGAACTCTATTCCAATGTATAAATGTCAAAAACCTGCCGCTAGAACAAATGTACCTTAATTGAGAAGGAATTATCACGGAAGAGAAAGATCCGGTTTGACAAATGGAAAGGAATTATAGGATTTGATGCAAGCACCTTAAATCACATTTTCTTGAAAAAAGGCTCACAAAAAGACATAGAAACACAAAAAAGAAAACTTGGGATATATAAGGTCTAATGTAAGAGATAGATAAAGCCATATTCTAAATGAAGGAGGGATTATAAAGAATCTAGAGTCACTAGAATTTCTCATATAGAGTAAGAAAAAGAAATGTAAAACCTGGTGACTAAATAAAGCTGTAGTTTGCAGGCAAAGAAAATGGGCTAAATTCAAACAAAATGAGAAAGGAAGAAAATGTCCAAAAGTATCCAACATTTAGTTAGTTAGTTAGTATGTGTATGTGTGTGTGTATAAAAGGATTAAAATAACAAAAGAAGTCCTCTTCAATCAAACAGTTACCTTACCAGAAGGAATACAAAAGAAGAGGAAACATGTCAAAATAGATTAAACCTTTTGCAATGGGATCGGTATAATATACACAAATTTGTATGCACACGTTAAGTGTTTACACTAAAACTTCACAAAATTTAGTACTTTTAGTAAAGATTGCAAATTTGATATAAAAAAAAAATCATCAGATCATTATCAAATTTACATTTTATAATGAAGGATTATACTGGTATTGTTACTAGTCCGAGTGCAAAGCAATTTTTATGTTATAATTAAAAATTATTCTTCATCCTCCAAATCTCAAATATTATTTGTGTAATCTCTATAACATTTACTCAAAAACTTTACATTTTGACTGTTATTTTCTCTACCTTATATGTGGGATCTGTCAGTCTAACCAACATTATTATCACCATGAAAAGAAAGGAAATAAATACAAATTAACTTTTTGTAGAATAACTAAAGATTATAACATGAAAATACAAACATTTAGTCTAAATAACTTAAGTCTCATATTTTATATATTTATATACCTTTATTATTTTTATTATATTGACCTTACAGTTGTGCCCAATTAACTTTATGGAAGTTACAATGATGTGGCACATGTTGACTTGTTGCCATTTCCAAGAATGTAAAACTAGCTCTTGGTCTTTACAAAGTGGCTTGGCTGTCTTTCAGCTACAAGGCTATCTGTGCCAGACAAGATGTGGAACAGCATAAGTATAAGGCAATTATGGTAAAAAGTAAAATATGTAAAATTAGGAACTGCCAGTCACCTGAAGTTGACCTTTCCAGTCCTGGGTTCAGTTCAAAAGAAAAATTAAAACTAAAATGTGTAAAATTAAGACTTGCCAGGAAGACTGAAGCAACAAGATCGAAATTACAGTCAGTCACCTGAAGTTGGCCTTTCCAGTCCTGATTTCAAGTCAAAATAAAAATTAAGGATTGTGTAAAAGAAATTATGCTAAAACACTATACAGTCTGATAAAAAAGCTTAATTTAAGTGTAAAAGACCAATGGCTCTTAAAAATGTAAAAACATGAATGAGATGGGCAGTATCACCTATAACATGAGCCAAAGTCAAGGGTAAACCCGCCTTACAAATATCTTTAAAATGGTGTCATCATTCTTGGTTGTAACGACAACATGATAATAAAATGTGAATGATTGTGATCTGAGTGCCACATAGACCACACATTGATGCAGCAGTTCCAGATAAAAATAAGTGATGGATTAAAAACTTACCAATGCATAGCCTTGCCAAAACAATATCCTCTCTTCGATCCTTACAAAAGCAAGGGGGCCAAAAAACAAGAGGAGGTTTGATATGAAAAAACTTGTTATTCTGTTGCTCATTCCAGGTTGCCTGCCATCTGGTATACAGTCTGGATTTGATAACTGGATCATAGTTCATGTATGGAATGGGTACTGGGACGATAGATCCAAAACAAACAGACTTTGCTGCTCTGTTAGCCAGCTCATTCCCACAAATACCAACATGACCTGGTATCCAAAAGAATTGGACAGAGACATATGAGAGAAAAAGATGGGCCAGTTTGCTTTCGATATTGATGAGAAGAGGGTAGTGACTATCATGGAATGATTCCAGGGCCAATAGACAGCTGAGTGGATCCATATATATTGTACAATTTGTATATTGCATTATTTCAATATGTTTTAGGGCAAGAAAGATGGCATACAATTTGGCAGTGAAAACAGAAAGTGTAGGGGGGGGGAGTCTGTTTGTCACAACCAAACTGTAACTAACCATGGCTGAGCCCAATGAGTCACTCGTTTTGGAACTATCTGTATATATAAGAATGGATGGATCATATGAAAGATGTTCAGCAAAAACAGAGCAATATTTCCATTTGGGTGTATCTACTTTCATCAGATGACTCAAAGATAGGTTAAAATTGGGGACAGTAATTTGCCATGATGGAATAGGCTGATCTCAAGAAACTGCAATGTTATTCAACAATAAATCCAAATCTTCTAATTGCGCCTGGATATAGAGACTAAAAGGACCAATGGCAGATTTTCTGTTAGTAAAAAGTGTGGTCCATTGTGGTCAGAAAACACAACTCCAGATAGGATGCTGTGGTAAGGATAAAAGTTTGGAAGGATACATTAGAGATTGTTGCAAATGGCAAATATATAGAGGGGGTTCATGAGATTCCACACATAGAATTTGCACAGGAGAAGTACAAAAAGGTCCAATTCAAAGCCAAAGCCCCTGGTGATGGACAGGATCCAACATTTTTAGTGCCGAGGTTCTGGAAGAAGGATAAACCACAGACCCATAGTCAAGTTTTGATTGGATGATGGCACGATACACTTTGAGCATGGAGTATCAATCTGCTCCCCAAGAAGTAGAAGAGAGGACACAGAGAATGTTCAATGCTTTTGGACATTTGACACGAAGTTGCTTGATGTGCGATATAAAATTTAATTTACAATCAAATATAAGACCTAAGATCTTTGCCTCAGGGACGTCAAGAAGGACAACATTATTAAGATGGAGTTCTGGATCTCGGTGGATTCCCCGTTTGTAGCAGAAATGTACACAAACAGTTTCTGAAATGCAATGCAGTTTAAGAGTGTGAGGTATCTTTGAAATTTATCCCAAGCATGCTTCTGAGTTTTCCATGTCATAGAACAGGCAGAATTCCACCAAGGTTGGGGATGCCATAGGGAACATGATGAGGTTTTAGGGATGCATCGAGTAACAGCTTATATAATACTGTTGGTTACTGCTGCTATACAATCATCTTTGGATGATTTACATGAGATGGCACGATCAAGTTCTGAGAGAGTAGTGAAAGAAGGCCAGTTGGCATGGACCAACTTTTACAGAGGTATATTGGTCGGGTGGTAATGATCATGACCAATCTCTTGTAAGATGATGGGAAAATGATCACTACCTCGTGGATTAATGTCAACCTCCCAGAAAAAGTGAGTGAATAGCTAAGGGGAACAAACAGAAAGATCTATAGCTGTAAATGACTGACCAGGTACATGAAAATATGTGTAAGAGCTAGTTGTGGTTCAGGAGCATATGCTTTATGGCATGCCCTCTCATATCAATATAGGAGCCACCCCAGAGGGGATTATGCCCATTAAAATCTCCCAAAATTAAAAAGGGGATAGATAGTTGCTCAATGAAAGTATCGAAGTCTAATTGATTATAATGCATTTCAGGTGTAAGGTATAGAGAGCAAATAGTGATGGTACAACCCAAGGAGACATGGATGGCTACAGCCTCCTAGAATGTGGTCAATGACAGGGACCAGGTGGGCACATGCTGATGAACCAGCAATGCAACACCCCAAGTACCCGTCCTACACATAGCCTGTAATTCTGGTATAATGAATAGTGACAGATAGTAACTGTATCTGTAGACTGTAGAAATGTTTCCTGCAAAGAAAAACATATGGGATGATAAAGGTCAATCAGATATTTGATGTCAGTCACATTTGATTAAAAACAGTGACAGTTCCACTTGATTAATGTGGCCATGTGTAATTATTTCATAGGAAAAGACAGTAGAGAGTCCTTCTGCTTACAACTGCATTTTCTTTCATTATTTGATGTGGGTATATCGCCCTCTATAGAACCTGCTCTAGCTCGAATGGTCGGGTCTGAATTTATCAGTACACATACTGATGATTGAGGGCATGGACGAGTTGTTTGTTTAATTTTTGGGGTATCAAGAGAGGGAGACTCCAGGGAAATATCTTGACTTGAAGAAGGTGAAGTTTGGCAATGACTGGAAGGTGTGGTCAGGACAGAGATGGAAGGAGACACTGATTCATGACTCTGTTGATTTTAGGAATGTTTCATTAAGATTTGCTGGTGAAGATTGTCAGTGATGTCGAGAAACCCACTTGTTGAGAATTTTATACGCAAAAACGGCTTGTTTGGGTTGAAAAAATATTTTAAATAGAAGAGCGAACAACGTTTCGACCTTCTTCGGTCATCATCAGGTTCACAAAGAAAGAGGTAACTGACCGGAAGCTGACCACATGTTTGGAAGGGGTTGTGTAACTGAGTGTTGCAATGTAGAGGGCGGAGTTAGATGTTTGAATATATAATTTTATCTATAAAATATTAATATAGGTATAATGGCGTTCCTTTATATTGGTTTATTTTTGGTTTAAGTTGTTGTATAAGTAAGGCTTCTTTAATTTTGCGTTTGTTTATGTTTGTTTCTTTATTTAGTATTTTAGAGTTTTCTATGGCTATGTTGTGTTCATTTGACTTTTTATGTTCTTTGAATCTGGTTTCCATTTTTCTACTTGTTTCTCCAATATAGAAGTCGTGGCAGTTATCACACTGTATTTTATAAATAATGTTGGTGTGGTGTTTGTCAGTGTAGTTCTTACATAGTATAGACCTCAGTTTTGTGCCTGGTTTTTGAATAAATTTAGTATTAACTGGAATGTTATATTTTGCCAAATGTTGGTTATTCGTTTGGTGATTTCAGGAATATATGGTATACAGCAGTATATGGTTTCGTGATTTTTTGATTCGTGAGATATATTTACTTTTGTTGGTTGATTTTACTTTCTGTCTAGGTGTCTGCGTATAATGTTTCCTACAGTTTGTGGAGGAAACTTATTGATGTTGATGAAGTATTGTTTTATTTTGTCTAATTCATCGTTAATTTTATCTGGTGAGCATAGTTTTATGGCTGTGTTTATTTGGTTTCTTAGTATGTTGAGTTTTTGTTTTGTTTCATGTGCTGAGTCCCAAGGAATGTATAGTCCAGTATGGGTGATTTTTCGGTGGATTTCGGTTTTGAATTGTGTGTCGGTTCTTATAATTTTGAGGTTAAAAAATGATATTTGATTGCTTTCTTCCTGTTCACATGTGAAGTTAATGTTGGGATGTATAGAGTTAATGTGATTGAAAAAATTAAGTATGTGTTCTGTAGATTTGAATCCTGCAACCGTGTCATCTACATATCCTCCACTATACTGGATATAATGTTGTATTAATTGCTTGTGTTTCAATTTGTGTCATAAAAATATTGGCCAGAACTGGTGATACTGGGTTGCCCATGCTTAGGCCATTTGTTTGTATATAGTTTTGGTTGTTGAACATGAAGTTTGTCTTTATTGTGGTGAATTCTATGAGGGTTGCTAACTGGTTACTGGGGATGTCAAAAATTGGGTTAGGGTCTCGGATATAGAGTTCTAAGGCTATCTTGCAGGCTTCTGTTGTTGGAACTTCTGTAAAGAGGGATATAACATCGAAACTGGCCATTAAGGCTTGATGATTAAGTTGATTTAGATTAGACTTGAAATTAAAAGAGTCTTTGATGAATGAGCTGGCTGATGTTACATATTTGGAGAATGTCCATGTTATGTATTTACCAAGATTGTAATTAAACGATTCATTTGGACTCCTACTGTAGTAGTAGAATGGGTTACAGCAGCATAAGTTCTGGTCGAAATAGGTAATAATAATTTTCGAGCCTCTGTATAAGTAAGATTGTTATCTGACTTGACACGTACTTCTTTTTCTTCTACCCATTTATGGCAAGAGATAAAATAAGAAGGATGCATATCATTACAGTTTATACAATGTAGTTCGAGTTGGCATTCAGTGGCATTATGGTCTTTACCATCACAATGGGGACAGGTCAAGGAACCACAGCAAGATTGTTTTGAATGACCAAATCGTTGACAATGGAAACATCGTACAGGATCTAAAACACAAGGTCACACCTTACAATTCAGATAACCTTCTTTTATTGTGGTTGGAGAGCATTGTACAGTAAATGATAGTATTAGAACATTTGTTGGTTCCAGAATTCCATTTTTTCGAGTGAAGATTTAGTGTACTGCTGTGACACCTTGGCTGTCGAGACCTGCAAGAATCTCCAATTCAAGGACAACCCTTAAATCTCTTTCAACTATGACTCCTCTGGAAATATTTAAAGTGAAATGAGGAGTAACTTCAATGGGTGTGTCCCCCAACACCTTTGATGTCAAGAGGAGTCTGGAATGCTATAATGAAGATGTTTCCACTAAGATGTCACTTGAACGTAACTTTTTTACTGATTAAGGGGAGTCAGCAAGCCCTTCTGAATAAAAAATGGGGACATCTGCCCTAGAAATTTGTCACATAAGGAATGCAAAATTAAGAATCAGGAACAGATTCAAATGGTGAGTTAGGCTGTACAGATTCATCAACACATAGTCATTTTCCAGTAGTCAGGTTTTTCTCGATTGTTTCAAATTGTATTTTTTTTTGGAGTATGCATAATAAATAGAAAATTTTTCGATGCCTACTGACCCCACCCACCATGGAGCCCTACAAGGGGAGACACTACAGTGCATTGAGGGTATTGCAACAATGTCAGGGTTTTGTGAGCACTGTACCTGAACACCAGTGTCAGATACAATATCCACAACACCCGTTGTGGACATCCTATGCTGGTACTCAGTTGACTCTGGCCCAAATGGACTAGCCAACTGATCCTGGGAGGGGAGCAACCCAAGACTGCCCATTTACAGGAATTCAAGGTCAAAGTGGTGTGTTGGAGTTGGACCCCTCAACCACCAGGACAGGACTCTCTCCTCCCTTTCACAGGTTACCAAACATGCAGGTGGATGTTTCGATCCCAGAGGAGGTAAACTGTAAGAACAGAACCTTCACTGGGAGCTCCCCTCATCATAAACAAAAATCCCCATTGAGGGGCTAAAGTTATTTAGATTAAATGTTTAAGTTATAATTTGTAGCCATCCTGGAAAGGAAAGTGCATAATTTACAGTTACTTCTTAATCTGTTCCAGTTGTTACAAGATTGGTCAAACCTATTGAAGACCTTCAAAATTCTGACCTAACAGTGAAAATAACAGAGAAAATAAAATTAATGTAAAATAAGGGGACACAAATATAAATTTGGTAAGGTAGAAGCTGTCTTAAGCTAAGACAATTTTATTTTTCAAATAGGATATATGGTACATGGAATATGTTGTAGAGGCAGTAAATGTGCACAAGTTTAAAAGAAGGCTTAATAGATATGTGAATGATAAAAGGCTGGCTTTAAATTTCTTTATTCGATAGTTATAGTTTGGGTTAGAGGATGAAGAGCTGAGATGGTTTAACAAGTCTCTTGTTGTTCTTAAATGTTATGTCATATAAAGAGTAAGCTAGGCTAGAGAAAGTCTGTGTTTTGACAAAGTAGTAAGAAGTATGTTTAACAATTTGTAGATTAAAGGAAATTAGCAAATAAATAAAATTGTTGACTTAGCATCTACTGTGAGATTACATTAATTTCATAAAACCACAAAATTTTAAACATTAAAATATGTCTTGCTTTGTTTGTTTTGAATTTTGCGCAAAGCTACACGAGAGCTGTTAGACATCCCTAATTTTGCAGTGTAAGACTAGAGGAAAGGCAGTTAGTCATCACAACCCACTGCAACTCTTTCACTAATGAATGGTGGGATTAACCATTACATTATAATGCTCCCACAGCTGAAAGGGTGAGCATGTTAGGTGTGACAGGGAATCGAACCTGTGACCTTCATATTACGAGTCTAGTGTCTTATCATCTAGCCCATGGCAGGCCTTAAAATATGTAGTCAGTGTAATAAGATACTTTTGTCATGATAAAGTGGACTAGACTTTGCACTATTATTTTTCTTTTCTTTTCATTCAAATAATCCAAAAGAACATTTCCAATAACAGGAAGGAATACATTAATGTTTTAGAAAAGTGCTACTGCTCTGTTAACACACCTGAAATATATACTTAGTCATAAACAAATACAAAAATATTATTATAATAAACAGCAATAAAGTACCTTCACATTATTAATGCTATAATCACATTCAAGTCAAAATCTTACCTAGCTGCTATAATCGATCCACCCACCATGGCAAACACTGTCACCACAATACTGGTAGGCTGCCTCACTCTAGAATAAAAAAAATTACTTTCATATTTGTGTAAATTGTAAATACACAATATAATATTTATATATCTGAAAGATTAAAGCACTGATGTTTATGTTTTACTCATTTATTCAGAATATTTACTTAAAATTTTGTTATTCATTTAATTCTTTCATATATCAATGGACAAGTGCAATCTGTTTTGAAGGCAAAACTATACTATTAAATTAAAACAAATATAGAAAAAAAACTGGAACCAAATAAAATTACAGTCAAACTTGATTTTGGATTCATTTCAACAAATTCTCAGTGAAATCATAATTTTTTCTGAGCACAATTTAGCACTTGTAGTCTACAAGGAAATCATAACAGTTTTGAACAGTACAGCATCAATATGCCCTTATAACTCAAATGAAATTGTAAATTTATTAATTTTTTATTGAATCACTATTTCTCAACAATGGTTAATATGGCATGATGTGATTGCTTATATTTCAGCTTATCCTAAACTAACAATATATTTCAGAACAGATACTTACCTCTCCTCAGAAAAGCCTTCTTGATTAGTATTGTCATCTATTGAATCAAATTTTTTTGCTTGCAATTGTTACTACTTTCTCTGCATGTCAATGTGTAAGTGATCAAAGCAACAGCCCTCTACCAATAGGAGTGTGACATTACTCACATCACAACTAACACCCTCTCTAATAATGCACATGTTGGTCAATTCAAAATTGGCCAAAATTAATGTAATAAATCCACTGAAAGTGGGAGGACAAGTGAAAAGTGAGATTAGGCAAGTAACTATTTTGAAATACATTTTCAATTAGAAAGATGTTAACTTTCAATACAATATCTTACCTCTATTCACAAAAAAATAGAGTACCATTGAGAAAAAGGTGGAGAACCAATGAGAAGATGATCTGTCTTCAGAAAGTACTCGAAAGAAAAATCATCAGTTTTGAAAAAGGAATAAAAAACATCACATCATCAGGAGACTGCACCACTTCTTGAGCCAGGAATAACCCTGTATTAAACGGTCACCAAAATGATAAAGCAGTAACTAGGAGGACAACAAAATGGTTTCACTATAACAGAGATTCCTTAGGTCAAATGACTATGGTGCAACAGACCATAAATGGGAACTCAACCCCAACCAACACCTGGTGGCATCTGGAATTGTATATCAGGTGAGAATAAGAAAGAGAATACTCCACTTATCTCCTCAAAAATAGGTACTGAAAAGAAAGACTACCATCCTACACAACCAACACTGGACACACTTTTGGGAAAAAGGGAGAAGGACAGGTAATGACACCAGCAGCCACTGTAGAAGTAGAAATCACACCTGAATTAGCTAATATGGTGCCACCTACAGAACCTAACAAGGAGTTATCTGAACTATCAAAAGGACATGAGAGAGAAGCTAAGCTTAATAGAAGGACAAGTGTAAGGATAACTGTTTTTACAAGTCTGGCTGACAGCATCCATCACATCTGCTTGTGGATGGCATGTGACTAAACACAGGAAAATCTGGCATTTATAACAGATGCAAAGGCATCCAAATCAGGGATACTCCAATGAGCACACAACAAAAAATAACAGGATTCAAAGGCCATTCTGTCAGTATAATCATGTAGATTCAGGATAACTAATCCATTACAAGACTCTTTACTGTACTGAAAATATGCCATGCCAGCAAACTAATTTGGTAGCTTTGGCTTAATACATGATATTCAGTGCCCAAAACAAAAGGTTCCTTTACACAGAGATGTAGGACATCACAGTTGAATTACCCAAATGCACAATCACTACTTATCCCCAAAGAGACAGCTCAGTGAACAGGAAGGAGTTCCAAACTTTTGAATTGGAAAGTGGATTCTGAACGAATCCCAATTCAGACTTCTAAACCACTGAAATATCTTCCCCAAGCTGAAAAGGAAGCATTGGTAAAAAATAACAATCCAGATGAAGTGGAGGAAGAGGAACCCACACAGTAGTATTGGTAATAATACATCCACAAGAAAAAGTTC